>JAMXBD010001189.1:0-451617 GCA_024138025.1 Combretum micranthum | reverse complement strand
GCAATTTTTATAGTTAAAATATTATTTTTATTTAATGATGATTCGCAGTCTAAAATTATTAAGATGTATTATAAATCATTTAAGTTATTATCTGTGAGTAGCTAGTTTTATGTAGTAATTAACATTTTCATTTCACAATATATTTGTGCAAACAATCATTGCATTTATAACAAATAAATTACATATATAATTATTAAAAAAATGGAAAAAATAGCATTATAATATTTGTTTAATTTTAATTCAAATTTTCAAAATATATCAGAGTATATAATCTAAAATAAAGAGTTAGAAAATAAAAAGGAAACAAAAGGAAAAAAATATTTAAAAAACTAAAATTAAGTTAGATTAAGATAAACATCAAGAATTAACCCTAAAAACCGTAAATTTAAACATGTTAAATTGATTTCATTTTTAAAGTTCAAATAGGAAAAAAAATGTAAAATTACAATTATTCTACCACCGATTTTACTAATTCTACACAAGTTTACTCAAAAAACGATTTTGTATGCGAGTTGAATCAAAATCCCATCATCAATTCGTAAACTCGTAGAAACGCACGACTTGACTCGCGAGTTCGACAACTATGTTGTTGATCGCTTTAGATTCTATATGCATCGGGTTGTGCTGGAGACCTCAGTCCCCAATTATTGTAGTATTTTTTTGTGATCAAGTGTCCTAGTGATGAGTAGGTACAATTGCAACAGAGGAGATACTTATCCTTTTTTGTCAGGTTGCAGTTGAGTGCGAAGGATTAGAAGGGTAAGTTTATTATCGTGGAGATGGAGAGAGGTGCTCCTTTTTTGATGCAATGGGTGAGGTTGCCTTCAACGCTACCTCAAGAGTCATTGCTTGCTAATGATTGGGAGACCATTTTAGAGTTGAAGTATGTTATGGATTGGTGTCACATGATGGGCATCAGCCTTTTAAATGCCAAGGATGTCATGCGATTCTTTGTGTACTGGTGTCCTTGCTTCATCCCTTAGGCTTTCTTTAAAGTGAGGAGAAAGATGCTCGAGGTATGGCTTGGGCAGTACTTCTAGGCATTCAAGGTTGCTAAATTGTTGTCAGAGGTTTTGCTTGGGACATATTATGTCGTGGGTTTGCCGTCATGGTATTCTTCCAATTAGGTTGTTAAACGTTGTCTTGTTTTCTGCAAATGATGCTGGTAAAGGGAGGTCCAAGGACATCAACTGTCTTTTCAACACCAAGCTAAACAAAAGCAAAGGTCAAAAGAACGAATGTCTGACCCCTGTGAATGGAGGTCAAGGTAATCATCCTACTCTTAGGGACTCGTCAGCTCCCAAAGGTAAGGCACTAAAAGGATCTTTAGGTGTAAAGAGGGTGCATGCTAAACAAAGTGAATCCGATTGGCTTTCGACCCCTTCGAAGAGGCCTCATCATGAGTAGGTAGCAGCTTCAGTCATTCCCTTAGTGAGTAGTAAGTCTCCTTCTACTAGCGAGAATGATCGTAGAAATGTTGTTATGAATATTGGGGTTCTGAATCGCCTTGAGTTAGGTCATCAACCTAATAGTCCTGTTAAAATTGATTCAAGCTATCATTAAAAGGAGTATGTCCCAATGTCGGTAGGTGTTGAGGGAGCACCTAGTTTGGCACCTGCATCCTTCGGGCCTATAGGGCGCATTAAATTGTTGCGCAACAATGAGTGCATGTTTTCTCTAGGGATTCCAACCGAAGGAGGTGATTGGTTACGTTGTTATGCATATGTAAGAAGTTTCTATTGGTTTCATTCATTCTCGTTTAAGTCGTTTACTTATGTTTTCTTTCCCTTGTCGATGATTGCTGAGAGTATTGTGGAGGTCTTGTTGTATGGTTGGAGATTACAACAGAAGTACAATCGGTTAAAGTTTGAGCATTTTGATCGAGACAAACAACTGGTGTCATGCCCTGTAGGGGTATCCTAAACGTAAAAGTCCTCCACATACTATATAAGACTCTCGAATTTCTATCCGAGCCCTTCGAGAGTCTTGTATACATGTAAGGCGTCCCATGATAATAGAATACTCTATTCAATGGAGTTAAGAAGTTTAATGTAGCATTCATTAGCCATAGATAATAAACAAAACACATATAAAATTACAAAGTCTAAGGGGCATTCCTTGCAAAATAATATTAAGTCCATTATAGTCATCCAGAGTCTTTTGGTTTCCAACGGAAGTCTAAACAAAATCAAAGTAAACTTCTAAGAGAAACTCCTAACTCCGGTACCTCTTCGGTACCTGAGCTATAACCTGCCTTGGCCTAAGCCAAATGAATTCATGTTGCAACAAGTAAAAACTATAGGGGCGTAAGCTAACTAGCTTAGTGAGTGAAAACTTCCATATCACAATTAAGACAAATCATTCAAGCAAGTGATTAATCAATCAAGTGAAGTGCATCAATCAAGTGAGTTCAACAAACATATGACCAGCCGGAAATCATATGTGGATGAATTTGCGCCCTTCATCCCGAGTTAGCAGATTAACGAATCCTGTGGTACGATGCCATTTAAGCTCACGGTCAACTGAACAATATTTCGTTTTATGGATCATGATTAACCAACAATTTCGTTTTATGGATCACAATTAACCAACAATTTCGTTTTATGGATCACGAAAAACCAACAAATGCTAATGCCCCATCCCCATCGTGATATGAATGAGTTCAATTATAATTAAAGTCCAATAATTGATTAATCCAATTATTTTAGGTGCCCAAGCAATATTCGCAGACAATCAATTCTAGCTCATCTCTATACAAGCAATAATTTATCACCCGGCTTCGATATTCTTTAAGTTCAACTTCACATATCAACAGCAGACATTTGTAATTCCCAACTAACCCCATCATGCATAATTATTCTTTTTATCTTTACTTAGCAACTAGTGTAGCTATCATTACAATCACAAACAATAATTGAAATCGGAAGTGATACTTACTCAGCCATGATACGCCGGTCTCTTAATAGCAGTAGTCAGGTGGTAGGGTATCGTCATTCTCGGGATCACCTACCAAATAAGAATAACCTAATAAGAATCTAATCACTTAACTAATTCAAACTATACATCTAAATTAAACAAAATCATGATTCTCGCTATTTGCGGAAGTTCCAACTTAAAACGACCATAACTTGGTCATTTTAACTCGGAATTTTGTAAATTTTATATCGATTTCTATCTACTTCGAAAGATCTATCTATTTCTAATATTATTTTCAAGTTTTGAAAAACTTAAGGTCACGGAACAGAGGGATCAGATCTGTTCTGTAACTTTTCCATTTTCGAAAAATTGTTTTGCATTTGGTAAAATGTTTCTAATTGATGATTCATGTATAGATGGAATATGAATGAATTCCTAGTATGAATGTCATATAATGAGTTCAATATATGCAATCTTAATGATTCTTGATAATGAACTTTTAAAAACTCCTAATTATTACAAGACTCCACAATAGTCACTTCTTAAAAATCCATTCTTTCAAATTTTGCATTTCCTAGGGTTTTAGGATTTTGTTCTTAGAATTTACTTGCTATCTAAATAAAAATGAGTCTTCATTATGTATACTATCCAAGACCTTCATTTCTATATAGAAATTCACATTTTTCACTTTGCAAATATGTTTTTAAACAAGCTTTTCACAAAAATCCGAATTTTGGAAATTTTCATTTCTTGCATATTCCTTATGAGAAAACTTGTTTAATGCATCAAAATTTGAAGCTTTACTATATCTATTGTCTAAGGACTTCATTTAACACATAAAACTTGCAATTTGAGCTCAAATACTAGGTGATTACATATGCATCATCTCAAATTACGAATTTGACAATTTGATCACTAACTCAAAATTTTCCATTTTAACTCCATTACCTGTTTTACACATTACTCATGCCTAAACTCACTTTAACTTGTAAAAATCATTCCTTAGAGATACCTATTACATATATCTTTCATTTTTTATGAAAAATACGAGTTTCAAAGTGGGTTCAAGGGTTTTTAAAATAGGTTTAAAAAATCATCCGAATTTTCCACTAGACATTTCTAACAAAAATCTTTTCTTTTTCAAGTTCCTTGTCCTATATCCATAAAGATCTATCATCTAACACATCTATATCATGCAAGGCTAAGCTTTTATGATCATTAATGTATGAAAGCTCAAAATATTCACATGAACATAAATGTCAAGAAAGATATAAATGTCTAAACACTAGATCTACAACTTATAGTACATGAACATGAGTTTAATGGCATGAACATAAACTTTTCATGTAAGATCTCTACTTTACATGCATGAACAAGATATTATTTCAACAAAAATTCATTAAACACAAGATCTACTTCTTGTGATGGCTTGATATTCTTGTATTAGTGTTTTCCTATCCCTAACATTTGCTCATTGGGATTTAAGGTGGAAAACACACAAGAATGGTCTTGCCATTACAAGATAATGTAAGAACAAAGCTTGGAATCATCACCTAAATGAAGATTTGGAGTAGAAAAGAAGAGGAAATGAGCTTGTGAGTGAGTGTGTGTGTGTGTGTAGATCATGGCAACACAAGGAGAGAAAGAGAGAGTTTTTCTTCTTTTAGAAATTTTGAATGAGTAAAAATGAGGAGAGAGAGAGAAAATGAGCTTATATATTGAATGAATTAGGGTTTAGTTGAATTAAAAGAAGTAAAAATAAAACAAAAAGAGGGGAAATGGGGAGGGGATGCGCCGGCCATATGTGTGGGAGAGAGAGAGAGGGATTTGAATTTTTGATAAAATTTGTAATTTAAGTAATAAAATGTAATAAATGTAATAATTAATTAGGAAACAAAATTTCTTGGAAAAGAAAATATAATTGAGTAGTTGTAAGGATGTAAGAATAGGGTATAGATAGTGTGTAGTGTAGGTTGTACTTGTGAATAGTGGTTAATAGTAGACAAGACATCTACTTTACTGGTAGTAAAAAAATACGGGAAAAAGGCTATAACTATAATTTTTATAGCCCGAAAAATTATAAAATTTATATTTTTGAAATCCTTATAAAATTTCGGTTCTAATGAATATTCCGGAATATTTTTCTGAGTTTTTGGTCCCTGGGCACGTTTTTCCGTAATTGAGCTCAGGAAGGCCCGAAATTGAAAATTTTCTGAATTTAAAACTTTCTAAGATTTAAAATATACTTTAAAACAATAATTCATATTCATTTACTTTATAAAACTTCTTTTGTTATGAAACCGAAGGAAAGCCGGATTTAGGGTTTCTAAGCTTTTCTCACTAAGCTTGAACTGGACTGGATTAGGGTTTTGCTTTTCGATCCTCGGAGTTTACTTGACTACTAAGAATACCGGGGTTTACAACTAGAGAAGGTAGGCCTTCTTCCTACCATGAGTTAGTTTTATTATGATATCGATACAAGCTACCATACCTTTTATTGCGGATTGCAGGAGGATTATGATATTCTTGACTAGAAATTTCAATTCAAGAAAAGGTTATGCAACCGTTATAAAGATGAGAAGTTAGATGCTAAAAGGAAGGTCAAGGAGTTGTGGAAATAACTCGGAGACAATGAGGCTATTGCTCAGACCTAGTTCCAAAAACTGGATGATGAAAAGATGAAGTTTACAGAAGTAATAAGGAATTATGGGTAGAAAACAATCGACTTTTACAACTTTTAGACGATAGCTGTAAGGAATTAGTGGAAAGCCAGTCGAGTTCCCGAGCTCGTGAAACAATGTTGACACTAGAGAGGGATGAGCTTCAAGCTTCTGCTGTTCAAGGCAAGCTGGATGTGGAGAAGTCTCATGAAGACTTAGACAAGGCTCAAAAAGGCCATGACGAGCTTTGTAAGCGCGTAAAGGCATTGAAGGCCGAGATTACTACTCTTGGTACTGGCCATCATGCTTCTTCCCTCGATAAGTACTTCAACAACAAAGTCTGGAAGGAGGAGAAGTTGAGGATCGAGTAGGTTGCAATCGATGAAGTAGTCTAGTACATCTATTAACATTGTACTGGTAGCACAGTTCGTTAGGGAAATTTCCATAATTACATTCTTGTTGGCGAGGAGAAGGATGAAAAGGATGAGGATGGGCAAGTTGCTTATGGAGGTAGTTTGATGGTCAAGAATGTTGCAGGGCTACTCAATGATGATGGGGGACTTATGCTCGCATCGGTCCCCCACATTGATCCTGTAAGGTAGATTGATGAAATGCGTCCTCAACATGTGTAGCCTATCCAAAACCGGGCAATGGCCGATCCCGCTGTTGGGGTTATGGCAGGATCTGAGCTGTTAAGTGAAGTCATTGCTCTTCTTGGGTCTTTTAGTGGTGTGACCTACAAAGGGTTGCCTGTTTCTCAGGTTAACTAGTTTATGGAGTAGCTAAATGAGGAATTAGCTAAGGGTCAATCTATTTCTTAGTCTTCTATCATTTGGTTGAAATGTCAACTTCTAAATGCAATGAAGCCTTACAAGCTTTTCAATGCAATCTTTTTTATTTTTCATTCCTCGTATATTGTTCCTGATTTGACTCTTTTCAATTGTCTATGCTTTTGTTTAGTGATTTACTCTTGTCATTTCTCTTAGATCTACTTTACGTTTTTATTTATAGCTATCTCTTGTTAACCATCCAATGTTGACTTATTTTCATCGAACGGCTGATGTACCGCATTGGTTAATGTTCCCAAGGTCTAGCGTTATTGGTACAGATGGGGAAAAGTCGAGTAATTTGCGGATCTAGTGCTTTTAATTGTAATTTAGGGTTTATATAATATTTTTGGGTTTTTATGAATGATGAAACAGAAAATTAAAAGATATAAACGATTAATCCTTTGATACGACACACCAAAGATAAAATCGAACTAATTGTTCTAATAAATTGATATTATGCACAATGATAAGAAACAACAAGCAACAATCTAGAATAGAACACTCAATCTTATTCAAGAAGAAAATTTGTCACAAAATATATTACAAAGTTTATCAAGGGTAAAACAAGCAACAAAAGTGTTAAATCTATCACTAATGACCTTTATATATACCCACCAGTTGGGCAAAGATAAAAAAGGAAACTAACAAGACAAGCAAATAAAATAGGAAACTAGCGTTTTTAAAACATGTAAACAGGGCAGGAGATCCCCCTGTTGATCACAGCTGTGACTCAAGTTGTGATCCTCTCGGATCAAATAATTATTCTCTTTCCTTAATCATCACGGGCATTATCAGGTAGATAACATTCAATATCACAGGCATGACGATGCCCGTTATCTCCTTAGATACTCGATTCATATGATGATGACATTATCGCGGCCTCCAATATGGTCGTATTCTTGATTACGACCTGATTCACGAATGTTATAGGGTCGTGATCTCCACTGGGGCACAACATTTAAACTCATACCCAATAATGGGCTAGATTACGGGCATCTTCTCCATTACAGCCTAGATCATGGGTATGATCCCCTCTAATGACGAATTTCCAATTCTCAAGCACAACACATCAGATATTTCTCCAAAGTGCAGCAAATATCCTCTAAGGAAGCCCACTTCATCATCATTCAGATCACTTGTAAGGATTATTTTAACCAAGTTCATCAAGCGCTTAGCTTTACATCGGATTATTGACCTAAGTGACACATGATTCCTCTCAGTTTTCTTTTTTCCTCGTCATCGATATCTCCTTCTGCGTATAAATAGAGGGTATGACCTCCTGTTATTGTTCATTCACAGCTTTTCTTCCTTCTTTCCTTGTTTAGTCCTTTGTCTTTTGAAGCATCTCTTGTGCCTTTTTTCATGGAGTTGCAGCTTCATGTTTGGTTGGAAAGATCAATCCTTAGTGTTGTATTGCTTCATTTACCCCTTGGGTGGTTTGGAGTTTTCTTAAAGGACTTTTATCCAAAGTAAGCCTTGCTTGTTCATGACACCAGGAATTTTTTTCTTGTACTGTAGCATGCAATGGAGGCCATATGTCTTGTTATCTTTAGTTATATGAAAAATCTAATAGTGGAGAAAGAGAGTTTGTACTCAATCTAGGTAGATAACCTTTTATTGCCCTTGGAGAGGCAGCCCCTATTTTGGGGTCATTGCTCTTTATTTGTTGGCTCTAGACATGGTTCTGCCATGATGGAGTTAGTGAAGGGGAACTTGATGAGTTCTTCTCCAATTCTCCATCTTGGAAGGATTTAGATTCTTACAAGATTATATTGATAAGGATGAAGTTAGTGAAAGAGGACTGGTTGAGTTACCCCTCATATTTGGTTGGCATTCTTTATGTGCTCGTCTATCAATAATTCTCTAATCATCTCATTGTGTTCGAGATTCCTTTACTTGGAATGCTTAATTTAGCTCAGTGATCTAGCGGTTGACCAGTTTTTCACTAATCATGGACTAAAGATGAACATCCTTAACTGCTTATGGGTGTTTTAATCTAATAGTTGGAGCTAGTCTCGATCAATAGCGTTAACCAAGAGAAGCTCTAAGATTATTAATGCATGTCGAAAATTTGTGGCAACTAGTTGGAATGCCGTTTTAAACTATCATGGCTGGGAAGCCAGTCAAAATTACTATAATTTTTGCTCTTTATTGAATAAGTTTTGTATATATTTTGCTTTTCTTTCAAGTGTTCCTTATTTTGCTTACAACCTAAGTTATGGCTCATTCAGCCAGACATCCTTTTATGGGACATGGTAAATATTTAAGATGCGCGTGTTGAGCATAAGTAACCCGATCGTTGCGTCCCCAAAGTTATCTCCTGTTCGGTTGGATGTTCTCATGTGGGACTTAGTAAATTTTTAGAATGTGGGTGCTAAGTGTAAGTAACCCAGTCGTTGGGTTCCTAAAGTTATGGCCCATTCAGTTAGGCATTCTTACGTGAGACTTAATAAATTTAGAGGAATACTGAGTGTAAGTAGCTTGATAGTTGGGTCCCCAGAGTTATAGTCCGTTTGGTCAGATGCTCATGTGGGACTTAACAAATTTTTATGATGCAGGTGTTGAGCGCATGCAACCTGGTCATTGGGTCCCTAGAGTTATGATCCATTCGGTTGAACTCTCTCACATAGGAGTTAATAAATTTTTAGGACATCGGTACTGAATATAAGTGGCTCGGTTGTCACACTCCAAAGGATATCCTAGATACGACAGTCCGTCACACTCGATATCTAAACTCAAGTATGACAACCTTAGTCATTTTATGAATTTAAACACCGGATGTAAGGCTCACGTTCAACATATATGGAACCATACTTTGAATCGAAATAGCTTAAGGAGACATACATAGCAATAAGAATGTAAATCATAACAGTTATAACAAGATAAATCTATTACATGATCTAAGGGGCATACGCCCATCAAAATATTAAGAGTCCTTAGGTCCACAAAAGTCTCTTACATCAACTATTATATATATAGATTTAGGAGGTTCAACTAGAAGTCTATGCCTACATCTAGGTCCCGACTTCTTCAAAAAGCTCCTCAAGGTTCAAAAGCTGTACCTGAAGAATGGCTTCTCGAAGATAGCCATAAATATTCACACTGCAACAGGAAACTATAGGGGTATAAGCTTACGAGCTTAGTAAGTTTCACTTCTAAAATTAAATACTCAACAAACAATGTATATATCAGGTAAGTTATATTAACAACCATATGAAATGCACAAGCACGTGAGCATACGATACATAAGACTTTCCAGAAATCTTATGTTGAATGAATTTACGCTCTCCATTCGGGGTTAGGTGTTCAGGCCCATACGACCATAGATTTCAATTTTTCTCATTTATATTGTAGTTGATACAAGTGCCCACCCACGCACATTTTCAATTCCAACCATTACACCAACATTCGAGTTTACAGGCCCCTTGTTACCCAGCTATTATGCCTTCTTCCCATACAGGTATAATAACTTATGCAATGTGACTCACATATGGTATGCATGGTCAATTTGATTATAAGATCATGGCATACTAATTAACAATTTATGGGTGATCATAGATATTGCAGACACTTCAATTCTATACTAAATCATACAAATATTTACAACAAGCTTATTTCGATATTCTTATCATCAATTCACCCAAGTAGAACTCACATACGTACAATCAATTTTTTTTTTTTTATCTTGCCCTAATTCTAATGCCACTAACGTTATAAGCACAATCACAAGCATATAATTTAAAGATAGTGAACTCAATTTACCATGGTGCGAAAATCTACTTAATCGTAATAGTCCTCGGAAAGGTCTAGTCCGTCTCTCAAGTCTCCTAATCAAAAGAAATAACTCTAATGAGTATTTCTATGAAATTTGAATGAACTTATAAATTATATTCTAACAAGTACGTCAAAATTCGTCTAAAAGGACATTCCAACTTAAAACAGCCATAACTTGGTCATTTTAACTCGGAATTTCACATAATATATACTGATTTCTACCTATTCGACAAGAGCTATCTATTTCTAGAGTTATTTCCAACAAAAAAGTCGTTTGATCCATGAATAGCAGGATACAAAATACTATACGAATTTCCTATTCCATAATTCAACTCTTAATTTCAAACCTAGCATCATACTAAAGTTTTGATAGATACTTAGCTATCATTATATCTTGTAAGACTCTATTATATACATATAAACTCAATATCATGCATGATTCATGGGTGTTGGTAATGTCACGCCCCGTAGGGTATCCTAAACGTAACAGCCCGCCACATACTAAGTAAGACTCTCGAGTTCCCTACCCGGGGCCTTCGGAAGTCTTAAGTAGATGTAAAGCGTTCCTTTACGACAATAGAATACTTCAACAAATGGAGTTAAACAGTTTAATGAGGCATGCATTAGCCATAGATAATAAATCAAAACGCATAATGTTAAAGTTTACAAAATCTAAGGGGCATTCCCCCGCAAAAGAATAACAGTCTATTACAGTCATCCGAGTCATTAGTTTCCAATGGAAGTCTATACAAAAAGGAATGAATTAAACTTCTACGGGAAACTCCTATCTCCGGTACCTGCGCTGTAGCCTGTCTTGGCCTAAGCCATATAAAGTCGTGCTGCAAAAGATAGAAACTATGGGGGCGTAAGCTAACTAGCTTAGTGAGCAATACTTCCATAACACAATTAAACATACTTCAGTCAAACAAGTAATTATTCAGGCAAGTGTATGCATCAAACAAATGTATTCAGCAAACATATGACCAACCGGAAATCATATGTGGATGGACTTGTGCCCTCCATCCCGGGTTAGCAGATTAACGAATCCTGCAGTACGACGCCGTTTAAGCTCACGGTCAAGTAATAATAACTCGTTTTATGGATCACGATTAACCAACAGGTTGTTTTATGGATCACGATTAACCAACAGGTCGTTTTATGGATCACGATTAACCAACAAGTCGTTTTATGGATCACGATTAACCAACAATGCAAATGCTCCAACCCCATCGTGACATGAATGAATTCAATTTATAGTCGGAGTCGAATAGTCATTAATTCAGTTCTTTTAAGTGACCAACAAGTATTCGCAAACATTCATCATGAGATTCTAGTAAAGCAGTCAATATCTTAACACCCGGTTCCGATATACCTTAAGCTCCATTTCACATATCAGCAATCAATAACATAAATAATTCCCATGTACCCCAGCATGCTTATACAACTTCTTTTATCTTTGCCTATAGCACTAATGCCACTACATTACAATCACATGCATTAATTGAGAATAAAAGTAAACTCACTCGGCCATTGGACACCAAACTTCTTAATAATAATAATCGGGAGGTAGAGTGTCGTCCTGCTTGGAATCACCTACCAATCAAGAATAATCCTAATGAGATTCTTACCATGTAATTAAATCAAACTATATATCTAGACTAGTTGAATTCGGATTTCTCGCTATTTTTGGAAGTCCCGACTTAAAACGGCCATAACTTGGTCATTTTAACTCGGAATTTCGCAAACTTTATATCGATCTTCATCTACTTCGAAAGATCTATCTATTTCAAGTATTAAATCCAAGTTTTGAAAATAATAGGGTCACGGAACAGTGGGATCAGTTCTGTTCCGCAATTGATCCAACTTTGAAAATGTGCTTTGCTTTTGATAAGAAATGTTCCTAGTTGGTGATTCATGCATGAATGATTTAGGAATGAACTACTAATGTGTATGCTATGTAATGAACTCAATATGTGCATGGTCATGATGATTTTTGTAGTAATAAACTCTTAGGAACTCCTAAGTGTTGGGGAAAGTTTCATAAAGACTAATTCTAAGGAGTTATTTTCCCACATTATACTCCTTAGGGTTTCTTTGGTTTTTAATCTTGTAATCTACTTATTATCTAACTAAAAATAGGTTCTCAAAGTCTATAATAGTCATGGCCTCCATTCATGCATAAAAATTCATATTTTTCATTTGGTAAACATGTTTTCAAATAAGCTATTTGTAAAAATCCGAATTTTCCAAATTTCCTTTTCTTACATTTTTCTTAAGGGAAATCTTGTCTAATGCATTAAAAATTGGAGCTTCAATGTATACATTATCTAAGGACTTCATTTAGCTTATAAAACATCCATTTTAGACTTAAATACTAAGTGTTTATTTAGGCATTACACAAAGTTACGAATTTGACTACACATTTAAAGTCAACATTTTTCATTCTAACTTCACCTCTTGTTTTCCTTATTTTTATTATGCCTAAACTCATCTAAACTCATGAAAATAATTCCTTTAACATGTCTATTACACATACCCTCCATTTTTCTTATGAAATATGAGTTTAAAGTTGATTTTGGAGGTCTTTAAGGTAGGGTTTCCATTTCATCCGAATTTTCAACTTTCCATATCTAACAAAGTCCTTCCTTTTTCAATGTTCTTGCCATCTATATGTGGAGATATACTATCTAACATCTATATACATGAACAAGACTTCATTTTTATGATCATCAAAGCATATAGAACAAAATGAACCAATGATCATGCATGTACATGAAGTTGTGAATGTCTAAACCTTAGATCTACTACATATGATATATAAAGCATGGATCTCATGGCATGAACAACAATATATGAGCAAGATCTCTACTTTACATGCATGAACAAGTTGATATTTTAACATAAGCTCATCTAAACATTAGATCCACTTCTTGAGATGGCTTGAGATTCTTGTAGTAGTGTTTTCATGTCCCTTGCTCATGCTCATTGGGATTTAGATGAGAAAACACACAAGAATACTCTTGCCATAACAAGATTTAGGATGAACAAAGCCTAAATATACATACCAAAGAGGTCTTGAAGAAGGAAAGAAGAGGAAACAAAGTTGAAATTGCAAGAGGAAGGGGGAGGGGAGTGCTCGGCACTTTGAGAGGAGAAGAAGAGAGGGTTTTGATCCTTTTGAAAAATTAAAATGAAAGAAATGAAGAGAGAGAGAACATTTAGTATATATATCAAATAAATTAGGGTTTAGCTTTATTAAATGGAGTAAAAATAATTAAATGAGAGGCAAAATTAGAGGAGGGGCGCCGGCCACTATGGAGTGTGTGTGTGTGTGAGTTTTGAAAAATTGAATTTTGTAATTTAGTAAATGAAAATGTAATAAATGTGATAATTGATTTAGAGACAAAATTTTCTTGGAAAAGAAAATTGAAATGAGTAGTTATAAGGATGTAAGAATAGGGTATGGGTAGTGTGTAGTGTAGGTTGTACTTGTGAATAGTAGACAAGACATCTACTTTACCGATTGTTCCGAAAACACGGGAAAAGCTATAACTGTAATTTTTATAGCTTGAAAAATTAAAAATTGATATTTTTGGAATCCTTATAAAATTACGGTTCTAATGAATATTCCGGAATTTTTTCTGAATCCGTGGCCCGGGGCACGCTTTTCCGTAATTGGGCTCGGGAAGTCCCGGAATTGAAAAATTCCCGAATTTAATACTCTCAAGGGTTTGAAATGTACCTTGGAACAATAATTTGAATTCATTCACTTTGTAATATTTATTTTACTATGAAACCGAAGGAAAGCCGAATTTAGGGTTGCTAGGCTTCATTTACTAAACTCAATCTGATCGGATTAGGGTTTTGATTCCAACTCCCGGGGTTTTCTAGCTATTGAGAATTTCCGGGGTTTACAGGTAAAGCTATTTCCTCATGTACTTAGACAATGCTTGATAGGATGTATAAGACACTATTTTTCTAACTTTGTTTCTACCAAGTGCATTATGTGTACATGCAAAACCGATAAGTTATTATCATGAATGTTATGAAATGAACTATCTATATGTATATTCTTAATGATATGATATCAAAAATTCTTTTAGAAAACTTTTGCTTTGCAAAACCTTTGAAATTTCAAAACTTAAGAAAATTAGCTTTATTTCTTGCAAAATCATACTTGTTCTTACCAAAACTTTTCCCTAATGACCTATATGTCTATAACCTTCTTTACTTTAATGGAATTCTTTGTTTTGGAGTTGGAAAATAAGTATTTATATAGAGGGTTTACCCAGATACGAATTTTACAAGATTTTTAAGGAATGAAAACATTATTTAATCTATCCTTGGAAAACTTTCCTTGTTTTAGGAATATACTTTAATAAATTTCACTTATCCTTGTCAAAACCAGGTCTTTATTACATGTATTCCCCAGGACTTAAATTTTTTTCATAAAAATCATCATTTTGGCATTTTGAAAAATAGGTGTTTAAATAGTAGCCATTTTCCAAATCCGAATTTTGAAAGTTTCATTTGAGATTGTTTCCTTTGTAAAACTCATTTAATCTTTCAAAAACTATTCCTTTATCAAACCTACTCCTTAAAGCTTCCATTTCTTTAATAAAAATCTTGTTTTAGGGTTGAAAAATAGGTGTTTACACTTCAAGCTTCACTTATTACGAATTTAAAACTTGTTATTGGGATTGAAACATAACTTTTGTAAACTTTTCCTTGTTTTGAAAATATTCCTTAGTAGATCTAAGCTTTTCTCATCAAGATCACTCATTTATTATATCTATTCCCCAACCTCTTCATTTTTAATGTAAAATACACATTTTGAAGTTGAAAGATAGCTTTTCTAAATATGGCTCTTTTTAGATCCGAATTTCAAAAATCTATCTTTGTTGAAACTAAAATAGATCTTAAGTTTTCTAACATTTTCCTACTATTATCATGCTATTACAAGTTATGTCTGTGCATAAAACAAAAACCTAAGGCATTTATGAACTCAAAACCACTAGTTCTAATTTACTATACTAGTCATAAATGCATAAACACTATGATCATTATGTGGATATGACTAAATGAATACATGCACAAAACATTAATAATAACAATATAGCTTAACAATAAAACAAATTAATAACAAAATAATCTTAAATAACAAGATCTACTACATTGTGATGGCAATGATCTCATATTCAAGTGTTTCCACATCCCTAGCTTAAAGCTCATGGGGATTTTTGAGTGGAATCACACATGAATGATCTTGCCATTACATGTTTTTAAGATAATGAAGTGTAGATCTATTACCTATTAGATATGTGGAGTAAGAAATTTGAAGAAAATATGAAGTGTCTGTGTATGGGGGAGGTCACGGTTTTGCAAGGAGGAGAGGAGGAGAGAAGAGAAAAGTTTGTAAGAGGAAAAGTGAAATGAAGTTGGTATAAAGGGGTATATATAGAAAAGAGGATTAGGGTTTGCTTTAACTAAACAAAGTAAAATAAAACAAAATTGGAGAGAGGGAATAGATGGAGGGGGCACCAGTTTTAGATGTAGGGAGAGAGAGAGATGTGTGTTGAGTAAGTTTCAAAATTAAATAAGTAATTTAAGTAATAAAAGTTGTATTGAAAAAGTATATTGTAAGGAAAATGATGAAATATTGTAAGAATAGGTTGTAAGGATGTAAGAAGTAGAGTATGGGTGGTTGTGCTTGTGAATAGTAGATTAGACAATGAAAGTACCGGTAGTAAAGAAAATACAATAAAAATGTTATAAATGTAACTTTTATAACCCAAAAAATTATATAACTAATATAGTTAGAAATCTTATGAAATTACGAGTCTAACGGTATTAATAATATATATTTAATATCTCGAGCCCCGGGACATGCTTTTCAAAGTCTGTATCTGATCGGGTTCGAAATAGGTTGAAAATTAGCTAATCTGATCTTTTTAAGCACCTTAATATTATTACGAACCAAACTACACTCTTCACTCGTATTTTGGCTTCTTGGTTTAGGAACGCGGGGTTGCCGGATCTAAAGTGCTAGAGTTTCCTGGGAATTTGTTGACTTAAGGTTTTCGATTGACTTTCCGGTTTAGGGTTTGAACTTGATATTACTCTAAAAATTAGGGGTTTACATTGGTCCTTGAGTCCCCAAAGTTATGGTCCATTTGGTCATACATGCTTATGTGGGACTTAATAAATTCTTAAGATGTAGGTGTTGAGCGTAAGCAACTCGGTCTTCGGCTCCTAAGAGTTATGGTCCATTCGCTTTGACACTTTCACATGGGACTTAGTAAATTTTTAAGACACGGGTGCTAAGCATAAGTAGGGATGCAACCATGATGAGTTTGGGATGGGTCACATAAGACCCGAACCCGACTTGGTTCCCTATAGGATTACCTAAACTCAACCCGCGACCTTATAGGGTTGTCTGTGCAATACCCAAACCTGCCCCTAAAGGGTTTTGACCCTGACCTACCCTGTTCCACAACCCACTTTCATTTCTTTTTTTTTTCCCTTTTCTATTCTTAGTTAAATTACAATTTTTTAATGATAATTTTATTCTATAGGACTACAATAGTTAGTTACACCTATGCTTGAATGAATTTGACAAGGCATGTCACAATTTTACTAAGAAATCTAAAGGTTTAAAACTATCACAAAAAATTTTCAAATGTAGATGAAAAGACATTACTTCACTTACATAAATATATATAATCCATGTGTGGGAATCGTGGCTTGTCAAGACTCAATAATAGAAGAACATGTCTTCAAAACACATTAATAACTTACCAACCTTCATTCACTCTCCAACAGTAACTCAAATTACCAACCTCCCAACACACTCACTTTTACTTGTCTTCAAAACACATTAACAAAAAAAGCAAATACAATACATCATCAAATTAATCATCTAATAATAAACTCCAAGCTTAGTCCGCCATACAACCAAAATAAACAATGCATCACTAGATCAACCAAAATAAACAATCAGTGACATTAATTAATAGCATAATCATGATGTTATCATCAATCATTACCTTCACTTTTCATCTTCATTCTTGTATTCCACTTTCTTCACCCCCTTCTTCAGGTTATTCAAATTCAAGTAGTGTCTATGCATTATCTTTAGTTATATAAAGAATCAACCATCTCCCAATCGTCATCTGAAGGAAGACATTTGTAGTGTCTATCCATTAATTGAACCCTACAGAAAACCTCTTTGTATCTAATTGTAGTGACAAGCATGGCATAAGTAAAGTTCCATCTTGTTTTGCAGTCCAAACAAAGTTTCCTACTATATGGAAAATCAAGCTACTTGCATGCTTGAGCAAATTTCTCAGCCCTTGATGGTATCGCCGACCAAAATTGAACACTGTCATGGATCCTCTCTATTAACCTTTCTATCACAGCCACACTATCCCTTATAATCAAGTTCAAAATATGCACACAACAACACATGTGCCTTATCTTGCCACGAAGAATCAGATAATATTTTCTTAACTTCAATATTAAATTTGCAATCATTGCGTCATATGTTGAACAATTGTCCACAGTGATTGTTGATATTTTTCTATCCAAATTCTACTTCATTGGTGAATTAAATAAGCACTGACACAAAGCTTCATTTGTGTGTAGAGCTGGCACACATATAAAATTCCATATAAAAAGGTAAACATGGTTAAAAAGGATTAGAATTTTTAGTCAAATGAAATAAAGATACGTTGTTAAAAAAATTTACTTCAAGATTCGACTGTGGAGCTTCCAACTACTGTCAATGAAGTGAGCTGTAATGGTCATGTATTCCTTTTTTTTATTTGAAGTCCACATATCAGTTGTTGCAACCACTCAAGAATTAAGCCCTTTAAGCATCAATACAAGTTGCCCTTTTCCTCCTTGTAAATCTTCAAGATATCCTTCTGTATTGTTGTACAACTCACATGCTGCACAATAGTTTGTATACTATGCATATACTCTCTAAAGGACTTGTGTTCAATAATTGAAATAGGATACCCGTGGACAACAATAGCCTTTGCAAGCTTTTTCCTAGCAATGTCTTGATCAAATGTCCAATTTTTTACTTTCACACTACTCTCACCCTTACTTTGCTTTTGCTCCATAGCTAAAAGACATTGTCTTATATCCTATTGAGACGTTCTCTTTGTGAACCCAAAAATGGTTATGCAAGTGCTTTGTACCATTTTTGCTTACTACTTTCAATTCTCTCACATGGTTACAAATAGCAAATTCGTCTCCATTAATTGTTTTCTTAACCATCCCATTCCATACAATAGAAGTTAGCTTACGCTCGTTAAGATTATCCGATTGATTTGCTATGGTTGCTACATGAGAACCCGAAGTAGATGTTGGTTTTCTTATAGTAGGTGCTGGAGAAAGACTATCAATGTCTTGAAGTTCATGGACGTTTTCCTCCATATTAATCTCATATTCATCCATTCCCAATAATGAATCAGTCACCACCTGAAATGAAATATTAGTTATTAAGATAAAGGGATAAAAAAACAACTAGTAAACATATTTATCTCATATTCATCCATTTCCAATATTTATCTTATATTAGGATTGTATTACTATAATAAAAAATTTTAGTATTCAACTGTCTAAGCTCTATAAATCTTAAAACTATTGATTATAATGTTACTTATTGAACTTGAAACTCTTATTGTTGGGAAATTGTACAAAAAGAATATACTCCTACCTACTGTGTATATATGGATAATAAGAGGGAAAATTCTATAGTTTCCTCTTCTTTTTAAACCATTTAGAAAGTCATTAAAAGGTTTAATTTATACACTATTATAATTAAACAAATGATATACCTATTATGCTAATTGTTATAATTATTCCATATACTATACATTTCTACCACTGAATTGTAAAAGAATAAGTGTATACAAGCAATAAGAAAGAACAAATTTTGTGTTACAAGTGATATTAATAGAATAGGGGTGTACTCGTAATGCAAGTGAAGAAATTATTCTAAGTTCAGTTATACAAACAAAATTAACAAGCAGTTCCATTATTTACTAATAGGACATTCAAATTTTAAAATACAAAACTATTATGAATGGTACAACTACCAAATAACATCTATTGTGAATAGTAAGAAATCTTATGCTTTCATCACTTATATTCTAACTTTTTATCCATTATTAGAATCAAACCATAAACAAATATACATAAAGCCAACACCCACGGACATACTATAAATAAAATAGCCATTAATCTACCAAATAATGGAATCTAAAGCCATCGCTCTATGTCGTTTGTTCCATTTCATTTTTTGGGACTCAATTTCCTATTTAATGTTTTGAACACAAACCCATAAACCCATTTTTATTTGGAATCTTTAAAACAAATCAAAATCAGAAAGGGAAAAAAGACATTGTACAAAAACAGAGTAAAGACAATGACGAAGATCATAAGTAGGTTGCTGTGATGGTGGACAACAACGACCTTGGGTTAATGGAGGGTTAATGGAGATGTAAGTCTAGTCTACTCACTACTGGACATGATGGTAGCAACTGGTGAGCGACAGTATGGCAGTGACAAAATGGTCCTGTGGTAGATGATGGTTTGACCTTGGTTTGGGTTGGTGATGTTCGATGAGTTTGGTCTGGTAAGCAATGAGTGACGAAGGCACATGCAAACTAGACTGAACGACGGACTACAGTGATGGAGGGAGCAGTCCTATTGGCTGCGATGAAGGCGAGTGGTGACCTACAACTGGTGAGTGATGGAGGCGAGTGGTAATAGATTGGGAGAGATGAATTGGCAGCCGGTGGCAAATGGGGAATAGTGGCCTTGTTGTTATTGTCGTCGTTGTTGCTTAGGAGAGTTGGAGTGAAAAAGTTTTTGATTTGGTTGCTAAATGAAAAAGGAGCCCCACTACCAGAGTACATTACTAGTTCTATAATTTTTTTTTTAAATTTAAAATTCAATTTTTTAAATTGTCTATATTATGACGGGTTCGGATTACACATTGGGTAGGGTTGTAAAAGAGTCAAGTCGAGCCGATACAGTATCAAGCTCGAACTCGACTCAAATAAAAAACTCGAAGCTCAAACTCGATTGAGCTTTGATTTTTAAGTTTGAACTCGAATTGATTTAATACTCGATAAACTCAAACTCAAATCGATTAAGCTCGATTACTCTTTTAAATATTGATTTAACTAGCATTTAATACTCGATAAACTTGAACTTGACTAGACTCAATTTAATACTTAATTAAGCTTGATTAAGCTCACTAGCTCACTAAGCCAAGTATTTTAAAATTGGAACTCGAACTCAGTAGCTACTCGAGTATTCGAACTCGAACTCAAGCTCGACTAGATTATAAGCAAGTTGAATTCGAGCTTTCAGCAAGTCGAACTCGAGTAACTCACGAGTTGTCTCGACTCACTTACGGCCCATTGGGTCTTTTTAATGATCCGAACTCTATAGGGTCAACTTATAATTTCCCAAACCCAACTTATGAACCAATAGGGTTTTTAACAGGTCGAGTACTCTATAATGACCCATCTGGTTACATCTCTAAGCATAACTAGCCCTATCATTGAGTCTCTAGAGTTATGGTCGGTTCGGTTGGATGCTCTCACATGGGATTTAGTAAATTTTTAGGACACAAGTGCCAAGTGTAAGTAACCTGGTCAATAGGTCCCCATAGTTATGGTCTGTTCAATCGGATGCTCTTGCATAAGACTTCGTAAATTTTTAGGATATGGGATTTAAGCGTAAGCAGCTTGGACATCGAGTCCCCAAAGTTATGGTTCGTTCGATTGGATGCTCTCACATAGGACTTAGTAAATTTTTTTGATGTGGGTACTGAGCGTAAGCAGCTTGGTTAGTGTGCATAAAAATATAAGGCAATCGCATTTTTTTTAAAGAACTTGAAATATTTTGTTGATTTTAAAGGGAGACCAAGACAAGCAACAAAGTGGTTAGACAATTTCATAGGAACATAAATTTAAGCAAAGTACTTTCACAGATTGCCGTTGTTTCTAGTTCTAGGGATGGGCTATCTATCAAGTCATTCGAGGTGGTAAGCACTGTTTCTAATGTTTTCCATGACTCGAACAAGATCTTCTTAGGTAGGAGCTTGCTTTCCTTGGCCTTCCTTAGCTCTTATATCTGCTAGTTTCTGGCATACTAGATCACCATGGTTAAATCCTTGTCCCTAGCCTTTTTGTCATAGTATCTCACAACTCTAAGTTGATAAGCCATAAGCCTTTGGTCGGCCTTGCTACATAATTCTTCTATGGTGTCGAGGTTAGCTTGTAGTCCAATCTCGTTCACCGTTGAGTCAAACATTTAAGTTAGGTGGGGTCCATAGTTTAAGTTCCACCAGGTGGATTACTTTTATTCTAAAAGCTAGTCTGTAAGAGGTCTCTTTGGTGGATGTCCTATGCGTGGATCTATACCCCCATAGGATACTGGGTAAGTGTTTTGCCCATCCAACATTATTCCAGATGACCATCTTTTTTAGGCTTTCAATAATCGTGCGGTTAACTGCTTCGACCTACCTATTGGTTTGAGGATAGGAGATGAAAGTGAACTTAATTTTGATATGATAATATTGATAGAACTCCCAGAAATGATCATTGTCAAATTAGATGCCATTATCGGTAATTATGATCGTAGTACTCTAAACCAACACAGAATATGGTTTATCATGAAAGACTTTGTATACCTTTTGGTATTGTGAAATAGTCAATCACCACAATGATAAATTTCTTTTGGTTGGAAGTTTTGGGGAAGGGGCTGAATATGTGTATTGCCCATTAAGCAAACAACTATAGGCTGACAAGAGTGCGGAGGTAGTTACTAGGTGCATAGGCTAACGAAGCATGCTTTTGACATTAAGGGCACTTCTTGATTAGCTCTACTACATCCATTTTCATGGTTGTTCAGTTCATGGTCGACCAGTAATAGCTGAGGTAGAAGGCCTTCATTTAGTGTATGGCTAACCGCATGGTGGCTACATTCCTTGTAATGTAATTCTTCTAAAGTGGAAATAGCTTCTTCCATTTGAAGACATCAATGGAAGGGTAAACTGCAACCTCTTTTGCATAAGACATCATTCAAGAGAATGTAGTTTATGGCTTAGTACATGAGTTTCTTGGCTGCTTTTCTATTGGTAGGTAGGGTACCCTCGTGCAAGTACTGTTTTGAGGGGTCCATCTAGCACAACGGCACGAGGTCTGCTTCGATCGTGAGGATTTCTTGATATTGTTTCTTTATAGTGTGTTGTGGGAGGTATTCCACAAATATTCCTTCTTCTCTTAGCTCGGGGTTTGGAAAGCTCACTATAGCGAATTTGGAGAGTTGATTTGCTTCAGCATTTTCTGCTCGGGGTATTTTGTGGATGCCCCAACTAAAGAAACTTGATAGGAATTAGCAAGCCTAAAATCGTTGGAAAGGAAAGCAAATTTAAGGCTGACATAAAATATTAAAGCTTGAAGCCTTGTATGCCAGCCTTTAATTGTTTTGATGTCTTTTCGAATTTCTTTTGTGGCTTTTTGAATTTCTTTTTTTTTTATTAATATAGGAATTATTTACAATTATGTTTTTCAGTTATGTAACTATCATAATTATGTTTTTCTTAGTTACGTTGAGTAATTGCCACAATAAGATTTTCTATTATGTTGTCAATTATGTAACTACCGCAATTATATTTTTTAGTTACGTAACTATCTTATAATAAGCCTATATATAAAGGCTAGTAACTACTCAAGATAGATATAGAAGTTTATGATATCTTTTGAGATATTTGATAGTACTTTTTAAGTGTCAAACCCTTTGTAGTAATTTTGAATATTGAGTTTTGATCCTCTTTATTCTTGAATTCTTATCAATTCTTATGTCATATAGAATTGTGGTGAACCTTGTTATTAGAGTCTTGTGATTCTTTTAACATCATGATTAAGTTATAAATCGTGGTCCCTATCGTTCTATAATCTAATCACAAACCAGTTTAATTTTATTGTTCGTTGATTTTATCGAACAATAATTTTATCCATATCATTTCTATTAGAAAACCCTAAAAATTTAGATCAAGATTCAACCCCCTCAGGCTCGCATCAAATTTGGTATCAAAGCAAAGGTTTATGCAGAAATTGTTGTTCGACGTGGATTAATTTCAGGTTGGTTTAATTTTCCTTGTGAATTTTTTTTTTTGTTGAATTTTGCTATGTTGCTGTTGGTGATTGTAAAGAGATGTCGTTAGATGGAAGCAATAGTATTAATGTCAATAATGCTAGGGTTAGAAGGAATAATAACAACAATAATGGTGGTGGTGAAGGAGATGTTGTGACTAGGCAAGAATTTACACAATTGCAAACCGGGTTAATCAGATGCAAAAAGATTTGAGAAGAATTTTGGAGAGATTGGAGGTGAGAGGAGTGGAGGAGTCAGAGTGGATCTAGTTATAGGAGACATTCTAGTGAAGATTATGACGGAAATAATGAAAGAAATAGGAGGCATGAAGGTAGGGATGATAGGAGAAGGGGAATTGATAGTATTAAATTAAAAATTGCGCCTTTCGCTGAAAGCAATAAATCGGAGGAATTTTTGGATTGGGTGCCAAGGGTAGAGAAAATTTTTTATTGTTATGAGTGGGATGAGCGCATGATGTGAAAACGGCATCTCTAGCGTTTTCTGACTTGCTAGTCTGTGGTGGATAAATTGCAGGCTGAGAGACAAAGGGAAAATGAAGAAAAGGTGCATTCATGGGCATTAATGAAAATGTTGATGAAAACATAGGTTTATGCCAGATTGCTATAAACAAGAGTTGTTAAGGGAGTTGCAATCCTTGAGGCAGGGTAAAAGGAGTGTTGAGGAATATGTGAAGGAGTTTAAGACCTTGATGGTGAGATGTGATATTCAAGAAGTTCATATGAATCTATAGCTAGGTTCATTAATGGACTCAAAATGGATATCGCCAGTGTTGTTGAGCTCCAGCAATATCAGACCCTAGAGGATGTAATAAATTAGCTAGTAGAGTTGAAAGACATCAATGCTGACGGTTTCAGAAATCTCATCATTACAATTAGTCGGATGAGGAGGAAAAGAAAGAGGAAAGAAAAGAAAAGAAAAGAAAAGAACAAAGGCAAAGTGGTTGAAGATAAAGTGCCTGATCAGACACAAAAAAGAAGGAGTAGAGAGATCAAATGCTTTAAGTGTTTGGGGCATGGCCACATTGCTTCTTAATGTCCTAACAAGAGAGTTATGGTCTTGAAAGATAATATAATTGAGAGTGAGGAAGAGGAGCAGAAGAGTAATGAGGAAGAAGGGCAAGAGAGCATGGCTTATTTGCCTTTGACTCTAGTGCTTGAGCAAGAGAAAGCCATTCCAGATCAAAGGACTAATATGTTCTATATTCAGAGTTTGGAGCAACGAAAATCATGTTTGACTGTGATTGATACAAGTAGCTACACCAACGTTATTTCTGCTAGATTAGTTTCTAAATTGGGATTACAGGTGGAGCAGTATCTAAAGCCATACACTCTTCATTGGCTTAATCATCAAGGAGCTGTTCATTTGCATAAACAGATGCATGTACCTATTTCAATTGGTGAATATACTGATGAGTTATTATGTGATGGAGTGCCCATAGATGTTACACACTTGATTCTTGGAAGACCATGACAATATGATCTTCGGGCTACATTTGATGGGTATAACACTATTCAACACGGGGCAAGACATACAAGTTGATGTCAATGAGTAATGAGAGGTGCAGCAGGCCAAGATGTTGCATATTAAGAAGATCAAAGGTTTGAGGAGTTTGTTTGCATGGACTAGTAGGATGACCAATTATAATCCTCCAGATGTTCAGAATTGAAGAATCAAGATTCAAGGACGAATCTTCTTAAACCTAGGGTTAAAAAGGAAAGCAAATTCAAGATCGACACAAAAGATTAAAGCTTGAAGCCTTATATGCCAGCCTTTAATTGTTTTGATGTCTTTCGAATTTCTTTTGTGGCTTTTCAATTTCTTTGTTTTTTTAATGTAGGAATTATTTTATTATTTTTTCAGTTATGTAACTGCCATAATTATGTTTTTTTTTTCAGTTATGTTATGTAGCTGCACAATTAAGTTTTCCAATTACGTTGTTAGTTATGTCTACTACAATTATATTTTTCAGTTACGTAACTATCTTGTAATAAGCCTATTATAAAGGCTAGTAACTCCAAGATAGATATAGAAGTTTATGATATCTTTTGAGATATTTGAGTACTTTTAAGTGTCAACCTTTTGTGGTGATTTTTAATATTGAGTTTTGATCCTCTTTATTCTTGAGTCCTTATCAATTCTTGTGTCATATAAAATTGTGATGTAACCTTGTTATTAGAGTCTTGTGATTCTTCTAACATTGTGATTAATTTATAGATCGTGGTCTCTTCATTCTATAATCATCATAAACGGTTTAATTTTATTGTTCGTGGATTCTATCGAACAATTTTATCCATATCATTTCTATTGGAAAACCAAAAAAATTTAGATGAAGATTCAACCCCCTTAAGCTCGCATCAAAACTTGTAACTATGGATCAAACGACCTCTAGGTATTATATCATGGAATCAACTTAGTTTTATATTCTCCTTAAACTTGTTGGATGACAAGTTGAGAATTAGAAAAAATTATTAACCTGTTGACCCCGATCTTTGCCACTAATTTTAACCCAACCATAAGCGCTTCATATTCCACCTGTTGTTGTTAGTGTCAAATATGAACTTGAGGGTGAAACACATCTTAACATTGTAAGGGCCTTAAAGAGTCAACCTGATCCCACAACCTTCTTGGTTCGAGGATCCATCTATGTTGAGGGTCCATCTGGCTTCCTTCTCCATATGGTTCATTTTGGGGACTTTGTATTCTGCCATGAAGTCGGCTAACACCTAGGCTTTAATAACTTCTCAAGCCTTGAATTGTACCCTATATGCATTGAGTTCTAGTGTGGATTTCATCATTCTACTTGATGTGTTAGGCTTATGAAGAATGACACTTAGCGGCTGGTTAATCAGGATTGTCACTTGGTGTGCTTCAAAATATGGCTTAAGCCTTCTCGTTGAGATGATGATTGCTAAGCCAAATTTTTCCACTTTTGAGTATCTTTTGTCTGGTCCTCATAGGAGAAAGCGTCCATAAAGCTTAACATGGTGTGCTCATACGTAACATCAACTAACTATTCTATCTTCGATAGAAGGAAGCAATCTTTTGAGCGTGCCTTGTTAAGGTCAGTGTAGTCGATACATATTCTCCATTTGCTGCTTGCTTTTTCCACCATGACAACGTTGGCGAGCTATGTGGGGTGCTCTTCCCGGATGAATCCGAGCTGAAGGAGTTTTTAGACCTTGTCTTCTATGGAAGCCTATTGGACTATGACAAAGTGGCATCATTTTTGCTATCAATTTTGTTTGGATCAATACTAAGTTTGTGGGTAATCATTTCAGGATCTATATCAAGCATGTCGGGGCATCTACACAAATACATTACAGTTGTGTTAGAGGAATTGAAACAATTTATTCTTGATAATTGGAGGTAATGTGGAACCAATTTTGGTAACCATGGAGGGACTAAAGCTAAGTAGGATTTCTTCCATTGTTTCTATCGGCTCACTTTTCTTTTCATCCCTATTTGCTTTCTTGTAGTTGGGTCGATCGAGGAATGAGTCTATTTGGCATACTTCATCTCTTGCCAAAGCTCAAACATATAGTCTTTTGAATAGATCTTGGTCTCCTCTACATATCTCGACCCTGCTCAGGTATAAAACTTTACCTTATGGTGAGTCATCCTATATCATATTGTAGAGCGACCAGCAATCTACTACCAAAAATTTCAATTTGTTTTAAGCTTTGTGTTTGTTGTCCCAACCTCATTGGCAAGGTGGTGAATTTCATGACTTTGATCGGCTGGTTGTCGAATCTAAAGATCTCATGCTTATATGACTTAAGCTTCTTTTGGATGTTGTCATCACAAAGTCCATCAAAGACGTATCCAAAAATGATGTTTGTGCTTCTTCCAATGCTAACTAGAAGTTTCATTACACTAAAGCTTGCTACTCGTGCTTTTATGATGATAGCATCTTGGTGTGGGATCTTGACGTCATCTAGATTAGCATCAATGGACTCGAAAGTCATATCGAGTCTTTCCCTCTTTGCCAAGAGCATTACCTCCTTTCCTTTATCATTTCTAGAGAATTGAGAGAGAGATGTCAGATGTGATCCTCTAATAATTGCATTGACTACCCTCCGATAGCATTATCAATCTATTGTTCCCTTTGGCTACTTTGGAATTGATCATGATCGTTCCTTCTTTGTTGGTTTGGTCTCTCAACAATGTTTCTCAGGTCATTCATAAGAATCCTTTCTTTAAGGCTTCTTGGAGTGCGATTTTTAGCTGATAGCAGTCATTGGTGCTATGCCCCACATCTCAGTGGTAATCACAATATTTGCTCGTATCCCTTTTATTCGAGTTACTAGACAATTTAAATGGCTTAAGTAAGATGCTAAAGTTCCCCATTTATAAGAAGATGTCTTCTTGGGGCTTGTTGGGAGGGAGAAAGGTGGATTCAAAATATCTCTACTTCATTTGCGACCTTCTTCCTTCAGAAGCCAGCCTATCCTTTTCTTTATGAGGAGGGCAATATGATCCTTGACTAATCCTTTAGCCTTTTGGTCCTATAAGTGCTCTTTCTAGGATTTCTCCATCTCATTTTTAGTGGCAATAAATTCTTCGCGTTGTATGTAATTGCTAACTCATTCTTGGAACTCTTCTAGAGTCTTAGGTTTATTCTTAGCGAGGGAGTGAAAGAGGCCTTTGTTTCTTCGGACCCGTGGATGGCTGCCTGGATTTTGAGATTGAGGTCAGGACTATCCACTTCCGTGATAGTTAGTTGAACCAAGTTATGTAGTCCCTCAAAGACTAATCTTTTCTCTAGTTTATCAAGAATAAAGAGGACATGCCCTTCTTTGGAGGCCTACTCACCATGAAGTGAGTTTTAAATGCAGTTGTGAGGTCCTTAAAGAATGTTATGGAACCAATAGCCTGTTGGTGGAATCAACCATTGGCAGTTTTATAATGTTCTAAGGAACACCTTACAGAAAATAATGTTGTTAAATCTAAACACCAGCATATGATCTTTATGCTTCCTAAGGTGTTCTTCCGGGTTAGTTGTCCTGTCGTAGAGAAGGAATGTGGGTAGCTTCATTCTTGTGGCCAAATTTCATCAAGGATTGATTGAGCTAGGAGCATCTTGATCGACACTCGAGCTGTTTTGGATGCAAAGGTACTCCTTTTTCTTTCTTCAATTTCTAACATCTTCTTAATTTCATTTTTCGAGTTCTGCGGAGGTCATATTTTTTAATCGCTTTTCATGATATATAGGGAGTTCCACTAGCGAAGGGTTTTTGGTTTAGATCTTTAACGTTGTTGGTACGACTGAGGGATTTTGAGCACCATGGGACACTTGCATTTGTGATCCCACCAAGTTGGTAGGGACATTGGTTGTCTTGTAATGGTGGCATGAGTATGCTTGGTGTGGCAGAGTTTAATCACTGCGGGGTTGCAACAGGGAATTTTGTGCTCTTAATTCTAACACCTTGAGGTGCTTTTCAACATTCATATTGAGTTTAATGATTTCAATATTCTGTTCTATCACCTAATGGAGTATGTCCCCCAAGTAGCTAAAGCGATTTTGTTTTGGAGAGCCATTAGAGGCTGGGAAAACACCGGGGGGGGAACCCTTTGACCTCATGGAACCAGGTGATCCCAAAGTGGAGTTCAACTTACCCTCAAGGCAATCGCCTTGAGATAGTTTCTTGTTTCTGGCACAAGGTAGCATAGGAGAAGTAGCTTTTTAGTATTGGTAAAATAGTGTTTTATTTTTATTTTTATTTTTATTTTTTGCTATCTTTTATAGGAGGAATTATGGGAAACTCTCACTAGAGGGCAAGGTTTTCCCATAGATGGTGCCAAATGTCGCTTGATCGAATTTGGTAGAGGTTAAGCTTGAAGAGAACGGGCTTGAATCGTGGCAAGTATAGGTTTATGCAAAATAGACAAAGGGTTAATAGTATACCAATTATGGGCCCGACGTAAGCACTCCGTTGCTTAAGTCAGTGTTTTCCATAGTCAGCTCGCAATTTAAATAAGAGAGGGAATAACTGAGTGCGACATTACCTATCTCTGGAGAGATAAATGGGTATTTATAAGTAACTAACATGGCGATTGCGATCGTAGTAGACGAGTGGGCAACTGGAAGACGTATTAGGCGTATGCCTAATAAGATGTGCCAATGGGGCCTAGGCTTGCTAGCCTAGCCAAATTCATTACCTGTTTAGGGCTTGATTCGAATAAGCCTATGGTCAAGAATGGACCATCAACAACTAGTAAGTTGATGCTGAATCAAACCAAAAAGCCAAACACACCTATAGCCTTCTTCCTCAACCATTTCATTTGTGCTAACCATCTTACCATACTTAACACTTAGTCTTACACCTCTTTCAATTTTTTGTTAGAACATCTCACCATATTACTGCATATCTCTCAAACTTCTCTCACTCACCAAATTTCAAAATTTTCCCCTTCTTAGGTTTATCTATAAATATTTTTTTTCTTGGTGATATTATTAATATTTTTCTTTTGTACATCCTTTCCCTATAGTGGATAGGGTTCTTAAAAAGAAACTCTTAGATAGAGAAAGACAAAGCAAAATCTATATTATAATCATCATTGTTGTATTGGAATAGGTTTTCAGTGTAGATAAATACATTTTTGCCTACCACAATATATCTTATGTTGCATCATACCTATAGGGGTTCTTGTTGTTGAAAACCCTTGTGAGATTGATTCTATTCCATTATCGAGCTCACCATGTTACTAAGCATAAGCTTGGCATCGAGTACATGGTTTTATTCCATTATCGAGCTTTTCATGTTACTAGGCATAAGCTTGGCATGGGATAATTGATAGAATACATCCTTCAACAACTTCACACTCTTCAGTTTATGCCAAATTATCTTCATATTTGACTTAACTATACAGAGTGATCTTTCGAGGCAAACTTTAAAGATAGGAAAGTATGTTTCATTTGATTTTACCATTCCAAACTTTAGTCTTGCCATATTAGATTTAGGTATTTATGAAGAAATAGGTCGAATTAATATTTTAAGTGTAGAACCATGAATAATGTATTAGGATTACAAAATATCTTCTTACATTGTTCTTCCGTGTAGTGCAAAAGCTTTAAATTCTTGAAAATTAGGATAGTAAATGAGTCAGGTTATTCACAAGCTACTTGAGTTCGACTCGTTTGAGGTCCGGCTAGTTAAACGAGCTGAGCTTGAGCTCAAACTTAAGATCCTTTAGCTAAAAGAGTTGGGTCTAAGCTTGTCCTCAAGCTCACGAGCCGCCTCACGAACAGGCTCATTAAGGGCTTACGAGCCAAGCTCGTTAAGAGCTTGCGAGCAAAGTCATTTAATATATATATATATATATAATCATAAAATATTATATAATAATTTATAAATATAATTAAAAATATTATTATATACATAAATGAGTCAAAGCTCGAGAATCTTTAATAGACTCAGGCTTGAACATATACATTTCAAACACGTTAATAACCAACTCAACTTAAGCTCTGTTAAGCATCTAAATAAGTTGAGTTCAAGCCGACAAAAGTTTCGCTTGGCTTAACTCAACACATTTGAATCCATGTTGAAAATCAAACTCTGTTATAATTCGTACAAGGAAAACACCTCAGAAGTTATAAGATTATATAGTATTTCAAATAGTAGTTATATACAATTGTAAACAGTTAGATCTAGTTGTAAAAACAGTTAGATCTGGTTATAAACAGTAGATCTAGTTAAGATAGTAAGTGTAACAACATGTAACAGAATAGGGACCTGAACTTGTAACAGCAAAATATAAATAGTGAAATAAAAATACAGCAAAGGGAGAAGAATTTACACCCTGAGCATATTTGAAGAGTTGCCTTCTCAAAATACCAAGATATATGTATACCTGCATGTAGAACGGAGGTTAGCGGAAACCCTAAGAGAAAAGGAGAGAGTGAGATTAGGGAATTACCTTGACAGAGTGAATTGGGAGTTAGAGAAGGAGATGAAAGTAACCGAGCGATGCAGTGGAGAGGTTAGGGTTGCTTCGGTGGTGAACTGGGCTATACTATTGGGCTGGGCTACTAACATTGGTGCTCTCGTTCCCAAAATCATGGCACCGGATACTCGTACTTCAGCCAATGCATCAGACATAGAAGCCATCAAGAACATGTTTCTTGTTCTTCAACAGCAGCAGCAGCAATTTGAAAAACATTCCCAGACTATGTTTCAAGAATTGTCCCAACGAATGGAATCTTTGGAGGGATAGGTGAATTAGATTCAAGGAGTGACACAACAGCAGGGTCTGAATATTGAGTCATCATGTTCAAATTCTCAAGACAATCTTGTAAAGGGGATCAGGTTGGAATTGCCGAAATTTGGAGGTCAAGGAGTGCGAGCATGGATATTCAAGGCTGATCAATTTTTCAATTTTTTACAAGATTGATGAATCTCAGCAAATTTTGATATCATCATTTGCAATGGAGGCTGAAGTAGAGAAGTGGTACCAATGGATGCATTTGAATAATCATTTGACTAATTGGTCATCTTTCAAACATGCATTGGAGTTAAGATTTGGTCCATCACAATATGATGATCCACAAGGTGCATTATTCAAATTGGTGCAAACTGGTTCAGTAAGTCATTATCAAGCAGCTTTTGAGTCCCTTTCTAATCAGGTAATTGGATTATCTGATTCAGTTCTCATTAGTTGTTTCATATCAGGCTTAAAACCAATACTGAAACAAGAACTACAATTATCAAAAATCATCTTTAACTCAAGCCATGGCCTTAGCCAGACTTCATGAAGCCAAACTCCATGACCAATTTCCTACACACACAAAACCTTTCTTTGCCAAATATTCTTTTCAACCCTCTTCTTCATTTTCCAAGCCATTGACAATTCAACCATACACCAGACCACACACTGACCCACTAAATAAATCACATCAGAATTTCACCGCCAATTCTGTCCAACCTAAACCACCATTCCTATTCGACATATGACTCAGGCTGAAATTAATGAGAAAAGAGAAAAGGGACTCTGTTTTCACTGTGATGAGAAATACCATAGAAATCATAAGTGTCAAACCAAGTTTCTTTTATTGTTGGGTGATGATGCGCATGATAATGTCGAGGATCATCATGATAGTGAAAATTGTGAGGATTTTATGCATTTGGAAGATAATACTGCTGCTATAAGTTTTCATGCTTTATTTGGGGATTCTTTTCTTAAGACGATTAGATTTACAGGTGAAATCAATAGTAAAACATTGACTATATTAGTGGATTCTGGTAGTACCCACAATTGCTTGCAACCAAGAATTGTGAAATATTTAGATTTAATAGTTTTACCTTCACCTAAGTTTCAAGTAATGACTGGAAATGGTGGTAAATTGGATTGTCAAGGTAAATGTGCTGATGTGGCATTTATTATTCAAGGAATTCCATTCATTCAGACATTTTATGTTCTGCCTGTTCATGGAGCGGATTTAGTTTTGGGGGTACAATGGTTACAACACTTAGGACCAATTACCATCGATTATAATAGATTAACCATGCAGTTTTTGAAAGCAAGACGACACGTTACACTCACAAGAGAACTATATGATGAATCACATCAGATTACACCACCAGCTCAAAAAAATGGTGTCTGCCGATGCAGTATTATTTTGCTTGCAGATTGTGGCTCGGACAAATGATTGTAACACATGTTCAATGTCTTTCAGTAGCACTGCTATTCAACAAGTGCTAGGTAAACATTCGAAGTGTTTGAGACACCTTCATCATTGCCTCCATTACGGGAAATCCAACATCGAATTCATTTAGTAGAAGGGACAACTCCTGTGAATGTTAAACCGTATCGGTACCCACATTTTCAAAAACAAGAGATTGAAAAACAGGCTCAAGATATGTTGGAGCAGGGGGTTATTGAACCAAGTAATAGTCTATTTTCTAGTCCAGTTTTACTGGTTAAGAAAAAGGATGGTAACTAGCGTTTTTGTATAGATTACCGAGCATTAAATCAAGTCACTGTGAGGGATATGTTCCTTATACCCACAATTGATGAGTTGCTTGATGAATTGTATGGGGCAGTAATTTTTTCTAAATTGGACTTGAGAGGGTATCATCAGATTAGAATGGATACTAAGGATGTCGGAAAAACAACATTTCGTACTCATGATGGTCATTTCCAATTTTTAGTTATGTCATTTGGCTTGAGTAATGCTCCTGCCACATTTCAATGCATTATGAATGACATTTTTCGTCCATACTTAAGGAAATTCGTCATTGCTTTTTTTTTTTTTTTACAATATCCTAGTTTATAGTAGGACGGCTAACTTGCATGTGGATCATCTCTCTATAGTGCTACAAATTTTGATTGACAACACTTTTTATCTTAAAGAGAATAAATGTTCATTTGGGGTGTCTACCATTGATTATTTGGGCCATATATTTTCAGCCAATGGGGTATCTCCACATTCAAAGAAAATAGAGGCTGTCCAACATTGGCCACGACCCATGAATATTAAGCAGTTACGAGCTTTTCTTGGTCTTTCTAGTTATTGCAAATGATTTGTTAAGGGTTATGCCTCTATAGCAACACCTTTAACAGATATGTTGCAACGAGACAAATTTGAATGGAGTGATTCAGCTTTAAGCTCCTTTCAGACATTGAAAGAAGCCTTAGTAAGCGCTTATGTATTGGCCTTGCCTGATTTTACAAAAGGCTTTATAGTGGAGACCGATGCTTCAAGCACTGGTATAGGTGCAGTCTTGTTGCAAGACTCACACCCAGTGGCTTACTTTAGCAAGAAATTGCCTTCCCATATGCAAAAAGCATCTATATATGTGAGGGAATTGTTTGCAATTGTGGAAGCTATTAAGAAGTGGAGGCGGTATTTACTTGGCTCAAATTTTTTGATTCGCAATGATCATAGGAGTCTCAAGGAGATTCTAACCTAAGTTATTCAAAACCCCGAACAACATAAATTTTTAGCCAAACTCATTGGTTATGATTATTCTATTGTCTATAAGGTAGGTATTGATAATAAAGTGGCAGATTCTCTTTCTAGACAATATGAAGATAATCAATTCATGGCCTTATCTGTTCCTACTTGTTCCTTGGTGGATAGGTTGAGATTGGAATATACTCAGTTGCCCGAATTTAAGGAGATAATTGCAGCAATGACAGAGGGCAGAGTTCTTAAATGGCCTTTATAGTGGCATAAAGATTTGCTCTATTTTGGAAATCGTTTATTGCTGGTGCCTCAATCTAGGATAATACCAGACTTGTTATATGAGTATCATGCCACACCAGCAGCAGGCCATTTTGGACAGGAGAAAACATTTCGCAGATTAGCCTCTGAATTTATTGGGAAGGAATGAGAGCTAATGTAGAAGATGTTGTACGCAAGTGCATTACTTATCAACAAGTCAAGTATTCTACACGTTCTCCAGTAGGGTTATTAGCACCTTTGCCAATACCTCTCCGCATTTGGGACGACATTAGTATGGACTTTATTATGTCCTTACCAGTTTCCCATGGTTATACTGTCATATTAGTAATGGTTGATCGATTATCTAAATACTGTCATTTTGGCTCACTATCGACCAAATTTACAGCTATCAAAGTGGCTCAACTGTTTCTTGAGATAGTTATCAAGCATCATGGCTTTCCTAGTACGATTGTTTCTGATAGGGATCCCATTTTTTTTTAGTCATTTTTGGAAGGAATTGTTTAAGCTCAATGGCACCAAGCTTTACATGTCTACAGCCTATCACCCTCAAAGTGATGGGCACACAGAAGTATTAAATAGAACATTGCAGCAGTATCTACGTTGTTTTGGAATGGATCATCATCAGACTTGGTATAAATCTTTGGCATGGGCTGAATTTGCATACAATAGTTCTTATCATGTTGGAGCCCAAACTACCCCTTTCGAAGTGGTTTATGGCAGATCCCTCCTTTAATTCCCCACTTATATTAAGGGTGTCTCTAAATTTGATGCGGTTGATAATAAGTTATCAACAAGGGATGAAGTTTTACGTAAATTGAGATGCAATTAACAGAAAGCTCAAGATCGAATGAAATTTTATGCTGATAAGCATAGAAGTGATGTAGAGTTGCTCATTAGTGACTGGGTGTTGGTCAAGTTACAGCCACATCAACTAATTTCGGTGTCTCAAACTTCCTGTAATAAACTTTCTAAGAAGTTTTATGGTCCTTTCAAGGTGTTGAACAGAGTGGGTGCCTCAGCTCATGAATTTGAACTTCCTCAGGATTCTAGAATTCATAATGTGTTTCATATTTCTTTATTAAAGAAGGTCAATCCGGATGTGGCTACTTCCTTGGCCCTACCCGAACATGCAATTGATAATCATCCGATTATCCGACCTTTGCATGTACTGTCTACTGATAGATTCAACATAGTAGCGTTATAGTGGATCAGATCTTGGTTCAGTGGTCGGGTTTATTACCAGATGACACTTCATGAGAAGATTTATCAATCATTCGCCACGGTATCCAGATCTAAACCTTGAAGACAAGGTTTTTCAAACAACGGGGGAAATTGTTACAAGTCGTACAAGGAAAACATCTCAGAAGTTACAAGATTATATAGTATTTCACAAATAGTAGTTATATACAGTTGTAAACAGTTAGATCTGGTTGTAAACAGTAGATCTAGTTAAGATAGTAAGTATAAAACATGTAACAGAATAGAGACCTGAACTTATAACAGCAAAATATAAATAGTGAAATAAAGATACAGCAAGGGGAGAAGAATTTACACCCTGAGCATATTCGAAGAGTTGCCTTCTCGAAATAGCAAGATATGCGTATACTTGCATGTAGAACAGAGGTTAGCGGAAACCTTAAGAGAAAAGGAGAGAGTGAGATTAGAGAATTACCTTGACAGAGTGAATTGAGAGTTAGAAAGGGAGACGGAAGTAACCGAGCTGTGCGGTGAAGAGGTTAGGGTTGTTTTGGTGGTAAGCTGGATTATATTATTGGGCTGGGCTACTAACAAACCCTTTTCAAATTCGAAACAAGCTGATAGTATTGCTGACTAATCACCGTGTAAAGAGATCGTTTACATAGGGGATGACGTATCTCTGCTGCTGATGTTCCTGGACTCATCCCAAATTTCCTGTCTTTTTCTATGATTTTCACAATAAAATACATAAATCCTCTTATATACCGAGGAGAAAAATTTTTGAAAAAGAAAAAGATCCGGATGTAATATATCCCTTTCCTAGAATTCCAACGATCACGGTTCAATTCGTGTTGAGAAAACAGAAGGGAATAAACTAATTGGGAAAACTGCCTTTGCGGTCCGAAACAAATGGATAGCTTGCGACTTACGACCTAGGCCAGTAACTGACACGTGTCCTTTTATTATCAGGTTTAAGCTGACATGCCAAAAGAACCATCACCATTTGCCCACAGCCACAGGCACATTTGTTAAAAATTAAGGAAAAAAATCCTAGAGGTTAATGAAAAAATAATTATAATTTAATAAAAATTATAAAGATCCACTCAAAAAGAAGGAAAATTAGAATTCTATTTGAAGAGATAAATTTATATTATAATAAACACACCTCTTTAAAAGAAATTTTAACAAAATTACATTTAACTCGTGACGAGTTCAAATAATTATACCAAATTGAGTTTAAATGTGAAATTACAAGCTTCAAAAAAATAAATAAATAAAAAAAACTCACTACTGACTTCAAATAGCATTTTAGAGTCTTTGACCTGAACAAGATCGGCTTTGGTTGCCTCATTAAAAGACTCAAAAAACCAGTTCCTAGAATGTTGCAATAGGTTTTGTAATTCTTCTAGATCAAAAGTTATACTTATTTAAGTTGCTATTGGAAACCTGTTTATTTTTTAAAATATTTGTCCTACTACTCTATGTATACTTAGGCATGAATCGGGTTGAACCGTCAACCCGATAAAAGGTCACTGGTTTGTTATGCTCATCAACCCGACCGACCGTATGGGTGATGACCAGCTAAACGATATGACGATTAGTTAGGGAGGGCCCAGGTCACATTCCAAGACCCACCAATTCGCTGAGTAAATCATCTACATTAAAGAGAGAGAGAGAGAGTCAAACTCAGCTATAATAATCTATGTATTAATATATAAACTTGGAAGAAAAAAATATTTTATGGATGAAATTTTCATTATAAATATGTATAAATATATATTACACACACTTTACGATATATACTTGATCGTGATTTCCTAGCATAAATGTTCATTTTCAACCAATTTATCTGAAGAAATATGATAAAAAAATAAAAACAAGTTCTTGAGCCATTTTTTAACTTTCATTACAAATTTGTCTTCAAACAGTAAAAGTTTAGTATATGAACCGTTCAATACATGACATGCAAACATACCAGGCGCAGGAAAATATTGACCATAAATATTATTTAATAATCTAATGGAAGTGCTTGTGGGCGGAAAAGGAAAATTTCTTTGCTAAAATGAAAGGAAATCCATATTTCTAACTAATGTGGTATGGCAGATTCTTCTGAGTGGTGGATGGATATCAAACTCCATTCGACGTGGTCCATAAGACATCTTATTTACCCCTGCCAATTGGTCGACGATGAGAAAGAGCAATTGCACGTTGGTGACAACATATCATTCCGATCCAGTTCGCCGGCGCTAAAACAACCTACCTTTTCATAGGAAAATGAAACCGGCTATGATATTAAAAGTAAATAAGGGAGTTGATTTGGGGAGGGGAGGGGGGGCGCAAGGTTCACGGGTAAATGGGCCATGAACTGGTTCTTAACCTGCTTATTCAATCGAACCAGCTTGACATGAACCATCAACCACATAAGTTGGTTGCGGGTTATGCATTAACCAATCCGTAACCCAATGATTTAAGGCTGATTTGATGTGTCACTCATATCTAACTTCATGTAATCAAGACTAATGCCATTCACATTCCTTGGAAAAAAAGAAGATAAATTTTGGTCGCTATTAAATAAGCAAGTTAAACGCTTCTTTAAAAAGATGAATCCAGTATAATTACAATGAAATTATCTCTTAAAAAGTCGAGTCCAATATAATCGTGTTAAAACCAATTCATACTTATCCATTTTTGGTACTATTTTCGACCGTTTTTATTAAAATATGTTTTTTTAACTTATCCTAATAGTTAGTGGATTTAGCTCCCTTTCTCCTTTTCTAATAATAAAATAATAATTTAAATTATTTTGAATTTTTCAAATATTTTATACTATAATAATAATAATTTTATTTTATGATTTTGATAATATTTTTGAAAAAATTAATTAAGAAGGATATACATTTAATGGATGAAAATGTAAGAAAAGATACTAGTCTATGTTATAAAAATGAAAAACGTTATGGAACTTTTTCTTTTTTTCTTAAAAAATAATAAAAATTAAAACTCTGAGCATTAAATATAAACACGTAGTTCCCTAATCATCGGAAGAATAATTAGTAAAATAATCGAATCCATTTACTGGTGCCAATTCCCTTAACCACCCATCCCGTTCCTCCTTCTGCTCTCTATTTAATTTGATCCTTCAGGTAATAATATGAGTAAGCTTTTCAGAATATTCATGTCATTTCACTTCCAATGTCCATGTATGTGTTCTTCTTTTCTCGTTTTGCCAACTTTCTTCTCAGTTTAAATATATATATATATGTGTGTGTGTGTGTGCGTGCGTTTTGCAGGACCAATTTTTTAACTAATTTGTTTTACCATACATTGTGCAGGAAAAGTTATATTACAGATGAACCAACTTGGTTGTGATTGTGGCTAGTGAACAGTAGGTATGTAATTTAATTCTAATTCTCAGCTATTGTTTTCGTTATAATATTCTTCATAGATTATTTGTAGCCAAATTCATAATCCAGACATCTAGGAACCATTGTTGTTAGGATAAAGACATAAAGACAGAAATTATAAGGATAAGTTGACATGTTTTGCTTGTGGAAAGGGAGGACATTTAGCAATAGATTGTGACCGTAGACACAGCATGATAAACGAGGAAGGATCGATCATGACATCACCTGTCTATGTCCTTATAATTTGTGGAGATTTACTTTCATGACTGTTTTTCTAATTTTTCCTTATTTTTGTTTCGTTATCAGTTTATAGTGCTCTGGATTGATAGGAGTTAGAAATATGTCTTTCAAAAAGCCTCGGGGGAGCGATGCTGAGAAATGTTTTATCGCCAGAAGGGCAACAAGCCAAGGTATGCTGTTATATTATACTCATCTATTTTCTCTTGTAAGGAAGAACAAAAAACTTTTTTATTGCAACGAGAAAGGAAGACTCCATCCTAAACATGCACCTTGCTACCAGATGTCATGTGTGCAGTGCTTATTTTTTGGGAAGGGTCGTGTTGGTGTTCTGTTTATCAAACAGGGCATGGAGATTTTATGGGGTATAGATCTTAGAGGAATATTTTCATTTTCACTTTGTCGTGTGTTAGGTGTTTTTCAAGGATGAAGCATGCTTTGTAAATTTAATCCATTTGTTACACGGTCAAATGGTTTCTATTTTTATAATTGAGAAGTGGGGAATCTAAAATTATAGTGAAAACTCATTCGTTTGAAATTCACGATAGAAGTTACCATGTTGGACATGGTTGAGAGCTTTTATAGATTTTAATTCATTTAAAGTTTGTGTTATGAACTCTTCTAGCTATTACTTCCCTTCATTATGACCAAGTTTGTTTCCTTCTGTATTTTGAAAGTTGTGGGGCATTGTATTGAAAGGGCATGATATAGGCATGAATTGATTGAAATAATTGGCCCTTTTCTTCAGATTGCCGAGGTGAAGAAGATTATAGGTCCATATGCTCTTAAGCAACCGACACTGTGTTCAAACGATTCGATTTGAGGTACCTTAGAGCCAGGAACTGGAGCGCAAAAAAGGCTGCAAGGATGCTGAAACAGACTGTGAAGTGGAGGCTAGAGTACAAGCCCGAAAAAATAAAATGGGTTTAGTATCTTAACATATAACGTGGTACTTCTTTCCTCACTGTATTTTTAAGTGTCTGGGACATTGGTGCTTCAACTTAGCAAAAGTTGCCGAAACTTTTTTAAGTGGATCTCATGTATTTATCTCTAAGAGAGCAAGAACTATTTCGGTAATCACAGCAGCCAAATGGTTTCATGTTTTCCTATTTATTAGCATAACTTTTGCATATGTACTAGTCGCACGCATCTTTTGTTTCTTTGTCATTATACTTGGCATAGCTGACTAGGTCAATTGCCAGTAACCACATAGTCTCAAGCGCTTTGGTACCACCATGAATGTTATAATACCTTCTATCGATAACATATCCACAAAATTTGAAGCTTCATCCTTTTAGGAGGACATTGCAAGTGAAGCTAAGACTGGGAAAATATACAGAGCTAATTATTGTGACAAGTACGGAAGGACTGTTCTTATCATGAGACCTGGCTATCAGTAGAATTCATATACACATTTGTTCATGTTTCTCTTTTTAATATCATTCCTTCCCTTTCTTATCAGATACTGAGACTCTCTTGCCACATGTCCCATTAGAACACAAGTGACACGAAAGGGCAGATCAAGTACTTGGTTTACTGCATGGAGAATGCAATAATGAATTCAGATGGAGATCAGGAACAGATGGTTTGGATAACTGATTTTCAATGCTGGAACATGTCAAGCATATCGGTGAATGTAACTCGGGAAACAGCAAATATATTGCAGGACCATTATCCCGAGAGACTTGGCCTTGCAATATTCTACTACACCCCCCCCAAAAATTTGAGTCCTTTTGGGTGGTAAGTTTTGTTTCCTCCACTATATCATTTTACCAGCAAATGTCCCTGTAAAGATGAATGATCACCATTAGTTATGGTTCCAAATTACTGTGAGGCATCACAATATATCTATTTGATCATCGTTTTGGTGGATATCTGAAACATGAATGCAACCTACTTTTGAGGTATATTACATGACAAGGTAGGTGGACATGATTTCGGCAATGTCAAATGAAAAATGCTGATCAAACTCGGTTCATGATTAACAATTCTGTTGGTGCCTATTCTCTGACTGTGATGACACTTTTCTGCTTTGGCTTTGACAAATACCTCCGTCAAGGTTTGCTGCTTTAGTTTTTCATCCTTCTACACTGTGATTGCTTCCTCTTCTGTCAACTGTTGAGAGCAAGGGGAACACCAAATCCAGTAGAAAATCTCAGTCTACTCACAGAAAGAAAATAATAATGTATCAACTAGAATCATGTTGTTTACTATTCTTTTTTTTTATTATTATATTTACTATTCTAATACTCTGTAATCAACTTGAAAACGACCTATCAGACAGTTAAAGACATTTTAATGTAGTAAGATGGCAAACAATGTGATAAAAGGAGAAACTGATTAAGCTCGCTGGAAAGAAAGTAGTTTGAACATTTTTTGGCATGAAACTGTCTATAAGCTAAGATGGTGGTATTGTGGATGTCTGTTCTTTACATGCACTGAGAATATAAGTTGTACTTTTCACTCTTTGTATTAAAATCATAAATAGAGAGGAACAGTAGCCATCAGGTGCATATATATTTGATCTTTTTCCTTTTTTTTTTCCCACTCCCATCCTTAGTTATTTCATTTTGTAGGGAGATCTGTATCTTTCTTTTACTGAGATTTTAATTTGACGATATATGCTTTTGATCAGATGGTCAAACCATTTATTGAGCCCAGAACATACAAAAAAGTGAGGTTTGTCTATGCTTATGATCCACGGAGCTGGGAGATAATGGAAAACCTTTTTGATATGGACAAACTGGAAAGTTCCTTTGGAGGGAGAAATTCAGTTGGGTTTGATTATGAGAAGTATGCTAAAATGATGAGAGATGATGATACAAAACTGTGTGATTCTATCAGTTCTGGATGCCCATCACCAACTATCCAACCATCTGTCAGCTCTGAGTCAATCCATTCAGAGTTTAGTGCTTCAGAAATATGTTCTCAGGCATCTGAAGAAGAGATCGTTTTATCAAATGGTGAAACCTTGAGGTCAGCAGTCCCCGTTGTTAACCTAGAAGATATGCATCTAGAAAGCAAAGGCACAGTAGATGCGAAAGAAGCAGCAGCCAAAGTAGATAGAGTTCAGTGAGATGGAGCAAGAATGGCATCTCACTTTACATTTTCCTGCCGTGAAGTATCTGAACTTACAAATTTGCCTCCTGCACTATATGCAAATGCATGGGGCATCCATTCAAAATGTAGTTGTCTTGCTAGGGGAATTGGAACCAGCATCCACTAATACCATCAGCAGGAGCCAGATACATGACTAACTTCAGCAAGTAATTTGAAACAACATAATTAGAGACAAAGAATAATCATTATGATCAGCTTCATGTTAGAAATATTTAACCCCTGATCAAAGGAAGAAGGAAGAAGTTACTGGTCCAGTTCCTGTATCCTTTAGTTATAATGATTGCAGATTCTCCACATTGTTTCATATCTTGCATCCAGCTTTATTTTGTTCTTGTTTTCTGGTGAAACTCTTGTACATCTTTTATATAGCAGATTCGCTTCAAATGAAAGCTGATCAAAATGTTAAAAACTACCCATGTCGCAGTGGTTATCAGAATTTTTTAAATCTTTTTCAAACCTAAAAGAATATTATTTTTACAAAACTAACAGGCACAAAGTTTGTGTCACGTTATAATATAGAACGCACCAGCTAGTGGTAAAAAAAACCGTAAAAGGTACAGACCCTTTTAGGGGGCATAGGGCCACCATTGGTGTTGTCTGGTTCTAAGCATTCTGAAAAGTCTACATAGATATTCACTTCTCGGAACAAATGGACGTACCAAGTTGTTTGCTCAGGCATAACGCTACAAGGCTTTGGCTGTAATAAATATGACAATCATATGCATGTCGATGCTGTCTTGTCGAGCTGTCGGACCCGATCGAATAGGTGGAGTAGGGTTTGGAGTGGAAACTATATCCGTGCGTCTACTTTGAGGATTTTGGGTAAACCTAAGCCAGGACCATTGTGATCACGGATATGGTCTCCTGCTCTAGCCTCTCCCAGTAGTTCTGCTAGGCGAAATCCATAAATTATCGGGGGCCTAGTTTATTGTCTCCATGCATCCCGTTTTAGCTTCTCTCCAAATTTCTCAACCCGTATCAGTCACTGATCATGTTGATGACATGTCTATGCATATTAAGGTGGTCGGAAGTCTCAACGCCTAGTTACACGCTACATTGGTAAAATTCATATACCGTGAGTTAAAAAAAAAAAAACAACAACAACACTAAAATGTCTATTACTATTGAAAGTTCTTCACCGTTTGTTCTATTTTTTAATTGTATTCTTTCTTTCTTTTTTTTAGCTATTTTGTTTTTTTCAGATTTTTTTAGTTTTATTTTATTATATTTGCTTTTTGCGCAGCAGATACACTTGCTGTAGCACCGCGAATTTGCAATACATTCCAGACAACTTCTTCGTTGAGATTTTTTCACACTCGTTTGTTATGTATTTTTTATAGTTTTTCTTTTTTTTTTTTTAACAATTACAACGTTTAAAATATTTTTTTTTTCTTTTTGACTTTTGCAGATTTTTTTCTTTTTTTCTTTTAATCACTTTTTTTTTTTCAGTAGGTACATTCCCAGTACTTCTTAAATGAGGTTGTTCGACACTAGTTGGTTCTGCTTTTTAATGGTATTTTTCTTCTTCTTTTTTTTTTTTTTTTAATTTCTTTTCTTATTTCATTTTATAATGTTGATTTGTGGTGAAGCTCTTGCCTCACACAAAATGTCATCGTTAGGAGTACATATTACTTTGTTAATAATTTTATATTTTTTATGTTCAACTGCTTTGCTAATAAATTCCATTTTTCATAACAGACACACATGTTGGTTTGGCTATGCAAAAAATAATGTTGCATATGGATTCCATTTTTTCTGTACATTAAAGTTATGGACAAATTATACACATTTTGCTTACAATAATCAATACTGAATATTCAAAATAATTGATAAAAGGTATCTAACTATGGAATAAAACCAACTTATCTCAACAACAATTTGTTTATTTTTTCTTTATTTTATATGCAGAATTTTATGTCTTACCCATGTGCACCCTAAATTTCCAAGCTATCATTATGATTCTTTTAAACTATCAACTTTTTAAGACATATTTTCTTTATTTATAGGAAATTTGAAATGATTTCTATATTATGAAGCAGTAGAACTGCCTACGCAGAATAAAAAATATTTGAAAAGATCTTAATGAGAATTCTGCATCCCTCTAAATATGTTTTGACAGCACATTTTACTATTGATGAGAAGCAACCAACAGAATTCAACTCATATTATATAGATATTTTAATCCTTAAATAAAAAAAAAAAAAATCAGTACAATATTTTTTGTTATGGTTTAATTGCCATATGGTCTAATGTGGAATAGATTATATATAGTTTTTTCAAACATTTGATTGGAAAAAGTAACGAGTTAATAAGGGAAATTATGCATAAATAATTATTTGAATTTAAAATTTTATATATATGATATGATTTTATAATTTGATATAAAAATACATCTTCTAAGATAATCAAATTATTTAAATATATATAATTATATTATTTTCAAAATATTCAAATTGTAAATTCCCCGTATATTAATGAGTATTATTTATATGATCCTATGATAATCCGTCTAAAATCTTTGAAAGAAAGGAACCACGAAAAATGCAATAATAAATGCGTGCAACAAACCTGCTAATCGTATGCTAACGCTAACATATGTGATAATGTAACAAAAAAAAAAAAAAAAAAAAAAAACCTGAATCTTATCAACTAAGTTGAAGGATACCATTTTCAAACATAAAACACATTCTTCTTTATGAAAATTAAAGACTATAAAGGATACTGAAAAAATCTTTCTAAAGTTGAACAACTTATTGCATAACCTAGGAAGTTATCCCACGTCAAGTTATACATCTATTCCAATTTTTCTTCTCCTGTCTCCTCACACGTTAAGCATCTTTTTCCTCTTTAATGTTTCTCCCCAGTAGGATCTTACTTTCTTACCTGGAAAATCATTCCTCATTACAAACATTCAACGTATCTAAAATCCGAACAAAATGTCTACCTTTTGTTAACTTTATATATTTTTATTCATGCACATGCATCGTGAGTGCGTGGACTACTAGTTATTATATTAAAACAATTATATAAATATCATTGTGATGTCAAGTTTATTATATGAAATACTATATTTTCAATATATTTTAATATATTAAATGCGATATAGTAATTACAGTATTTTGGTAATTCAATTTGTCTAATTAATATTTTTTTGGTGCATCATTAAAGAAAATTATCTCCACAAAATCTTTTCACATATTCAATCATAATAGCTAATAAAATATCCAACTAATAATCCACCTATTTGAAATGGGGTTTTGTAAGAAAATATTATATTTTGAGAAAATAAATTCTAAAATACGTTATAAAAAAATTTCATATTTTATGTTATAAAGGCGTAGCTAGGAGATGCATCTTTGTCCATTGTAAACAGGGCATGCTTACCAAAAGCATCATCTATTTTATTTTATTCTTTTTATGGGCATGATTAGTTACACCGGTTTGGTATCATTTAGCATCATTTTCAAGCCGAGCTGATACTGAATCGATCATGATATGATACCAATAAAAAAATGACAATTTTACTCATAAACTAACAAAAATGAATCAATATTAAACCAATATAAATATAATACTGATGAATTATACATGCTTATTAGATACAGATTCGATACCGACAAAAAATTTGACAATCAAAACAAGTCGTAAACAGAGGGTGTGGGTGTTGTAAAGCACTAATGAGGTTGTTCCTTACGTCGGGCAAAGATTTCTTTAGCATGATGTTGCTTATGATTTTTACAGTGAATTTAGGAAGATTAATCCAGAAGAAGAGAGCTAATGATGCTGTTGAACATGTGCCAAAGTATAAAAGAAAAAGATCCCAACTTTAAGTTTAAGTATACCATTGATGCGAACATCGACTAGAAAATATTGCATGGTCTTATTCTTCATCGATCCAAGCATATTAGACATTTAGTGATGCAATCGTACTCGATACAACACATCGCTTGACTGCATTCGACATGCCACTCGGTTTGTGGGTTGAAATCACCAACTATGGTATGCCTTGCTTCTTTGGTTTATGGGAGGAAAACTTGAGATTTTATTCATGGGCTTTGAAGATAATGGACCTAGAAAGTAATATTCTAATTTTTGACACTGATATTCTTCTTTTTTATTACTAATAAGAGGTTGCAAGAGTGCAAGTAGCTCTTCTTTCCTTATGAGGAATCATTGGTAGTGTTGGCCTGTTTATGTCTTTTATCATTAGGAAGTTTGATTTACATATAACGTTCACAATATTATTTGCTTGCAACATAAAGAGGGCACATGTGATAGTCATGTGTTCTATTTAAAAAAGTAAATAAAATAGAGGATGCTCTTGGGAAGCACACTCTCTTTACAACAAACAAAGACACGTCTTCCAATCATGTCATTATCACATAAAATATGAAAAAAAAAATTATATTGTATTTTGGAATTTATTTTCCCAATGGTATTTTCATACGAAACCCTCCAAAATAGCTATGGGCCATTGTATCAACTATAAATAGCATATAGCAATAAATTGGAAGCATTTGATTATGAAATTTGTTTACCAAACCTAAAACAAAGCAAACCAAGCAATGTAGAGTGACGCTTGTGCCTCCTTCACTAAATTCAATCTCTTAAGATTCATGTTTTCAATAACTCCTAAAATCCATAAATTAGAGAAGAGTACTTAATAAATTAGAACACAATTATATTGTTTTTAACTTTATTGCAAGTAATTCTTAAGTCTTATGTTAAGCATCGATGGTTTAAGGTCTACGATAAGATTTGAGAATTCCAACAAAGAGCTAGAAATTAAATAAGACAAAAATTAGATGAATGCTAGTTTTATCTACTAGATTGGAATTCATATTTTATTTACCTAGTTTAATACTAAGATCATTAAGGCTTAATCTAGATTTTCCCTAAATTTTCTTATTAAAGGAGCGAACATGATCCTTAATCTTGAACAAATATGTCTAAAAATGTTTAATCCAATTAATCATGAAGTTTAAAGGTTTAAACTAATGGTCTCTTCTTTCATTTGAAATTGCTTGAGTTAACATTCTAAATTGCAGCATTTTTTGCTCTCTAAGGAAATTATTTGGGATACAAATTTGATTTAGAAATTGATCTTGATTTTGGAAGTGACTATCGACTTGAAATCATAGGCCAGGTTTTAAAATTTACCTTCAGGTTTACTTTTAATTAAGATATTTCTATTACATTCACAACTAAGAGGCCCATTGGAAGACCTCAATGACATTAAACTTGTGTGACATAATATTATTCTATACATGCGTATATAAGCAGTATAGTGATTGTATATCATAGCACAATTGTACAAGTAGAGAAATAGTAAGTAGTAACTAAGCAGCTAACATTTCAATTTTTTAGAGGTGAAGTTAGCATAGAATGTAGCATTTGAAACAAACTTACAAAACTATATTATCATTGAATGAAAAAAGGAATAAATAAATAAAGAATCAGAAAGGGCCTACCTATAATCCCTGCCAAAAGGGCCTCATATAGGAGCTTGCACTACTTAAAATGGCAAAACTAACTTTCTTCAACCTTTTAATTATGAAGCAAGAGTAACAATCTATTTAGTATCACATATTAAAGAGAGATTAGAAAGATAAACACTTAAAACACAAAAAGAACAGGGAAGCTAGGGTTTCTTACACCTACCTTAGCAAAGAGAAAATCTCGTCCTTTTGTTTAGATTCTTAGATCTTTGGGTTTTCGGTGTCTTATACTTTATTTAGGATCCCATACATTAATACTTTTAGACTTCACTTGAGAATGGGTGTGGTAATATTGTCCCTCTATTTTCCATGGCATTTAAAACCCATTTATTACAATGAATGATAAAATGGAGAAGTAGGCATAGGTAGTGCAATAAAATCTTAGCAAGAGATACAATTAAAATTCATAGAAATATAAAAAAAAATGCAAAACATACAATTTTCTAGTTAATGAAGCTAGTGAGACTCAAATTTAGTGATTTCATTTTATACAATTCAAGCTACAATAAGAGTTTTAGTGCTTTACTTCATCACAAATGCATTCCATTTCTATTCTTAAAGGTATAAAATTAGAATTCCAAAATTTAATAGACATAATGCATTAGGATGGCAATTCTAAACAAAAATAAAATAAAATCAATTTTCATAACATGCCAAAAAAGCAACATATCATGCATTACAATGGTATTAATGCATTACCATAATAGGCAATTGATTTATTGGGTTAATTTCACTAAACTAATGGAGTCTTATTTTGGACCATCTAAATACTATAGTGTGCAAGGTACATTATTTAAATTAACTCAAGGTAGATCTATAGTTGAATACCAATCTTAGTTTATGGCACTTTCTAAAAGACAATCAAGCATTTTGAATTTTTTCATTTTAAGTTGTTTTATTTCAAGTTTTAGACCCATGTTATGAAGAAAAGTCCAAATATTACTTCCTTAACTTATGCAATTTAGCTTGATAAAATGTATTAAGCAAACTTTGCTAAGTGATTTTATCAACCTAAACCTTTTCTCCGTTAGTAATTCTTCTAAATCTCACTTATCTTTACAGTTTTATAGTGGAGTTCAAGGAAACATATGGGGGTCAAGGCAATGTTGCAGGAAATATTGGTGTTCGGGTTGATGATGAGTAAAATACAAGCCAATAGATGCAAACTTTGAATAATACAATCAATACTTATTTAGGCCATGCAACAATTTTTTTCAAAACCCTAATGTGATACTACCCCATGCAAAAGCACCACCCTACTGCCATCTAATTGTGGTAGGAAAGGAGATGTTACATGGGATCATCCTGATTATGTAGATGTCCACAAAAGGGAATTTAGGCCACTTAGGGGTTTAGAGCATGTAAACAGTAGATAATTGTCTTAATTAGGATGATAAAGTGGAAGGATTGTTTGCTTGCTATGATATAGAAGATCACATGTGAGTTCAATAGGCTACGGTTGAGTTTACGGGGTATGTTATCTTATGGTAGAAGAATTTGGTGAATACAAAGAGACAAGATAATGAAAAGAAAATTCATACTTAGCAAGAGATGAAACGGGTGTTGAGGAAGAGGTTTGTGCATGCATATTATAACCATGAAATCTTCATGCACCTCCAATCTCTTAGAGGGGGGGAAAGGGGAGGCAAGCGTTGGTAAAAGTGTGGAAGAGAATGCACAAGAGTACAAGAGTTCAAGTCATTAATGATTAGAAATGGTGCTACTAAGCCAACTGAACATATAGTTGCAAGATTTGTGACAGGGTTAACATACGAGATTGCTTGCATAGTAGAGCTTCAGAGATATGACACTTGAAGAAGAAACAATTCAATTGGCCTTTAAGGTGGAGCAACAAGGATCAAATTACCCTTATAAATCATCAAGTTACAGGATGTGCCTCAAAAACCTTATTCTTCAAATAGTAGGAAGTCTGATAAAGGGCCTTTTAATAAGTCTAATGATAAGGGAGAGTCTGATAATCATGCGAGAGGTGAGAGGAATTGTAATGCCCTAAAATTTAATTTAGGCATTACTGCCACGTATAATACTTAAGTGTATTATATGCTCAGACTTTCTAGAATGATCTATTTATCATGAACATTGCTAATGGATTTTAATTTAATGAAATCGTTAATTTAGATTTCTAAAATAACTGGATTCAGTTCAAAAAACCAAACTTTAACAAAACCATAATAAAGGGTTTTACTCCTACTAGAGCAAACCAACTTTCTAAGAAACAAAACTTTATAAAATCATTTTATAATCTACTCTTATGAGTAGATTAACGATTTCAAAACATTTAAGCTCCACAGGCCTCTTAAAGAAAAATTACAACTTAAAAATATAAATCCAGCTCTTAAAACAAAATAAAAACAAATAGAAATACAAATAAATCCATCGGTCCTACTTCACTCACTCCTCCTCTCAATCTTCCCAGATCGCTCGAAACCCGAGTCATGCATCATCATCATCAACCACACCATCATCATCACTAACGTCATTAAACAACAACAACACTATCATCATCACATCACATTCATGCTCATCAATCATCAATTCAAAACCTAGAAAAAGGACTATAACAACAACGACAACAATAATGAGTCGAAGCTTAATACAAAGTAATACAGGCTCACACACAGAGTGACACATGAGCTTAACTAAATGCAATGTAACAAACAATAAGTTATTATCTTTTCTTTAAAGTAAACAAATAAATACTGGAGCACTCAGACTTCGAAACAAGCCACTGGGAATCTGGGGGTCCTAAGTAACCACATAACGCTCAAAGGGTTGATATAGGCAGCCTAAATACCTATATCTCCTAGATGATATAACTAATAAAGAAAAACTAGCGTCTTTTAGGGTTCACAGCCGTTACACACACTCTACCCATCTTGGTCCATAATATAAAAGGGTTCAACCGGTCCCATCAATATGAACCCCCATATATTACTTCTCACCGATCAAGATAGACATTATATTAATACTGTTTACTCCATTGGCTACCTACCGAGCCACTAACAAATATCATTGCATCATGATAGGAGTGGCCTAAGTGCCTAAACTATTATATCCGCTCGAACAAGGTTGCCGCTCCCCGAACCAGATTCAACTGCACATGCACAACCATCACTCATCAACTATTAAGCCAAGTTTAAGTTTCAATTTGTTTTTAGGATACCTATCCTAACAATCATCACATAAGTTACTACATACCTTATATATGAAATCCAAACATAAGCTCTTACGTCTTCTCAGAAGATAATCCAGAAGATTCAGAAGTCAGATTCAAACATCTGTTTAACAATTTAAGCTCTATAAGAAATCTAAAAAATCTACTTATCTTAAACTTGTTTTATTACTTTATTTAATCATATACTAAATAGGAACCCCTCTATGGCTGTGAAAATCGGCCTGCCAAAATACAAACAGCTCTCGTTTGTCTATCAAAATATTTCTTTTCTCTTTGATTATAGTATTTTGTTACAAAAAATATAAAAAAAAAAATTCATATCCAAAAACATTTATTTTCCAAGTAATCACACATTTGAAACAATATATTCCCCATATTAGACTAAGGTTTATCCTAGCATATTAATCTAATCCAATTATTAGTTATTAACTCATTTTAGCTTGATCCTAACTCATTAATCAAAACCAATTATTAACTATTATCTCATTTAACTTAATCCTAACCAATTTGATTAGAGTTAATCATTTAATCCAATTACTAAGTAAGTTAATTGAACTTAATCAATCTAACTCATTTTAACTTATTTAAGTCTATTTAGTCAAGTTAGACTAAGATTATTAACTAATTCATTTTATAACTAAGATTCAAATTAACTTAAGTCTATTTTAACTTAATCTTGGCTAAATTGATTAAACTTAATCAATCTAATTCATTTTAGTTCATTCGAGTTCATTAAGCCAAGTTGAACTTAGATTATTAACTAAGTTCATCTTACATCCAACTCTATATGAAATCAAATTATCTATTAAATCTATAAATTCACTAAACTCATGCTTAATCATATCATTCAACAAATGTAACACATCAAATATCATTTATCTATCTCATTTTAGCTCAAAAAGATTCATTTTATACTTAACTACACATTTTTAACAAGTAAAACAAGTTTTTAACTTTGTTTGGAAAATGTGCTAGTTGAAAAGAAATAAAATTTCACCCTTGACACTTTTTGAATTTGCAAAAACTTAAAACATGAAAGTTATAGATCTCTTTTCAATATTTCCAACGCAATTTAAAACACCTTAGTCCGAGTTCGGATGAAAAACTTATCATTAAATTATGAAAACACTATCGTGCTGCAATGGAGCTTATCATGCCAATGACGAAGGAAAAGTGCAAGATCAAAGCCATTACCCCCTTAATCACGCCCGTGATGAAGAAAAAATGCATGATTAGAGGCCATCACACCCTTGATCATGACTATGATGATCTATTAGACAAATTTTTCAATTATCTGAGACCATCACGGGCTTATCACGCCCGTAATGAGTGTCCTAGGTTCGAATTCTCACAATTTTCCTTCATTTTTCCTTCAAAATTCAACTAGTTTCCTCACTTGTTTTACATTATAAACTTAGAATACTTCATACCAAACATAATTGAAACAACATTCAAGTTAATATTAAGTTCAAATAACTCTTCTATACTCATCCAACAACTTCAAACACTATCAACTCCTCTATCAACCTCACAACTACTATTCATCATCTTCTCCAATATACATAAACCATATATATCTATTATTCATCCTTTTTTATCACAAACTCAACATAAATCTAGCATCAATGCATCATATACACATGTAAACAACAATTAAAATAAGAAAAATAACAAAAACTTATCTTAGTAACAACTCAAACTTCTTGATTTCTTTTATTTCTACTCCTCTTAAGTTCTTGAAGCTTCTTCTAAAATAATTTCCACCTTCTATCTCCATTTCTATCCTTGATTTATTCCATGATCTTGTTTAACTTAAGATTTTGGAGTTGAAATTGAGAGAAAGAAGAGAGAAAGAGGAGAAGAAAAGAAAAGAAAAGAAATGGGAAAGGAAAGAATGAAAACAGAAAAAGGAAAAGGAAAAGGAAAGAAAAAGGTAAAGATAAGGATAAATTAAAGATATTTTCAAAATAGGGTATTAGATTTAAACCTTTCTGGTAATTATATTAAACATCAAAACTAATTAGAAAATGATTTGAGAATCTATTTAATAGAAATAAATATTTTGATTTAGAAACACAATTTAGAAACTTAGTTTTCAAGAAACTGATATTTAAATCAAGTTTGGGTTTTAAACTGATATTTTTAGATAGTTAGGTGAGATCAAAATTCATGGGAATTAATGATATGGTAACCAAAATGAAATTTGAAGGTTTAGAAGTTTGTAAAAATATATAATTTGAAAGTTTAGGAATTTAGAGATTTAAATTTCAAGAAAGTAGGTTATATTTGTAAAATTAGAAGAGAGAATAGTTATATAAAACAATTAGAGAATTAGAGAATAGATAATCTAAACATCAATTTCAAATTAACCTATTTACTAATTTAATTATATCAAATTGCCTATTCATTTTCTATTATTTATTTATTTTACTCATTTAAATTATCTAAACTATATTTACAATTAATTATCTATTAGATTATTTAATTAAGCCATCCTAATTTAACTAGGTTAGGACTTGAGGTATTTCATGAATAACAATGATAAGGGTAAGAATAATGCTAATGTGAATGAAGGTAGTTCTGGTAAAGTAGGCGGGTTCGGTGACAGAACACATAATATTAAATGTTTTAAATGCTTAGGATTATGACATATTGCTCCTCAATATCCAAACCAGAGAGCCATGATGAATATTGGTGTTGAAGTCTTAGCAAGGATGAAGAAGATGATTCTAGAGAGCCAAATAGTATTGATGCTACACAGGATACTTATTATGGCGAAGTAGATATTGAGGCTAGTGAGGAACAGGGAGAAGACCATTATATGAGCATCAATGTGTTGAGACAAGCTCTTCATGTTTCTCAATCATCTGAAGAGGAACAAAGAGAAAATTTATTTCATGTAGCTTGTAGAGTGAAAGGAAATTTGTGTGCACTCATCATTGATGGGGAGAGTTGCACTAATGTTGCTGCTGCTACTTTAGTTGATAAGTTGAATCTGACTACCACTCCACATCCTAAGCCTTATAAGTTATATTGGCTTAATGAGTAGGGTAACTTACAAGTGAGTAAACAAATAAAAGTACCTTTCAATATAGGTGATAGGTGTAGCGATGAAGTTATACGTGAAGTGTTGCTTATGTGAACTTCTCATATTTTGTTAGGAAGACCATGGTTATTTGATCATAAGGTTTGACATGATAGGTAGGAACACTTATGCTTTTTAGAAGGATGGTAGGAAGATCATATTAAATCCTATGTCACTAGCTAAGGTTAGAAAGACTTAATTACATATGAGCAAGGCAGTTAAGAAGAAATCTATTTATATGTCATGGGGAGATGTCCATCTAGCCATACAAGCTAAGGAATCAATTTATGTACTACATGTTAGAAGAGTTTTAGAAACTATAGAGCAAGCTTCTTTGCTTAATGCAGTACAATTGTTAGATAAGTTTACAAATGTATTTCTTCAAGAGCTCCCTAAGGATTTACGCCTATAAGAGGAATAGAGCATGCTATAGATCTTTAGCCAATGGGCTATATTACCTAATTGTCTAGCTGATCGAATGAATCCTAAGGAAGCAAAGGAGTTGAAAAGACAGTTCATGAGTTATTAGAGAGGGGTTATGTTAGAGAAAGTATTAGTCCATGTGCAGTTCTAGCTTTATTAGTGCCTATGATGGTTCGTAGGATGATAGCAGAGTCATTAACAAGGTTAATATAAAGTACTAGTATCCTATACAAAACTTGATGATATGATTGATGAGTTAAATGGTGCATAGATATTTTACAAAGTTGATCTTAAGAGTGGTTATCATCAGATTAAGATGAAGTAGAGATAAGTGGAAGACTACGTTTAAGACAAAGCATGGGCTATACAAATGGTTGGTGATGCCTTTGGCTTAACAAATGCCAAGTACTTTTATGCAACTTATGAATCATGTTCTAAGAGAATTCTTGGAAAAGTTTGCAATAGTATATTTTGATGATGTTCTGGTATATAGCCAAGACTTAGATAGCCATGTGAATCATTTACAAGTTTTGTTTGAAGTCTTGAGAACTAAGAAGTCATATGGTAACTTGAAGAAATTTTCTTTTTGTCAACCAAAGGTAATACTTCTGGGTTTTATGGTTTCTGAAGTAGTGATTCGGGTAGATGATGGAAAGACTAAAGCCATTATCAACTTGCCAATACCTAAATCTGTTGCTAATGTTTGTAGTTTTCATGGACTTGCTTCATTCTATCGATGTTTTGTCAAGAATTTTAGTAGTATAGTAAGTCGTCTTACTGAGCTTACTAAGAAGAACATTAGTTTTGTGTGGAATGATAAAGCACAAAGGGGTTTTTATGAGACAAAGGCTAAAGTGACTAATGCTCTGGTGTTAACACTACTTGATTTTGAAAAAACTTTTGAATTAGAGTGTGATGCCTCGGGAATTGGAATAGGAGCTATTCAAATGCAAGAGCAGCGGCCTATTGCTTATTCTAATGAGAAGTTAAGTGGGGCTACTTTGAATTATTCAGTTTATGACAAGGAATTGTATTCTTTGATTCGAGCTCTCACAGTATGGCAACATTATTTATTACCAAAAGAGTTTATAAGTTACACTGATCATGAAGCACTAAAACACTTCGAAGGACAACAAAGACTTTATAAAAGGTAAGCTAAGTGGTTAGAATTTCTAGAGAGTTATGAAATCAAGTACAAGAATGGGAGTACTAATGTCATTGCAAATGCATTATCTTAAAGGTACGTACTTGTTACTTCACTTCAATCTAAGATTCTAGGGTTCAAATTGTTAAAAAGAACAATATGTTGGTGATGCTTTCTTTAGTCCTATTGTGACGTGATATGTTGATGGAAAGGTAGTTGATGGGTATTGTGTGATAGATGGATTCTTGTATAGAGGAGGAAAACTTTGTATTCCTAATGAATTTGTTAGAGAATTATTAGTACATGACGCATATGTTGGAGGTTTATCTAGGCATTTTGGGGAAAATGAGACATTAAAAATTGTTGAAAGGGCATTTTTAGTAGAAAGGAATGATGAAGAATGTTCATAAAATTATTAAGAGATGTGCTACATGTAAAAAGGCAAAGGGAAAGAAGGAGCCTTGGGGAGAATATATGCCATTACCATAACCTACACGACCATGGGTTAATATTAGCATGGATTTTGTCTTGGGTTTACTTAGGACTAAGAGAGGAAAGAAGCAATTATGGTGGTTGTTGATCAGTTTAGCAAGATGTCTCATTTTTTGTCATGCCATAAGACAGATGATGCTTTTTATATTGCTAACTTGTTCTTGTAGGAAATAGTAAGGTTACATGGGGTACTACATAGTATTGTCTCAGACAGAGATGTAAAGTTCTTGACTTTCTTTTGGTAGACATTATGAAGAAGATTGGTAACTAAGTTGATGTATAGGATTGCATGTCATCCATAAACCGGTGGACAAACAAAAGTTGTTAATCGTTTTCTTGGAGCTTTACTTAGAGCTACAATTGGCAAAAATCTTTTTGATTAGGATTTGTACCTTCTTATTATTGAATTTACATACAATAGGTCTACACATAGTTTAATAGGAAAATCTCCCTTTGAATTTGTCTATGATTTCAATCCAAACTTACTTATGGATTTGATAGCCAAGGGTGCAGTAAAGGAGGAGAGTGTTAATGGAGTTAAGCAAGCTAAGGAGATTCAAAAGTTGCATGAGAAGACTTATGAGTATCTTAAAAGACTCAAGCAAGATAGAAACAACAAGGTGATAATGCATCGAAAGTCTAAATCTTTTACTATTAGAGACTTGGTTTGGATGCATCTTAATAAAGACTAGTTTCCACACAAGAAGTCACATAAGTTGTCATCTAGAGCAAATGAACCTTATAGAATACTTGAGAAAATCAACAACAGTGCTTATCGTATTGAATTTGCAAGGGACTATGGAGTTTCAGCTACGTTTAATATTTCAAATTCATCTCCATATATTCCAAAGGATGAGGATTTTGTTGAATAACCATTAGATTCGAGAGCGAAAATTCAATAACCCCATGATGGGAATCAAGTTAAGGGTCCTATTACAAAAGCTAGAGCTAAAGGATTACAAAATTTGGTTCAAAGGATTCTAACGCATCGACCTTATGAAGATGAGCTTGACTTCCTTTGTAGTTATGGAATTTATCACGTAGGTGATTGTGTATCAATTTGTGTGAAACACGAAGATAATTGTGAAGGAAGTAAAAAAGTTGCATATCACGATCATATTGAGGAAGGTGATCATGCAATGGTTATTATGCTAGTGATAAGTTTCGTGATCTGCATCGAAGTGAAGACCAACGAAGATCATGTCTTGGAAGACACCTGTGATGAAGGTCGTAATATGATCGTGCTCATGACATTGTGTATTATTAACACTATGATGAAGATTAATAAGGATCATGGCCTCGAAGACGCCCATGATGACACCTGTGATCTACGCATCACAGCTAACTTCATGCTCGTGATCTACATGAAGGCTGAAGACTATAGAGGACCACAACTTACATCTGGACCGTGACTCAAGTCGTTATGATGCAAACGAATTGTCTTATTTCATATCTTTTCTTTATCTTTTAGATATCGTTCTTAGATTTTATCTTAGTTAATTACTATTTTACCCTTATTTAGGTCATTAATATACAAAGGGCCTTTGTTTGTAAACATTACAAGTTAATTATTAATTAATTGAAATTTTATTCCTTCTTGAGAGCATTCTCTAGAAAACCCTAACTCTTATCAATCTTTGATTATAGCGAGTTGTAGACATAAGTGGATAATTATGAGTCATATCAGTTATTTGCTAGTGTTATATCGTACCTTATCATTCTTGGTGAGTCATATTCAAGAATTGTAAATGTCACACCCTAAAGGGTACCCTAAATGCAACAGTCCACCACACTCGATATTAAGGCTTAAGAATGACAACCTTAGTCATTCCGAAAGTCTCGATATCAAGTGTAAGGCGTGCCTTTGCTATCGTAGTGGACCAAACTTTGGATCATGTCGTTTAAGAAGTTATACACAATAGCAATTAAGGAAATAAATCATAACAATATAACCAAGGTTCACAAAAACTATTAAGGAGTCTTTACAACATTAAGAGACATTCCTCTATAAAAGATAACTAAGTCTAATAAAGAGTCCAATATAAAACAATTTACTCCTTTGAAACTCCTTTTGGAATCCATATCTACTTCTATCTTGCACTTCTATTCATAAGATCTCGGCTCAAGGCATTATTTGGGTAAAATAACCTCTTGACTCCAACCAAAGGTGCAAGAACTGTAAAAGATATCTAAGAGGGTGTAAACTACTAGCTTAGTGAGATTTATTTCCACAAGTAAACACTCGACATCCAATAATCAAAACAAGTTTATTTAAGCAACCATATGAGATGCTCAAGCACGTGGGCAAACAATACATATGATTTTCTGGGAATCATATGTTTGAATAGATTTACCTCTTCATTCGGTGGTTAGGTGTTTCGAACCGAATACTCCATGATAATTGTTATTTTTAACAACTTCATTGCAAAAAAAAAAAAATGTATGTATAATCCAACTTTATTTGCAGTCTATTTCCGAGCTAGTACATAGCTGCCAAATACGTTTTATTCGGATGTTTTCTCATTGCTAGTTGATTCAAACGATGCCTTGTCGCTCTATAGAAATTACAGACTCTATAGATCTCCTTACTAAGCCTTTGTCCCACTAAAGGAATAGTAATAAATGCAATTAACTCACCCGATGACATGCATGAATTATTTTAGTTAAGTACTTATGGCATAATTAATATTTTGGGTGATCATAAAATTGCACAATCAATCTCATACTAAATCACATTCATTATAACCAATTCATGTCTCGATATGCTTAGTTGTAATTTCAATCAAGTATGTAAAGCACATGCATTTTCCATTTTATCTTTTCCTTAATTCTAATGCCACTATTTTACAAGCAAAATCATAAGTGCATAATGTAAGAAATAAACTCACTCGGCCATTTGTGCGGATACTTCTAGTCAAGGAAATCCTTGGGATAGGGGAAATCGGTCTCCTCGTCACCTAAACAAGAGAAATACCCAAAATGAGTATTTCTTGAAAGTTCTACTTAACTTGAAATTCTACTTTTACTATGTCCGTCAAAATTCGCATAGAGGGAAATTCCAAATTAAAATGGCCATGATTTGCTTATTTTAACTCAAAATTTCACATATAATATACCGATTTCTACCTATTCGAAAAGATCTATTCATTTCTAAGGTTATTTTCTACATAAAAGGTCGTTTGGCTTCATAAAGGTTGTTTGGCTTCAGTATAGAACCAAAACGAGAAATCCTAGTTTTTGCAAAACAATTTCCAAACTCAATTTTTATTCAAAAATTCTTTCTGCAAAAATATAGATACATACATGGTTGAAAAATCCTTTGAGTATAGACTCATATTATATGCAAGATTCTAATGGTGTTGTCTCAACGATTATTTCTCGTAAAATAATATATTTTAAAAGTGTTAAAACTTAACAAATTCCTTTCTAAGTGTCTTGGAGGAACTTTATAATTTCTTAGGTTGTTGTAAACAAGTAAATTCTTATTTTGTTTTTCTAATTTCTTTCTTGAAACAAGTAAATTTCCTTTTAACTTTTAATCTTTTACAAACCTTTGCTTTTGTGGCAAAAAGTAAGTTTCCAAAATTTTTTTTTATCAAGTTATGGACAACCTATGGAGATTTTTAACTTGCATATATTTCCTTTTTAAGGAAAAAAATGGTTTTGTTAAACAAATCTTTTTATCCTTATATTCTCATCTTCTAACTTCTTTGAAATAAATTTTCTAAAACTTAGTTTCTTAAGTCTTCTATCATTTTTAGAAGAAAATTCGAAGACGAATCGGTTTCCTAACTCATTTACTTTACCTGAAGCCTGGCTATTCATTATATGCCCTTTCAATACAATAGGATTGGCTCCTTAAGTCTTCTATCATTTTTCTTGGAAAGAATTTATTCTTTTTAAGTTGTTGATAAAATTCATTGTTTGTGAAATCATCATTCTTATATTTTTATTTCTTTCGAAAATAAGTTTATTATTTATATACTTGGAAATCCTTTATCTTATGTGTAGGTTTATAGATTAGAGGGTTGATTTCTATCTTAACTTTGAAAACTAGTTTTGTTTTTTGTTGTTATTATGGAGTTAGTTTAAATCTTACAAGTAAACTTTTATGAAAAAAAAATTGTTTACTAAGAAAAATTCGTGCTAAGTTTTGATAAACTTTATGTGGTCTATCATCAAAGAAAAAGTTCATTTTGTTTGTTAATTTCTTTTATGAAATCATCTTCATCGTCATTTAAGAAAAATCTTGGTGAGCTTGACAAGAAGTTGTAAAAATGATTTTCCTATGGGTTTGCTTATAAAATCTTGATTTAGACATAGGGTCTGTTTGGCAACGTCTTTTTCCTGGCTTTTTCGGGTCTTTTTCAAAAAAGCATGTTTGGATAAAAAAAGAGTTTTGAAAAGTGAACAATGATTTTACAAATATATCCTCAATTTAAATTAATTCCATTTTTACCCTTTCTTGGCATCGTCTAGTCAACAGGCCAAATAATTTTGGACCTCCAAATTTTCAGGGAATCTCTTCTTCCTCCTGCTCCTCTCAGTGCATATTCCTTCCTCAATGGCAGCAAATTTCCATCACTCATGAGACAAACAGTCCATTGTTTTTGGGTTATAAATCATGGCTACCAACGGTGGAATTACACCACCATCCACAGCAGATTCGGACCACACACACACAGAAAGATAGAGGATAGAGAGAGAGAGAGAGAGAGAGAGAGAGAGAGAGAGCGAGAGGGAGAGAGCGAGAGAGGGGCAACAAAAAGGTAAAGCTCACATCTTTATGTGTACATGTTTTATGCATATCCATAAAATGATGTCTCTTTCTTGTTCATAGCTATATGATGTATCAAATGTTTTGTTGTGGGTTGCTTTAGTTATCTTGGTAAATCAATTAATTGAGTTTTGATTGTTGAAATGGAAGTTGGGGTTGATTCTAAATTTGGGTCTTTGAAATCTGTAGATTTACAAGAAGTTTGCTTAATAATGCTGCTGAAAATCGTTATTCCTGTCCAGTAAGCTTGTAAGCTCTTGCGATCTTTTTCAATGAGCAATTATTTTTTATGGAAATGAGCTTACTGTTTGAGGTTCGCGATTTGTGAGGTATAGATTTTTGGCTCTTTTACAGATTATGTTTTTTTCTTTTCTTGATTGCTTAGGAAATCCCTAGCTTAGTTTGGTTTAACAGGAGCATATACATGAATCGAGTGGCGAGACCTACTCTACTGGGGTTCTCTGTTTCCTATTTCACCTGGTTCTTAATTCACAGGAATACAAGTACCTGGACTCCTTCTCTAGCAACTAGCACACAAAGTGAAGACATTAACCAATTATGATTAATTTAAGAATGAATCTTAAAAGCCTCTAAGAGTTGAATAAAACACATGACATCTATGGGCATACAACTCAAGGAAACTAAAACCACAGGCTAGGATGTTTCGTCTCTGATCCCCATCATTAACATTGTAAGTCCAGATATTAGGCTCCATCCAGCAGTTGGGAAATCTGTAAATGCCCATCTTAGAGATACTAAAGAGTGTACATGCGTAATCATCTTTGATTGTTGCCTCTCAAATGATATTTATGTCTTAAAACTTGATTTTTAAGAGAATAATAGGATATTTGTTGGTCCCGAAAATAATCAAGAGGGGGGGTTGAATTGATTATTTCAGAAAATTAAAATTTTTGCCTTTTAAAAACAATCCCCTTTGATTTTAAGTTAAGAGAACAATATGAACAATTAAACAGCAATAACATAAACTATGGAAATATAAATAGAGAAGGGATTAGAAGATCAAGCAAATATTTATAGTAGTTCCACCTTGTGCGTCAGTCCACTCTTCCAGCTCCAAGCCGGGGACCCCGATATCTTTCGGGTTTGTTCCACTATATCCAATAAAAATAATTACTAGCTTGTACAATTCTCTCTGCTCGATTCTCACAGCTATCTTCTAGCTTCAATCGATCTACAGAATCTAAACTAGAAATTGAACTAGTTCACTTGAAGACAACAACAAGTTGCTTCAATTAATTAAAAGACAAATGTATAGATTGTAATAATAATTGCTATAATTCTTCACCTGGAAATAGTAAAGAAAGTGTGCTTTTTCAACTCTTAATATTTCTCGGTCAAAGTCCAACAACTCTTAGTTTTTGTTTTTCTTTTTCTGTTACAAGTTCTGCGTCTCGCTCTTCTTTTTAACTCTGTTCACTTCTCATGTCCTTCTAACGTTCTGAAATTGTTGTGCTTGAGATAAGATAAATGTCCTAAAAATCTCGGATGAAAATCTGTACCTTCTTATCCTTAATTTGATTTATCAACCGCTGCTGATATTCTTCGAGAGATAATCTCGTTCTTTTTCTTTAGTTCTAGATTTGAATTTGAATTCTTGATATGCTGAAGTAAGATAAGATCTGCTTGAATTTCGTGATCTGAGATGATCCACTTGTTTTCTGTTTGAAAACTTCTGACAAAGTTGATCTTGAAGATAAATCTAGAGAACTGTTGCTGATTGCTGATATCACGGTCTTCAACGTAATCTTCGTGTGTTATTTACTTAAGGATAACATTGTTCTTATCCAACTTGAATTTGTTTCTATCTTGAGAAAAAGCAGAAAACATAACTGTTCTAACTTCAAATCGTTACATCGTTAATCAACTGTAGCTTCTGTTCTTTATTTCCAGAAAACTTCTTTGCTAAAAATAATCAATCCGACAAATTCTTTAATCCCCTAGGATAATCCAACTTTAGTGGAACTAATAGGTATACTGTCCGAATATACTTATTATCTCGGAGCTAGGTCTTCAAAAGTATTGATCTTTTTCATAAATAAACGTAGATCTTGTTTGAGAAGATGAACAATAACCATCTTTAACTCAGAATTACTGCTGAAGTTTCTTGAAAAAGTTCTGTAAAAACTTCTGTGTTTCTGGAAACTAACTTCAATTCAAAATGGTTGCTTTGAGTTTCTCCCAAAGGTTCTGTGTTTTTGGGATTGTTTTATACTTTAAGTATCCTTCTGAAAAACATTTTGTATACCTTTTTCTTATCATCCGAAATCCTCATATCATATAACAACTCTTGTCTAACTTGTTTATGTCCAAGACTTAATATCACTCAACCTTATTTGTTCAACAACTTTACCAATATTCTGTATAATATTCTGAATATAATTCTGCACACTAATAGAGTAGTTAGTTCATTGAGTATTTTGTTATCATCAAAACTCTTAGATATTTAGAGAATCAACAATATTTATGGAGCAAAACTATTTAGAAGAGACATCAAAAGTAGAATCGAGGGAGTTTATGTTATATAGGCAGGACAGGGGGTCCTTGAGCTTTGACGGATCAGAATTTCATTATGAACCAGCTGAGGAGCCAATTATTTGATTTTAATTTTACAAACCAAATAATCTAACAACCTGAAGTTCGGTTAAGTGTTTCGGTGTATTAATCATTTTGTTAGTATATTCACGTGGGCTCAGGCCATTGTTCCTTCTGTTCATTGGTTTGATCTTTAAGTTTGTTCTGTTTTAGTACTGATCTAGAAGAAACTATGGCCATAGCAACCATCTCGTCCTTGGACGAGACGCCAGCCCTTCTATATAGTATGATCGGAGGAAAGCAATTAACAAGACTGGATCAGATAACATTGTAAGTATGACTTGTATAAGTATGTGTTTCGAGGTGGAGATTTGTCAAATCCATGGCCGAAATTTTCATGGAACTTCATTTTAAAGAAGCATTTAGGCAAATAATTGGGTTACGAGCTATATCAACGTCATCATATTTTTAGCAGTTTCATATTATAATTATTTTCGGGGTTCTTAAATTATCCATTTTATGTATTAAAGTTTCCACTTTCCATCTTGGGTAAAGTAAGTCAGCTAGTTGAAAACTCCGAGGGAAAATGGTGCTATTCTGATTGCGGAAGAAACAATCATTGGAGCTATTACACCATGGCAAATTGCGCAAAAGAAAAGAAATATTACTTTGGAAGAAAAGGATTAAGAATACAGTTGCATAATTCTTGCTTGGATAAAACTAAAATTTGCATCAGTCATGATTTTAAAATTTCTTTGATAAATTTTGGCACTTGGTCGTAACTGTTCTGCATCATTTACTGGGACTATATATAACTGAACCATTAACATTAATAGCATAAAATACACAAAGAAAATAATAAAAAGGACATACTTTGATTGTTCGCTTATTCTTGTCGGCCAGCCTAATATCTTAAGCGAAACACCCTGTTATTGTACAAGAGGGGTTATTGATGCATTACTGAGATGGTTTTTAGCTCTGCAAGTGAAAGATAATGCTGAAAGATTCATCCATCTGAACAAAGGCAAACAAATGAATTTTGAGGATACAAGCCCTTTAGGATATCGTTAAAAACTACACTTTATTTGGATTTAAGCGAGACTTATACTACACTGTCATTTGGAATATAGAGACATCCATTGTATGCCTGCTTTGCACATGTATTTCAGAATTGAAACTCTCTGTCTTTATTATCATGATTAATCTAGATATTCAGCAGCTCTATTCTTTGTTTCATGATACATGGCTGATAATTTCGATGGAAAAGTTAACTAAGTCAATGGATATATCCTTGTTTGCAGGTGACATCTATGTTTGTGCAGTCGGTGTGCATGACATCTCATTGTAGTCATCGTAAGTGAAGATCAGTGATTCTCATAGCGTATCGTGTGTACAACTTTCTTCTGCTGTTTTGTTGTTCTATTTTTTTTTTTTTTGGGAAATATGGCTGATGATCAATTGGAGCCCAGAGGAAACAATTACTTTCGTTGACTTATGTTTGGAGCAAGTTAGTTTAGGAAAACGTGGCAGCGGCCACTTGCGGCCTGCTACTTTTCGGGAAGTAGGTGTGAAATTCGAGGAAATTAAGGGAAAGAAATTGACCCCAAAACAATTGCAGAACAAGTGGGATTCTTTGCGAAACCAATGGATAAAGTGGAATTGGCTGAAGCGCTACGCGAACATAGGGGTTGAATGGAATGAAGTGGTTCAAACCTATGAGGCATCTGATGAGTGGTGGTGTGCAGTAGATGAGGTAAATGTCAAACCAATAAGTTTGTAACTGTTTCATTACGAATTAATCAATAGAACCACTTAAGTTACGGAATACATTTGCCTTTTTTATTGCAGGAATACAAGAGGAGTCACAATGGAAGTGTTCTCTATTTTCGAACACGGGGATTGCTGTACAAGGAAAGCCTTGAGGAAATGTTTAGTGGTACCAAGGGGACCAACGACAAGTTATGGGCACCGTCATCATCTGCTCCCCCTCCATAAGATAGTCCAGAAGGAAGTGGAGATTCAGAGGGTGATCCACAATATGTTGATCCTCAGGACAATTTGCCAGCAGTTGCAGATGATTTGAATGAAGATAGCTTTTTTCGAACAACGATGCATGCTGAGGAATCTTCTATGAAAAGAAAAACATTTGGGTCAAATGTTAGAAAACGACCAGGGAAGAAATGATACTCCAGAGAAGATATTACAAATGATTTAGGGGAGCTAATTGCATCTATGAAAGCAAGATCTTCCAGCAACTCCATGTCCGTATGCAATGGCGACGATCCACGGAGTATGAAGGCAGTGATGGAAGAAGTGTGGATACTGCCTGCTATTCTACAGAATAGCCAATTGGGCTTGGATGCTGCAGATGTCCTTATGGACCCCAATAAGCTTGTAGTTTTTGTCAGCTGCCCAACCCCGGAAATAAAAACGCAATTTTTGCTACGAGAGATTGACAGGATGAAAGGAGCTAAACCATGATAACAACTTTTCTTTTTTCTAGTTAAGTTTATATCATACTGTGATGCTGATATATATAACTTTTGAAAGAAAGTTTAACTTATGTATTTCATTCACAATGTTTATATGTGTTGGATGTTATTGTTAGTACCTTTTTCCTAAGATTGCTATGGAAATAGTCTTGTGTTTGTCAATTCACGTTCAATTTTACAGGGACAAATGGATTATGCGTTCGAGGAAGATGTAATCAAAGTGTCAATGATATATCCTCTAATGGAGAAGCACTTACGCAAAAGCACACCATGCTACAATTCAAGAAGGAGAGGGTCGGACCTTATCAATGAGCTATCAATCATAACAATCCAAGAAGGTGTCAAAACATGTTCAGTTGAACCCTAGACCTGTTTCATAGATTGTGTGCAACCTTGCAAGAATATGGGCTTGATCGTAGTAAAGGAGTTGCTATAGATGAAAAAGTAGGGATATTTATGTTTATCGTTGGACATGGAGCTACAACGAGAGTAGTTCAAGAGATGTTTCAGCATTCGTCGGAAACAGTATTCCGACACTTAATGACATCCTCACAGCATAGTGGAACTGTCGAAAAACATAATAAAAGCTACGCATCTGACTTTCCCGACATTCCATCACATATACGACAGAGTGATAAATACTTCCCATTCTTCAAGGTTGTTATGTTCTCGAGTTTGCTCATACATGATATTAATGTTTTCCATGTATTAACAAACGTTACTTTACAGGATTGTATTGGAGCAATGGATGGAACTCACATTGCTGCCCATGTTCCAACTAATGACAGAATTATAAACACGAACAGAAAGGGTGAAGTTACAAAAAGTATTATGCGTTTGCGATTTTGACTATAGATTTACATTTGTAGCAGCAGGTGCAGATGGACAAAGTCATGATGCTAATGTATTGTCTCGTGTACTAGGTGATCCCCAATTCAACTTTCCACAGTCGCCCCAGGTAAAACTAGTTAGAAAATGTCATTGCAATGTGTTACATTAAACTGTAAATTCGTTTGATCCCCTATATCATGGAAATACTATTTGTACAGGAAAGTACTATTTGGTTGACTTAGGATTCCCAAATAAAAGTGGATTTCTAGCTCCGTATAAAGGAGAGAGATACCATGGGTCTGAGTTTCGACAGGGGTACCCACCAAGAAATCCAAAGGAGCTATTCAATTATACGCATTCGTCTCTTCGAAACATTATAAAACGGACATTCGCAATATGGAAGAACAGGTTCCGTATTCTATATAGCATGCGCAATTACAAAATGAGCAAACAGATAAAAATAGTGCTTGCTACATCGGCTTTGCATAATTACATTTTAATGAATGATGGTGATGATCCATACGTCAATGATTTTTTTTCAAGTGAAGAAGCTGCAGGAAGTAATTACTCTATGGTGAACGAGGCATATGGGAGTAGTAGTGCGACTAATTCAAGTGGTCATCGGTGGATGAATGGTGTACAAGATAGTATTGCTGCTGACTTATCAGCAAGACCACCTACAACTTAGATATGATATCATCTAATGGCATGTACCTACTACTATGTTGTTCATCTGAATATATGTTCGTGAAATTGAAAAACTAAGTTGGTGAAATGACAATTACCTGATTCAATTGAATAATGAATAAAAAAATATTAACGATCGTACCCATATTAGTTGTAGCAATTATAATAATAACGACAGTAATAATAAAGTCATCATACAGTTGAAGTAGGAACACAACAGAGCAGACAATTTATCCATACAATGGATTCGAAAAAGAAAGACAAATGAAAACACAAGAAAACAGATAGTTTATCCAAACATGAGATTGGAAACAGATACAGATTAGACAGCTTCATCCAAACAGCCTTTTTTCGAACAGACACAGATCAGACAGTTTCCCAAACACCAGGTTACAAAACAGATGCGGGTACAGATACAGATCAGATACAGATGAAAAATAGACGATCCAAACAGACCCATAAGGTTATATATTAAGAGAATTTAGTTCCATTTTCCTTTATTAAAGAAAGATTTACTTTAAATTTTTGTTGAGACAAGATCATTATGATAATGCATATTCATGAGCACATAATATGAAAAATGATGGAAATATATAAGATAAGAAGCAGGATAATATTTATAAGCAACATAGCAATAATAAGCAAGATAATATATCAAGTGTTGAGAACCTTAGCTTCATCAAGTATCTCGGTCAAGCATTGGGAGCCTTAGCTTCATCAAGGCAACCCCATCAAGTATTGGAAGCCTTAGCTTCATCAAGGCATCTCAGGATTAAGTCCTAAAAAGAAAAAGAAAAAGAAAAAGCAATAATAGTAAGTTAGAGAAAGTTAGCAAGCATTAGGCTCTAAAAATATAGAGATATACATATACTTAATAATATATATAGAGTTAGATTAGAGCATTATAACAACAATAATATCATTAGTAACAACATATATCGAAGCATAATAACAAGATAATAATATAGGGATTTCATGTGCAAGAACACAATATGAACATGTTGTTACTTTTACTACTCATGTGAGTTTCAAAATGATACTATGGTCATGCTAAGTTACATGACATGGTTAAAATGAATGGTTGGAAAGAAGTTTACCTAAAGTGTTTTGTAGTAAGAAGAAGGTAATGAATGTATGTTTATGTGGTAGATGGTTTGTGTGTAGAGAGGGATTTTGTGAGTGCTTGGTGAAAAAGTGTTTTAATAGGGAAGAATTTTGTGGAGAGTGTTTGTGGAGAAATTTTGAAAGAGTTTTGTTGTATAAAATGAAGGTGTGAAATAAGTGGAGGGAAAATGGTATTTATAGAATTTTTGGAGTGAAAATTTGATGTAATAAAATAAATTGAAAAAGAAAATAAATGTGTGAGAGAGAGAAGAATGGCACCGATTCTAGGAGGGAAAAGAGGGAGAGTGAGTTGATTTGTTTGTATTTTTGTAAGAAAATAATTAAGATGTAAGATATGATTTGATATAAGATGTATTAGAAAAGTAAAAAGTAAGAAAATAGGTATATAGGTAGTAAGAAAAAGTAGAGATAGGTGAATAGTAATGAATAGTAGAGAAGTACAATGAATAGTAAACAAGACTAATAAGTTATCGATAATAAAAAAATACGCGTATAAAATCGATATCTGTAATTTTTAGCTACCGAAAAATTATGAAACTAATATTTTTAGATTTCTCATGTCATTACGAGTCTATTGATATAAACGGAATATTTTTATCATCCGGTTTTCCCAGGCACGATTTTCAAAAACTGATCCCGTTCGGATCCAAAAGATACTAGAAATCAACGTATCTGATATTCTTATACTTCTCTATATTATCATGAAATGTTATAAGCCATTAATGCTATTTCGTTGTCTAGAGTTTTCTGGTTTACTTCAGGTTCCAGGGTTTGAACTTACGAATCATTATAAAATCTAGGGGATTATAATAAAGGACCTATCTTTCAAGAAAACCTAAAACTTGTGTTAAGTCTTAGGCTTTCTTTGGGTTGATTTTGTATGAACCCACTGATACACTAGTAATTAAGTTCTTAGGCATATCGCTATTAGTTAGCATGCATTGTCAAGGGTCGCACTGCCCCAAACAATTAAATTTCAAGGTACTATTAATGGGTTGTCTATAATAATATTAGTGAAAGCAGTAGTGCATACATGTAGGGTAGTTAAGCAACAAAATTTTACAATGGGAAGGTTAGTGTGTATGTAACGCTCTAACCTAAAGGTGTTATCAGTTTGCCACATGTTCTTAATAGAATAGACACGCTAAGGCTATAGATTTCTAAAATTACAAATATGTATTTCAAATATCACCAATCACTCACATAAAGGGTAACTTTTAAGTTTTTTCATATTAAAATAAATGTCCTCAACTCATAAGTCATCTAATCATCAAATCTAAAAAAATAATAAAATCCTTACGTATAAAAGTCTTCAAATGAAAACTAACTAAATCATAAATATGTTTCTTCATCTCCAATCACTAATAACTAACTCTCAATTGTCAGCAGGATAATCATAACCGCTATCACACTTCCCATCATCAACAAATATGTCATAGCCCGTCAAGTCATAAATCATAGAATCTTCACCTGTACCTATGGGAAAAATAAAGATTGAGCGAAAAACGCCCAATACGCCAAACTGAAAGCATATGCACATGAACATGCAAATCACAATATCACATACAATTTATATTCTAATGCAACAAGCACAATTTAATTATTTTTTCATTAGCCTACAACCAACACAATTTAGGACTATTGATCCCTAATCCTAAACCCGAAGTAACTTATGACCCCGACAAAAACCATATTATAATAGTATATACATATATAGATGTGTTCTAATTAAGCTGGTAACGACTCCTAATCTACCAGAAATCATCTCCAATGCAACTCTACTCGGGATACCACCACGTAAGGATCATCAGTTGCTAACGTTAGTATCACACTACTGTCGTGGTCTTTACTAACTGCACCAAGCACAGTACACTCGTTAATTTAGGTCCAATAATTATTAAGTTAATTTATCAACTAATCCTATAAGCACAGACAATCAAACATGGTAAGGTCGTACCTGGTATTACTTTCAATACTTCAATCCACCAATAGAACTTCTTACAAGAACAGAGATCTCACACGTTTCCTAACCAACAATATGTCTTCATAAATTTCCATTTCCACAAAATTAAACCCTAACCCTAAATTCCATAATTTGACTCAAAGATCTAAAACCCTAACCATAGATCTATAAAATTTGAATAACACACACCTTCTTTTCTTGGTTTACAATCGATGAAACCCTTCAATACAATTTCTCCAAATCCCTTGATTCCTGCACAACTTCCTTCAATATAAATGTATATAAAAAGTCTCCAATTAAAATTTCTATCACAATAACAAATAAAGTTCATTGATTATTAGAATAGTACAATTCTTACGCACTAGAAGTTGTAATCTCAAATAGGAAATCGGAATCCTAATTCTCAATTCTCCTGAATAATAAACTATTATTACAATTCCATAATTTACAGATCTCATAAACCATAAATCTAATAAAACCCTTACTTTTCTCCTTGATTTGAAATCACAACTTTAGATCTAGATCACCCCTGATCCACAACAACAAATCTTGGATTCCTTTGAAACAACACATAAATCTAGATTAAAATCTAAAGGATATTTCTTCAAAATCATAAGAATTTGGATACCCTAATAAAAATATTATTTTTCTTGAATCGAGTCTTCCAAATCTCTAATCTCACTAGGGTTTTACCATATTCTTGATTCTCCTTTAATTCATAGAATAACTAGTATAAGAAAAGATTTATCTAAAGGATTTGATTGAAAAGATTAGAGGAAGGTTACATGCCTAGGGTTTTTTTTCTTGAAAGCTCTTAGGGATTCCAAAAGAATGGGAGGACATATATGCTTTTAGGAGAAGTTGAACAGGTTTGAAGACTAGAGAAAATGAAAAATAGAAAAGCTGGCGCTTCAGGACGGTTTTAAACAAACTCCACGTTTACAAAGAAGGCCGGTGGATACGCCGGCGGCCTTTCGCCTACGCCGGCAGCCTTTCCACCTACATCGACAGCCTTCAATTATAAGCTGACGGCTTTACACTAGCTTTCACTATTCGGCCAAAATTCTTCAATTTTCTCCCAAGAGCTCAAAGCCGTCTAAAGGCCAGTGGCTTTCCAATATAGGCTGGCGACCTATAGTTAAGCTGGCGGCTTTCTTACAGCTTTGATTGTCTTCATCCGATTCTTCGCATATGACTTGAGTTCAAATTCGTCTATCCAATGATAAAAAATACCCATTAACAATATTATATTACATTTATACCCTTCAATATGAATTATTTATTTAACTTTATAGTGTAAAAGTCCCTTTATCTATTTATAACATTGCTTTTGAAGCATTATCTTTGTCTTACCAATACAAGGGTTGAGATTGTTTTGAGGGTGTGGTTATAGCATTTACGCTTTATAACTATTTATTACAACCATCTTATTATGTAACTTTAGGATCTTACCATGCAAGACTTTATAGGAAAGATTTCACATTATGAATTGAGAAGAGTGCTTCATATAGGCTCAATCTCTTCTTCTTCTTCTTCTTTCTTTTTTTTTTTTTTTTTTTTGTAATTGGTGGCTTAGAATATGCAATTTAATACACTTAAGAGCACTATCAACAAAGTTTATTCACAATTATTGAACAAATTCTCTCACATATTTGAAGCACCATCATTGAAATTCAATACCACATTCATCCCCAATCAATATTGAACCTTATTATAACACTTCCAAAAGCAAAATTCTTGATCATGGTTTGACTTAATATAGTACTGATAGCATTTATTAAGGATGAGTTTCTTATAATGAATATTGGTGAGCATTTTGAATTGAAGAGTGACATTTTTTTTCACTTTATTCTTTGTAATACCCATCAAATATATGGTTATAAAACTTTAATCATCAAGGTGCTTTTGGTATAATGGCTTAGAGTTCATTAGAACTTTAAAGTTAAGCATAATCAGGGAAGGATAATCTTATGATGGATGACCTCTAGGAAGTAGCTAGCACTAAGAACAAAACGGCGTGGCATCTTACCAAAGCAAACAATACCTTGTGGATGGAAATTTCAAGTCATTATATGTAGTATCAGAGCAGTTCATCAGCCAGAAGTGGAGAAATTAGGGTAGAGTGCTTTAGAATGGGCATACTTCTAGAGCCAGTATAAAGTACCTTTAGTGTCCTTACTTAGTGTGGTTTTAGACCTCTATAAGGAAACTGATGAGAACATCAATTCTGCAAGTGAGAGAATATGTGATACCCCTTAAATATAAGATAATAAAACTTTAATCATTGATGCCTTTTGGTTTAATAGTATAGAGTTTATTAGAACTCTAAAATTCAGTGCTAAAAAAAGAGCAAATCCTAGGATGGTTAAGCTCCTAGGAAGTAGCTGGAACCAAGAACAAAATCGTGCGGTATTTTGCTAAAGTGGACAATAACTCGATGAGCAGAGTTTCGGGATGTTACATTCTTTTTGAAGGATAAGTTTAAGATCCAATTATGGCTGGATTCACATTATGTAGAGGATTTTGAGATGATTCCCTTTAATACTCATGAAAGGTATTATGACTTCAAGGTCATGAAATTTAGGTTATGTAATCACTTGCTACATTCCTATGAAATACGTAATGTGTTCAAACCTTTTTTATGAAAGTTTGTATCCCTATGTAAAGTTGTTATCATGAACTACATTTGCATTATTTGTATGTAGTTTGCACTTCTATCAGAAAATCAATTCTATATAAAGCAAAGTAAATTCTTTTGACATAAAATTAAATATCTATGTCATATTTGTCTCAAGGTGAGGTATCAACTAAGCTACCAAGGGTAGAGTTGTTAAGAATTGGCATTGCCTAAGTCAATGAAACAATTTCATGCCTTCTTGGCCTTTCGGTGTATTGTAGATGGTTTATAAGGAGCTATACTTTTATCACTAAGCCTTTAATTAAAATCCTTACAAAAGATTACTTTAAGTGGACATCTTTAAGCATTTTAACCTTTGATTGCCTAAATAATGCCTTCACTAGTGCATAATATTGGCCCTTTTATTTTTCTTAACCATTTATGGTAGAGATAAATGCCTCAAGCAGTGGTGTGAGAGGTTGTTTTGTTACAAAACAACCATCACATTTTTCATTTAAATAAGAAGCTACCTTTACACATCTCGAAAACTTTCGTTTATGTAGGGGAGTTATATGAGTTATATGCACTTGTAGAAACTATAAGAAAATATGACAATATTGGCTTAGGTCACATTTTACTATTCAAGAGACCATAAAAGCCTTAAGTATATACTTAAGCAAAATAAAATATTTTTGAAAACAAAGTAAGCTTCCAATATATAACCCCATAGTCCTTTTCTCAACATTTCCTTGGGAACATCTAAGTACTCCTCCATTATATAGAACCACTTATGCTACTCCAGATTGCAGACACATGCTTCTCGGACAGATGCATTTCCACATAACCATTGATGTGCATAGATTCTTGAAAATAACCCAAGAACAACACATCATCAAAGTGTGTAGAATATGATTTTAGTACGAAACAAATTTTAGAAAGATGATGACTACATAAAGAGATACACACACTTTTCCTTGACAGAAGAGACAATACCTGACTCTAGACAAAAAAAAAATTATGGACATAAAGACCCAAATCAAATGATTTTAGATTTTCTTAATTAATTGATTCAAGAAGAGAGTATACGTAACAATTTGGTTTTTAATATTATCATTTGACTCAATAAACTAGGATACAAATAACAACTGAATAACTTGAAAAGTTGAACTAAGACTAACTCTAAGTGTCTGGCTACTTCATTAAATAAATAAAATTGTAATGGAATTGTTATTACTGAGGAATGTAATAGAGTTGTAATAGGTTTGAGTAATGAATTACTATTCAATATTTTTATAAGAAGGATTCGTTATGGAATTGTCATTGCAGTCAACTAAGCATCATAATAACTCTTTATAAGGAATAATGTTGTAATAGAATTGCTATTATAATAAAGTGAACAATTATAAGAATCTAATAAAGGATATGAATGGATCTTAAAATGACATATGACACACTAAGATAAAGAAACAAACTAAGTTGATTAATTCTTGAATTGATATAACACACAAAGTTCGAGAAACAATCAAGTGATTAAATTACTAAAACTAATATGGCCTACAATTTTCCATGATTAATTGTATTAAAAGTTCATGATGATCTTGAAAGATTGATAAGAACCATCTTTCGCCACAACTTAAAAACTAGAGAAGTTAAAAACAAATTAATAAAAATAATTAATGTCACGAATGGCACTTGAACTTTAACAAAATATGCAATTAGATACCTAAACTTTGAAAATGATCAATTTATACATGAACTTTGAAATTGATCAATTTAGTACCTAAATGAACTTTTCATGCATGCCAATAGTACCTCTGCCAAGTTCTTTTAGGTGTTAAATTGATCAATTTCAAAGTTTTTTAGGTTCTAAATTTATCAGTTTCAAAGTTTAGATACCTAATTGCATTACTTCCAAAGTTCGGGTACCATTTGTGACATTATTCCAAGAGAAATACATCTTAACAAAGATATTTATAAAAAATTTAAAAAAAAGGTAATTTAATTAATAACTCAATTGACATGCTTTGCATTACATAAGATAGTTTAATTATGGGTGTTCACCTTAAGATTTTGTTGGTAGAGTTGCATTGTAGAGCTTTGGATTAATGCAATGGTTCACAATATAGAAAGATCATGAGTAGAACTGAGCGATGTCTAATGGGACCACTTCGATGCTTAAGTTAGTGATGTGGGAAACTAATTTATCAGAATAACAACAAGAGTATATGTGCATAGATAATTTACTATTGACTTTTAGGGTCCATTTATAAAGGAGGAGGTTGTGACAAACTTGGCAAGTAAAATTACCATAATAGAAAGATGCATCTTGATATATTAGAATAGTACATCCCAATATATTAAGAAAGCATATCTTCCGATCAAGGCAATTTCCAAGATATCACCATGTGCTAGAGATAGTTTATCACATCTAGTGACTGCTCATGTGGTGGAAGGATGACTTGACAAGTTGGAGCTTTAAGAAACCATCCCAAGATGTTCAACCTAGCATCAAGTAAGGAGTGACCAACTATTGTTGGCTAAGGTAGCTTGTTCTAACTACAAAATCACTAAAGACATAAGTAAATATGGCCTTAACATACATTTTACAGTCGAATATTATGGGGAAATACAATTTATTATTATAAACTATATGTCATCCTAAAATTGGTAGGGCTTAAAATAATTAGTTACAAGACTAACTTATTCCAAGCCTTTATTCTAAACTTAAGAAACTTGCTACTTAAACACTTACATGCTTGCTAGTAGATTAGAGCCTTAGAACTATTTCCCTAAAGGCATGACATTACTTACTCTACCTCATGTCTAAAATCATTTTTTTGACACATGAATAAGTGTTGAAGGAATAATATCAAAGGAAAAATTGATACAACTGTCAGACCAACACGGCAGCATAAAAAGCCTAGTTGGCTTAAAGACTTATATAACAGAAATACATGATTCTTATTGCAACAGAATTAGATATGACAGTTGTAATAACGATCTATAGTTGTAATAGTAGTTAGACAAACAGATCTCAAACAGACTGGAAACAGATTGTAAACACAGCTGTAACAGCTCATCATGAAAGTGAATAAATAAACGAAACAGGGAAAAGGATGGACTTATCCCCGCAAGTAATGAGATCTGAGTCTTAGGAGAGTGGCTTCTCGAACAGCCTGCATCATTGATGTACCTTGCATGTTCATCAAACAAGATTGATTAGTAAAGTTAGAAACCCTAATATCGAAATAGAGAGAAAAAGAGAGTGCTTACCGATATGGCTGCGTTGAGGAATTAGGGTTACGAAGTTCACTGGTTATTTTTTAGTAGTGGACCGGGCTTATTGAGTATCAGCCCATCATTTGGTGCTCTCGTTCCCGAATCATCCTCCATTGTTGAATTGCTATTACTGTTGCTGTGCATCAATGGCACCTGACACAAGAAATACTCTATTAGAAGAAAGATTAGACAAGTTTCAACAACAATTAAACCAGGAATTGGATCAGAAAATTTCTTTTTTGATGGATTCTATTCAACAGAAATTGTCTACATTGATCAATGAAAGGAATCAGACTCATTCTCCTCCTTTTGTTAATGAATCATCATCTTCCATCAACGAAGGCAACGATCTGTTAAAAGGCATCAAACTAGAAATTCCCAAATTTCAAGGGGAAGATGTTCGTGGGTGGATATTCAAAACAGAGCGATTTTTCACTTTTCATCATATTCAGGATGAACAGCGTATCACAGATTGCTTCTTTTGCTTTAGAAGGTGATGCTTTAGACTGGTATCAATGGATGTATGATAATCAACAGTTAAACTCCTAGACCAATTTCAAGAAATCTCTTCAGGATCGCTTTAGTCCTTCATTATATGAAGACGTTCAGGGTCAACTTTCCAAATTAACTCAAACCACCACTGTTTCGGAATATCAATCTCAATTCCATCATCTTTCGAATCAAATAACTGGCTTACCCAATTCTTTTCTCACCAGTTGTTTCATTTCAGGTCTTAAACCTGAAATTAGGAGAGAAGTTCAAGTTGCAAAACCTTCTGACTTACTACATGCAATGTCTTTGGCACGCATTTACGAGTCCAAGTTTACAGACACCTATAAACCAATCCATTCTCACCATTTATCCAAACCAAATTTTTTTTCTAATTCTGCTAACCTTCAGTTTTCTAAACCTATACCTAAATACACATCATCATTACCTACTGCTACTGTTTCTTCTTCTAATACACCAAAATCCACCATTCCGATAAAAAAGTTGACTCCTGAAGAAATGGTTCAGCGAAGGGAAAAAGGTTTATGCTATAATTGTGATGAGAAATATCATCGCAATCATAAGTGTAAATCTAAATTTTTACTCTTGATGACAAATGATGAGGAGGATGATATTCACACAGTTCAGGAGGATATGATTGATTCACATATCGCTTCTGAGGATACAGGGCATCTGAGAACTCAGGGATGATTAGTTTGCATGCTTTGGCTGGGATGTCTATCCAAAAACATTGAGATTTCAAGGTCAGATTCACAATCACAATTTTCTATTCTAGTTGACACTGGTAGTACTCATAACTTCCTACAATCTAGAATAGTGAAACATTTGAATTTGACTGTTTTACACACTGTTTCACTCAATGTTATGATTGGTGATGGGTCCAAATTGGTATGTGAGGTCAATGTCTGGATGTTCCTCTAGTTATTCATGGAATTCAATTTCGTATTCCATTTTATGTCTTCCTATTGAGAGCTGAGATTGTTTTGGGAGTTCAATGGCTTAAACAATTGGGTCCTGTGACTATTGATTATAATGAGCTGACATTATCTTTTGTTCATTGGGTGAAAGGGTGTCTCTGTCAGGGGAAACTTCTTTTCCCTCAGTAATTACTGCAAATCAATTGAGAAGGATGTTCAATATGAATGCAGTAGCATACTGTTTTTCTTTGGAGGCTCAGAAAGGAGATTCTGCAACTCAATTCACCAACAACACTCCTATTCATGAAGTGTTGGGCAAATTTGCTAAGCTTTTTGAGACACCTTCATCATTGCCCCTTTACGACAAGTCCAACATCGAATTTTTTTATCAGAGGGCACTCAGCCTATAAATGTTAAACCATATAGGTACCCTCATTTTCAAAAGAATGAAATTGAGAAGCAAGTAAGAAATGTTGGATCAAGGTCTCATTCGGGACAGTATTAGTCCTTTCTCTTCCCAGTGTTATTGGTTAAGAAAAAGGATGGCACTTGGCGTTTTTGTATAGATTCGTGCTTTAAATCAGGCTACTATTAAGGATGAATATCCTATACCCACTGTAGATGAACTGTTGGATGAGTTACATGGTGCCTCAATATTTTCTAAATTGGACTTGCGATCTGGATATCATCAGATTCGCATGCGAAGGAGACATTGGGAAAACTGCTTTCAGAACTCATGAGGGTCATTATGAATTTCTTGTAATGCCCTTTGGTTTGAGTAATGCTCCTGCTACTTTTCAAGCCACTATGAATAATATTTTTAAACCCCATCTTCGAAAATTTGTTATTGTTTTCTTTGATGATATTTTGGTTTATAGTTCATCAGTGGAATTACATGTTCAACATTGGCAGTGGTGTTTCAGATTCTATTGGATCATCAGTTTTACTTAAAACAAAGCAAATGCTCTTTTGGTCAATCTACGATTGATTATTTGGGACATATTGTGAGTAGTAATGGGGTGGCACCAGATCCAGCAAAAGTTGAAGCAGTAAAAAATTGGCCTCAACCATCCACAGTAAAGGAATTGAGGGCTTTCTTGGGGTTATCTGGATATTATAGAAAGTTTATCAGAATTATGCCTCTATTGCAGGACCATTGACTGATATGTTGCAAAAAGATCGGTTTTCATGGAGCACTGATGCTACTCAGGCTTTTGAGCAACTTAAACACACATTGTGTGCGGCTCCCATATTAATGCTACCAGATTTTTCACAACCATTTACAGTGGAAACAGATGCATCAGGAGTGGGGATAGGTGCTGTTCTCCTTCAGCAGAATAAACCAATTGCATATTTTAGCAAGAAGCTTCCATCACATTTAAGGAAAGCCTCTGCTTATGTTAGAGAGCTCTATGCAATAGTTGAAGCTGTAAGAAAGTGGAGACAATATTTGTTGGGAGTTCATTTTTCTATTAAAACTGACCATCGCAGTTTGAAGAACTATTGACTCAGACTATTCAAACTCCAGAACAGCACAAATCTTTCTAAGTTGTTGGGCTATTCTTATTCTATTTCCTATAAATCGGGTCATGACAATATTGTGGCCGATTCACTTTCCAGACAAGTTGATGAACAGGGCCATTATTATGCTTTTTCAATGCCTCAATTTCGACTTTTTGAGGATATTAAGCAAGAATATACAACTTTGCCGCCAGCTTTTCAATCTTTAATGTCTGACCTACAGAATGGCAAACAAATGAAATGGATCTTGCAGTGGAAGAATGGCTTATTATATTTAGGGACTCGAGTGTTTTTGGTGCCTCAATCCAAAGTCATTCCTCTTCTACTCCAAGAATTTCATAGTTCACCTGCTTCAGGTCATTTTGGTGTACTTAAGACCTATAAACACCTCGCTGCGGATTTTTTTGGGAAGGTATGAAAAAGGATGTAGAGAATTATATCAGAAATTGTACTGTTTGTCAACAGGTCAAATATTTGACTAAATCACCAGCTGGACTGCTACATCCTTTACCTATCCCTGAGCGAGTGTGGGAAGATGTTAGTATGGATTTCATAACATCTCTTCCTAGGTCTCAAGGGTTTACAGTAATCTGTGTGGTAGTCGATCGACTATCCAAATATTGCCATCTTGGATCTTTAGGATCTCATTTTACTGCGGCTCAGGTAGCTACACTTTTCATTCACATGGTTATTAAGCTACATGGTTTTCCACGTTCTATTGTTTCAGATAGAGATCCGGTTTTTACCAGCAGATTTTGGAAAGAATTGTTCCACTTAGTGGAACTAAGTTGCACATGAGTAGTGCATATCATCCTCAATCGGATGGTCAGACAGAGGTGTTGAACAGAACAATTGAACACTACCTCAGGAGCTATGTTATGGATTATCCAAAGGAATGGGTTCGTTTTTTGCCTTGGGCAGAGTATGCATATAATGTCTCTTTCCATGAAGGAGCACAATGTACCCCATTTGAATTGGTGTATGGAAGATCACCTCCTTCCATACCAGCGTATGTTAGGGGCAATTCACTATTGGAAGCTGTAGATGAAGATTTAATGCAAAGGGATCGAGCTCTACAGTTATTGAAGGACAATTTACTCAAAGCCCAACATAGAATGAAGCAGTTAGCTGATAAACATCGTACTGATGTTTCTTTTGTCCAGGAGATTTAGTTTATCTAAAGCTTCATCCCTATAAACAGAAATCTCTCATTCTGGGATCCATAAACTTTCTAAAAGGTATTATGGTCCCTATCGAGTTATTAAACAAGTTGGAACAGTAGCATATCAACTCGAGCTTCCTTCTCATGCTCGTATACATGATGTTTTTCATGTTTCATTACTCAAGAAAGCTACAGGTGTCTCAAAACCCTCTTCCCAATTACCTCCAGGGTCAGATAGTGGTCACACTATATTACAACCACTTACAATTTTGGATTCCCGAATCATTTTAAACAATCAACAGGTGAAACAAGTATTGGTTCAGTGGGTCGGTTTACTTCCCGAAGACACTTCTTGGGAAGATTTTGACCAATTTAGACAGATCTATCCAGATTTCAACCTTGCGGACAAGGTTGTTTTTCCAGATGGGGAAATATGATACAACTGTCAGACCAACACGGCAGCATAAAAAGCCTAGTTGGCTTAAAGACTTATATAACAGAAATACATGATTCATTTGTATTGCAACAGAATTAGATATTGACAGTTGTAATAACGGTCTATAGTTGTAATAGTAGTTAGACAAACAGATCTCAAACAGACTGGAAACAGATTGTAAACACAGCTGTAACAGCTCATCATGAAAGTGAATAAATAAACGAAACAGGGAAAAGGATGGACTTATCCCCCTGCAAGTAATGAGATCTGAGTCTTAGGAGAGTGGCTTCTCGAACTAGCCTGCACCATTGATGTACCTTGCATGTTCATTAAACAAGATTTGGTTAGTGAAGTAAGAAACCCTAATATCGTAACAGAGAGTATAGACTTACCGATAATGGCTGCATTGAGAAATTAGGGTTACGAATCTGCACTGGTTATTTTGGTTTAGTAGTGGACCGGGCTTATTTGGAGTATTCAGCCCATCAAAAATGCCCCAATACATTCATTATAACCTTCTTTTTATGTTTATTAATCCTTTAGTTCTACCTTGACTCATCATATGATAAGCAATAATATAGATCCTCAAACTTCATTCTTCATTAAGTTCACATTCAGTTTCCATGATATTTGACATAGTTCAATATGTTAAGAAGGTGGCAAAGTCACACCCTCTAGTAAAAGGCTTTTCACAAAGTAAAACTAATCGTTGCAAATCTCCACAAATTATCAACCAACCTTTCAATTCATCGTCTAATTAATAATAGAGAGGAGAGAAAACTTATAAGACATACCTTGCTCTTCCTCGTCTTTAAATAGAGTACTTTAGCCATTTGAATTAATTTTCTTTAGCCCACCGCACCCATTGCTTGTGTGATTGCAAGTCATGTCTTCTAGCATATCAAAGTTCGCTTTAATGGAAACACTTAATCATTGCTGATGAAATCCTCATCCACAATTAAGACTTCTTTTTTAACTAAAACAAATAATTTAGGACTTCATAATGATAAATCTACACATATTGTAATATTAAGCCATACCCTAGGAAACAACACCCATGTCACAGATGGCATTTGTCAAGCCTGAATTTTTTTAGTTTCCAATTTAAATTATTTTAATTCAGCTTAATATCAAACCCTAGCCCATTTGACATAAACTCCCAACTAGGAATTAAAACAAATTCTTTCTTTTCAAAATTTTTAGGAGTCATCACCCAACCAAGGTAGAGAAAAAAGCAAGTTAGGATTAATACATTAGTTAATCCTAACTTAACTACTAGTCTATGAGAAAATTTTGATTTAAAACCAACTCTTAATAATTTACAGTTTTCATGGATTTGGGGACTATTTTATTAAAACCAAATGATCACCACCTTTAACTCTTTAATTAAAACCCATATCTTTGATGCTTTAAGATCTATTGATGTTTGGAATATTGCCAAAGTGGCAAATTTTATAAACAATTATCAACTACAGTACAACATAACATTTATATTACAATTTTTAAACATATTTATTTTACAAAGTGATATTAACATGTCAGTCTAATTGACATTTACAAAATAAAAGGAAAAAAAAAACTTTTTCATTTTCTAAAATGCTTCGTAGGTGTCTACATATCTGCAAATTGGATTAGACTCACATAGTTCTTTGTGAAAAGTTAGCGCATTGGTTACTTTTAAGTTTTGAACTCTTCAAGTATTAGTTTATTAATTTTTATTACTGGGATGAGACATTACGTAGTTCTTTTTGAAAACGAAGTGTGTTGGTTACTTTTAAGTTTTGAACTCTTCAACTATAAGTTTATTAATTTTTATTGCTTTTGGTAAAAAGGATAGGTTTTTTTTTTTTTGTGACATCGAACCTAAAAAAACTATTCATTTTTTTAATTAAAGAAAATATCACTTTTTCTAAGTGGCAAGAATATATTACAATAAACTTCTACTTTTATTACTTTTCAAATTCACTTTTAAAAATGAATATCACTTCCTATTTTGAATTTCCATATTATGTACATATATTTTATTATTTCCATTTTATACACTTAATGAACATGCATATATATCATTTATGTATTATCTTACTTATTTATTTTTATACCATCTTATGAATTTATTTATTTTAATTTTATTGTATAAATATTTCTATTTTATTGTCATTTTCTTATTATTATTACTATTCTATTATTATTACTACTTATTTTTTACTTCTTTCTTTTTTATCATTAATCTTTTTAATGTTAATTGATTAATAAAATTAGGAAAGAACTTATCCACATAGTGGTCGGACGCGAATCTAGACGTGGAGTTGGTTGAGTGACATGCGGGTTAGGTACGGGTCAAGTAGCAAGAAGCAGCAACTGATGGATCAAAAAGCAGCCATTCTGGTGGCTATTAGCAGCAAGGTTTGTGTCAAAAAGGGAAAGAGACGAATGATGAACACTTTAATGAGCTCGGGTTCATCTCAAAAGCTGCGATCCGCGATGGTAGTAGCAACATGGTGTTAGTGGTGGCCATCAGAGCAAATTCTAGCCACTTCAGCTCAAACCTAAGCTATCAATTGATAGTTTAACTTTCTAGGATTCTTCTTACTTCAACAAATTACTTGATTTTACCTTAAACACCAAATCGAAGAATTTTTCTTTAAATCCCTGATTCCCAAGAACCTACTTGATTTGAATTCTTTGTGAGTTTTTTATGTAATTGATGATGCTAGATGGCTTGTTTGAGCTCCTATTTATACTATTGAAGCTCGAATCAAGTTTGAAAAGCCATCAATCCTTCGATTTCTATGCTTATCAAACTTTGTTTGATCCCATTTTGGTTAAATCAGCATTAAATTTGAAGGAGCTAAATTTGTGATGTTGATTTTTCTAATATCTTTTATTTGATTTAATCTAGAAAACTATGAATCGAAACCACTATTTGATCTTGATTCATAGTATTCCATATATACTTGGTGATTTTACTATTTATTTAGTGAAATTGCAATAAAAAATGGTCTAAATCAAGCTGGAAATGGCATGTTTGTGTTGGGTCTTAGGGATCGTAAAACAAGTTTTGCACTAGAACTAAAAATCATATTTCTTAATTACAGAATACTTAAAACGTCGATGGGATCTACACAACTAATTAAATCAATAGAAATTAAAAAGATTATACCTTTTCAAATTTTTATTTCGTCACATTTGAATGTGCTACAATGGTGCAAGCTCCTTCTACGCCATCCACATGGATGAAGATTGCAAATGGATCTTGTGTGTGCTAGTACCTTGGAACGTTTCCAATTCACACAGGAATTCTCTCACAGAAAACTCTCGTGTTTTCTTTTGAAAAGCATAGATTTTCTTTGCAGTTCTAATGTGACGGTAAGCGTCTCTTAACCTTAGGCAAAATCTGTGTCGTCTTACTTATATTGATGGTAATATCCTCATGGAAATAAGATATAAGCATCAATCTAGATCCCTAATCTAATTAGGGTATCCTTATAAAAGACACATGACATTTTTATCATTCTCTTCAAAATAGCAATGATTACATTATTATTTATTACTCTTAATGAATTAAGATAAATAAATAATTAAATAATTCTCGCTTGGTTTATTTAAATTGGACCCATGATCCATTTGATTCATCCTTTATGTGTGACCTTGTAGGTTCACTAAATGTTGGCCGTAGGCCCTAAAAACCCATGTCTGGCCTACAACACATAAGTGGCATCTAATAAGATGTTATGTCTACCCATATTAAGACATAAGTGGCATCTGACTCTCTTTTGCTTCTCAAAGATTAATGTTCACAAAACTTTAATTTGTTGATGCCTTACCCATCAAGAAGTCATCTTCTACTCAATTCAGCTATATCGACTACACTCATATGCCCTAGACACATATGCTAAAGTCTAGTAGCATCTTCACCTAACAAAGAAGAAGAAGATTGCTGCATCACCTGCAATCACAGAACCTGCAAAACATATAAATTAACATTCTTTTTCTATCATTTCATCACCACAAGAGATCCTTTACTGATCTTTAAAACTCTACCTTTACCAGTATATTTGTACCCTTTTGTATCAGGAGTACTCGAAGAAATCAAATTTCTCTTCAAGTCAGACACATGTCTCACATCATCAAGAGTCCTGACTACACCATCAAACACTTTGATTTTGATGGTATCAATACCTACAACCCTATAAGAAGCGTTATTACGTGACATGATAACACCCTTAGATACCTCTTCATATGTTGAAAACTAGTCCCGATTGGACACATATGAAAAGTACAACTAGAATCTAGAATCCACACCTCACTCATCTGAGGATCATCATTAGAAGCAATAAGAAGTTATCCACTATTGTGGTCTTCAGCTACATCTACTTCACCTGATTTTTCTAGGTGTTTCACCTTTTGATTTTCAGTAACTCTCTTATTTTTATTCTGCAACTTATAACATTTAGATTTGGTGCGTTCTTTCTTTTTACAATACTGTAGATCTTATCTCTATTTGCTTATTTTAATATTCCTCTTGAATTACCACAAAATTGTGTTCCTGACTCCTGCCACAGTAACAGACCCTCTACCTAAGTCTCTGATCAATCACTATTTCAACTTCTTAAAAGAAGCCAAAGCATCATAAACTTCCTCCATGGTAAGAGAATCACGATTATACAAAATTATGTCTCTAAAAGTCGAATAAGAAGAAGGTAGTGAACACAAAAAAATTAAAGCTAAATCCTCTTCATCATACTTAATCTTCAAAGTTTCCAAATCAGAAACAATTTCTTTAAAGATGGTCAAGTAATCTTCTAAAGACCCACCTTTAGTCAAAGGGTGTGAATATAGTCGCTGCTTCAAATTTAATTTACTGGTTGAACTCTTTTTCATATACAACTACTCCAATTTTAACCATAATCCAACAGTTGTCTTCTCCTTCAATAGATCCTGTAATTTCTTATGAAGAGAAAGGGTTTTCCAATCCTTATGTTGTTTTTCTTCCGATGGACATAATGCAGGCATCTTCTCAAACCTTAATAACGCATCATCCAAATCCATCCAAGCAAGAACTGATCGCATCTTGACTTGTCATAGCAAAAATCTTGTGTTACAATCCAACAATGGGATATCTTATTTCATTGTTGCCATTATAGAGGGAAAAAAAAAAACAAACCCTTGGCTTTGATACCAATTTGTGAAAAACGAAAAACAATGGCAAAAAGAAAATGAAAAGGAAAAACAAAATAAAGCACACAAAAGATTTACGTAGAAACCCTTATGGGAAGAACCACAAGTAGAGGCAAGAGGAATTCACTGGTGTTGAAGAAGGAGCACAAGAGAATGTGAATACAAGTGATACAACATATCACAAATCTCATAAACCCTAAAAAACAACACACAAACATATATATATATATATATATATATGTCATGTAAGTCGACAAAAAGATCAATAGCTCAAAGGACATTGATTTTGAACCGCTGGCGGCTTAAATAAGAAGGTTGGCGGCATTCCCCAATAAAGGCCGATAGCTTAAAGCCAACCTTCAACATTCACAGATCCAAAAAAAATAAAAGTAGGCACAAAGGCGGGGGGTGTACAGTATAAAGGCTGGCGGCCTTGATCCCAGTGCTGGTAGCTTAGACATAATTTGAGCCACACATCTACCAATCATAAACAAAATGGTTTATCAAATAAATATAAAATTACAAATGACATTATAAAACCTAATGGTCTAAGGCACATCACTAGCAATTCGAACATGGAATTCATAGAAAATTAAGGTGCTAGAGATTGAAGAAGATAGCGACGTGGTGTTCTTTACCACATGGTCCAATGTGTGAATGCTTCATATGCACGAACCTAAGACCACTCGTTTGTTATGTGTGTATCTTACCATTAGGCTATTGGTCTGTTGGTAATACACATGAAAACTTTTGTGCAAAAATTTTGGATTCTTCTTTCTTTTTTTTTTTTTTGTCTGTGTTTAAATATTTTACATAATTTCTCTACATCTTTTAGATTTTCCAAAAAAAAAATGCTAATAAACTTTGGATAATACAGAAAATCCAAAAATTAAATTATATTGTGACTTCTTCTATTTATCCATATGTTTTATCAAGTTTCTCCTCATTTTATGAATTTGTCAGAATAATTTAAAAAATTCAAAATTAAATAAATTATTTTTTTCCTCATATAATTATTTTGGCAAAGCTTTCTTTGCATTTTTGCACTTTTCCAAAAAAAAATTAATTTCTTATTTAAATTAAGAACAAAATGATTAATATTACTAATGGTACCTAAAATTTGAAATTGATCAATTTAATACCTAATTTTGAAATTAACAAATCTACTACTTGAAGGAACTTTTCGTTGCGCTAACAATACTCCATCAAGTACTTTTTCAAAGTTCAAGTACTAAATTGATCATTTTTAAAGCTTAGATATCTAATTATATATTTTGCCAAAGTTCAAGTAAATATCATTGGTGATATTATCTCAAAACAAAACTATGTAGAAAATTTAAACATTCAATATGAAATAATAAAAATAGCATATTTAATGTCGAAGTACAAAAACCTGTACATGAGTCATTCTTTTCACTCCAATAATTCAATAATATGTTACCAATTTTTATAATGAACTAGTGAAAGGAAAAGGTAGACTTCCTTATTTTTGAAGAGTAGGTGAAAATAGCAATATATGTTCATTAAAGAAAACCATACTTTATGGTAGGATTTAACTGTTGTGCAATGAAATGAAATCAAACCAAATTATAAAATACAAGGTGAAATCATTATCTATGATTGTAGCCTCTAGAGAAAATTTTAAAAAAATAAAAAGGAAAAGAATAAGAGAAGAAAAGGATGGGGAGCGAAGATTCTAAGAGTATAGTAGAGAAGAAATGAAAATAGGGTTAATTGGACGAGGATGGCAAGTATGAAGAGATATGTATATATATTTGGAATAAATTATAAAATACCCTTTAAACTTTTACTTAAGTATGGATTTACTCATGAACTTTCAAAGTGTATTTTTCTAATATCCTAGACTATTAACATTTGGCACAGTTAATGACAAATTAACATTTTTCATAAGAAAGAGCCGGATGGATTACCTTTGAGAGCTAAGTCGAAGATCTCTGTGGCCTTAAGAGTAGTTAGTAAACTATACACTTTGAAAGTTTAGAGAGCAAATTTGCATATAAATAAAAGTTTAATCGGGTAAATTCACAAATAGTTAAAAATTCAAGAGGATAATTTGCAGTTCTCTCATTTTGTTTTAGCTAAAAGAGTTAATTATCTTAACTATTCAATTTTTTAGAGTTTAAGAGTCTAAAAGTATCAAATAAATTTGCAGGAGATGAAAGTTAATTTTCCCTAATATTTTCCTAAAGATATTATGGAAAAAAGACGTGCTACGCATTAGTGCTTTTTAAAAGGACTGAACAAATGCATTCTCCAACAGAGTATGCAATCTTTTTGAAAACGCAACAACCCGCATTTGAAAGAGAGGGGGAGAGAGAGAGTATTCCTTTACTTATTTCTTCGGTTCGGAACATTATTATTCAAGGAAGATTAAAAAGATGCATATATAATTAGAAATTTTTGTAAGAACTTAATCCCAACGCTAAACAAAAACTTTAGATAAAAAAGAAAATGTTTGATACTAAAAGTTCATTGCTTGCAAAATATTAGCTGCAACAAATCCAATTTTCCTATAAAGAAAGAAAGGAATAAAGGGGGAGACGTGACTTTCGGCTTGCAACAACTAGCAAGGATGCCTTATCTCTGGGTCCTTCGAAACTATGAAATAGTGCAAGAAATAAACGCCTAGTCAACAAAACCGTATTGACATTTAAAAATACTAATAAATGCCCTTGAGACATTTGTCAATAGGTTCCTTAAATAATAATAATAATATGTTGTTTTGTCTTAATCTTACATACGCAATTGGAGATATGGAATGATGCATTAGCCAAAGACTCAAACTTACGCAGCCACGTTGGTGGTTTGAAGAAGCAACCTTTAAAAAGACGCATTTATAATAGATCTAGACGCGCAACAAAGTCAAAGCTCACTCAACAAATACGCAGGAATCCATAGGGAAAGTGGCAAAGTCCATATAGGTTCGGTTCGATCCGGTCCGGTCCAATCTGATCCAATCCAATTCAACCAGCTCGAGATGCCAACGGTCCCATTCTCAATTCTATAAAAACCACTTGCACGGAGTGGGAGACAACTTGAGAGACAAAAGGTACATGGTACAGCTGCTACTAACTTAATACCAAAGTAAGATGAGAATATTAATAAATGTCCTTAAACCAAGAGCGGTGTGTAATCATCCCTCCACGCCATTAAAGCCTGTGGAATCAATGTTCATATTTTAAACTAAAGTGAGAACATAGAATCGTGTGCCTACCGCCTGTACTTATATTTCCTTTGGGATTTCATATTTAAGTGAATAATAACCATACTTGCCGAACGATGTAGGTTTTTAGAGTATTTGGTGCCATTTGGTCGATGGCGATACCACTAATGATATTTGAATTTTGGTAAAATATATAGTTAGTTATATGAATTTTAAATGGATTAATTTAGTATTTAAACTTTGAAATAAATCAATTTTAATGCCTAAAAAAACTTAATGGACATATTATTTATTTGTACGAAAAATTCTTTCAAGTATTAAATCGATCAATTTTGAAATTTAAACATTAAATTGATCGATTTCAAAATTGATATCTGACTACATATTTTATCAAAATTTAGGTACCATTTGTGACATTAACCCTTTTATTATTAAATTATTTATAAAATTAATATATATAAAATATTAAAAATTTAATAACCAGAACCATTTTCATTAAGACCACCACAGACCCTACCCATTTCCCATTTCCCAGTACCATCTATCAAAGTAAATCCCTTTCCTTTTAGTATTTTAAGGATTTTTTTATGACGGTTTTCTTTTGTTAGTAGATGCCAATAAACGGACTTGCTAAATGAGGAAAACAAAACTTAAAATTAGAGAGAAAAATAAAAGTCACTTTGTCCAGTAGCCGTTGCTGAAAAAATATAAGATCCACATATAAAATTTTCCGGATTTTCTTATTAAAGATGATTGGCAAGTTCAAGGTGGACTTATTTTGTTGATAAATGTCCTTTTAAGGTAATGTAACTAGTGACAAACAAGTTTTTAATACATGGTCTAAAAGATGTGGTTTGGGTAATACTGTTTTACAATATTAGGACGTATTAGATGGAATAAAATAAGTTGTACTTAGAAACCAGGGGAGATAGCTGGCCAGAAAAAAATACAAGGGGAGTGTTGATGATGATGATGATGACCTTTAATAATAATAATAATAATAATAATCGTACTTATTAAGATCCTTACACTTTGTTGGCATAATGTGATGGAATGAATTAAGAATGAAATATTGCGAAAGTAAAGAAAATTGGAGAAAGGAATGATAGGAGAATTTGAATCTTTTCATATGTTTGGCTAATGAAAGCGACGAAAATAATAGAATTTTAAATATTATAAAATAAATATAATATTAAACTATTTATATACCTTTAAAAGATAATAATTAATTTAAAAGAGAAGTGATAAGTAATTTCAAAAAAATTCTTCCTTTTCCTCCTTATTCTATCCATGTTGGAAAGGATAAAAAAACGGTGGGACTACAAAAAAATATTAGATCCAATTTTTGTTTTCTTGTTGATCCATTTTAAAACAAATAAGGAAATGAAATTTAATCTCACCATTTCCTCTCCTCATAACCATTTTATCATTTCCTTCCAATTTGCTTGTACCAAATATAATCCTTAGGATAGCTATAGCATAAATATAAAAATTACATAGTTAAAAAAAAAAAAAAAAGTCTAGCACTAAACATTTCATGAGTCAAAACTTGAATAAGTCTGTATACAAACCCATGATCTTGGTACTACTAAGAACTTTTTATATTGTACTTTGGATTCTCTTTGTCTAATTCATTTTTTACTATCAAACACTACCTTAGTCTCAAAAGCACAAAGACGTAATCTAGGTAATCTCTCTAAAAGATTCTAAGTTAGGTCTCCTGAAATATGGTTGAGAGACCATGACCAGATTGTGTTTTCAAGGTATGATGGGGGTTAAGGAAAAACCTAGTTACCAATTTTTATATAATAGAAATATAAGTAGAAAATTATTGAAACGCTATTGACTTTGATTTTTTTTTATTATTAATTCCATTTTTCAAGTTAAATATTGGCCAAGTAAAATCTAGAAATTATCAATAAATATTATACATACTAGATTTTTCAAAGGTAATTTTTAGTTGTAGGTTTTTGTTGATTAATGTTATTAAAGATAATTAATGAGAAATGAGCAATTTATTTTAAGGTGCTAATGGAATATTTTATAATTGGAGAAATTATAATTCTGGAACATATTTTCTGTGATATTTGATACATATGATCTTTATATATTATAAATATCCTATAGAATATACATACGAGATAGGATAGGATAGGATAGGACAAGCATAATACAGAAATGGCCATCACTATCCATCAGGATTCATGAAAGCCTCACATGACATCACGCTATTTGGAATGGAGTTCTTAAATAATTTAAAATTGCAGAATCTTTCGCTGTCAGGACTATCCGTATCTCTATTCTATTCCATTGAATTGACTGGGTTCAGTTCAACATTCCAATACAACTCCCAAAGAAGATCACACAACAGTCAATGTTATTCTTGATTCACAGTACCGTAGAAAAAATCCAGCCGCATATTAAATAAAATAAAGCCCAACATAATCCAAAATAAAATAAATAACATAGTAAAGGATCTTCTTAGAAAATAAATAAGGACGAATGGTTGTAAGGTTTTTTCTTAAAATGTACCGCATAGAAAATAATATAGAAAATAAATTTTTTTTATCTAATAGAAAGTAAAATTGATGTTTATCAATAGTAAAATATTTTATGTCAATATAACCCTATAAGTTAGTGGTATTTATCTTTAGTCTTCTAAATAGGATGTGCCATATTCAAAATCTCATTTTCCGTTCTAGTTAAAAAAAAAGGGTAAAATATTTACAACCAATTCACAAAACAAATAAATATTGTAATAAAAAATAATTTTTAAGAAATGCAAACATGTGAAATAAAATTAAACAATAAATAGAGGGAATAAGAGATAGAGTCAAGCCAAGAATGGCTATGTATAAGGAGTGATTTGTTGGCTACTTTTTAACGTGTTTTGATGATTCACCGGGAAAAAAATACAATATGCACTAAAATTCAATTTCTCGAAAAATAAAAATTTAGCTTAACTTTTGAAAATTAAATAAATTACATTAAAATTAAAATTAGGTAATTAGATAATCTAGAAAATTCGTATTTTTATCCCTACTTTTTAATTTTGCCTATCTATTTAAAAGGCCTTCATGTCTTTATAATTGAATCAAGACTGTTAGTATTTGGAAAAGTAATCATGTATCGGCTTAAATACTAAAGATCTTATGAAAAATTATATAGTTCCATTTTTTTTATTTTTTCACCAATCCATCTGTTTTTTAATAATTTAAATTTATAACTAATTATAGTAGCATGCATCTAAATACTTAATATATATATTAATTATTATATTTATTTTAACGATTAAATAGTTGATAGGACAATCTAGTTTATGGAACCATAGAAGCTCTTCTCCTTTATTTTTAAATTAACCTCTATCATGTCCACTGCGGAATATCCCATAAGATGGAACAGCGTTCAATTGATATACTAAATGTGCCCTTCTACTTATATAGCTAAATTATGAATGGTTGCCCCTTGGTAGGAGCTTCTATTTATGTTTTTTATGTTATATATGTGTCTTTCTAAGACTATTTATGTTAAAATAATTTTATATGGATACTATTTATTCATACTGGATGGTATATAACCGTAATATATTTACTCAAAATATGAAAGATCAAAAATTATATTTGTTATATTAGTGTATATATATTATAAAATAAGCATTTTAAAAATATATTTTAAGAGAAATAGAGTCAAATAAAGTCTTATGGCTTAATGTACTATGGACTGTGAGTGTAAAAATAACTACTTACAAAATTGCTAATAAAAGCAATAAAAATGATATTTCCATGATATGAATGTCTTAAAAAAATTTATATTAAAGTTATATATTTATTTTTATTTTATAAAAATATTTGGGTTAAGGATATAATAAAATTGTAAAAGCTACTATAACGTAGAAGGCTATGGCGAGGAATGTAACCGGTGTTTTCTTTAATGGCCAAAAAAAAAAAATTCTAATAGAGTGGGAAGATGGTACATAAATGTAAGGGACCATGGCCATAAAGCTCTCCCTTTAATATAATTAGAAAGCAATATCTATTATTTTATTTGATTATATTTAAAAATGATATTAATTATTAAAAAGAAATAAATCCATATAACTTTATCCTAGGTCATAGCTGGAGTACTGGCTATAGTCTTATGGATATCATATGAAAACATGTATAAAAATTTGAAAAATAGTTTTTTTTTTTTTTTTTTTTTTTGCCGTTAGTTATTATGTTTGAAATCGCGTGTTGACGCCCCAAAATTTTAAAAAAAAAATTCCACTTTAATTCCAAAGCAACGTTTAAAAAGTTAAGAGTCTAGACACACAATTGTAAAAAGGAAGTAAACATGAAGAAGTATATTTGTAATTTAAATTAAAAAAAAATCCTAAAATCCCGTTCCATAAGATTAACTTAAGGTCTTGAGATAAATTAGAACTTTATAGTCAAATTTTAAATAGTTGATAACCTCAAACAAATAATTGCGATATTTAAAAATATACATTTTCAAAAATATGACACTAATGTGTGAAGTCAGTTGTTATTGCTCATTACAAAGTCCAATATTAATCATTTATGTCAAATTAATATAAAAAATCATATATTTTGAGAAAATTATAAAAATATCCAACTATGAAATCATTTTAATAATTATGAAATTATTTCTTACTTAGGACCTTGTTAAAAGTAACCATTTAATTAAGGTGCAATTAAAATTAATTACCAAAATATAATTTTAAAATCGCATATGTTAAATGGGATATATAAATAGTGCATTCTACTTTACATCACCTAACCAACATGCAATATATATTGTCACATGAAAGTGCTGTATACAAGCTAAATCGTAAGGAAAAAACGCGATTTATGTATAAAACATTATATTCCATCTTATAAATGTGACATAGATACAGTATGCAAACTTCATATCCTGTTATATAAATACGATTTTGTAATGGATTTTAGTAATAATTTTTATTTAGCCTATATTAATATTTTGGTAATGTTTTTTAAGTGCTGTTAGGATGCTACATCCCTTTCACAATTACAATCACAAATCGTATAATATGGCCTCCAATACATTAAATTAGGAACCAAAAAGACAAGAATATATCTAAATTATAATGTGGGAAAGAAACATGCATTTTTACAAAGAAATTCTAACTTGATTGGTTTTAAGTTTACTCACCCTAATAATATAAAACAATCATTTATATTATCAAAAGCAATGAGAAAAATTTCGCAGTTTATATATGTTACCACAGTCATCTTTATAATTTTTTTAAATAAAAAAATAAATTGAAAGTTAATAAGGCAATGGATGTTAAAAAAAATAAAATATAAATAATAATAATTTGCAAATTCTATATTGCACCCAACAATGGAATATAAGTTATAATAAATGAAAGGATATGTGCAAGTGTCTTAAGGGGTTTTATAAAGATATGTATTTATTATTTCTTATAAATGATAACTATCAAATTAATTATATTTTTAAATAATCTTATAAATGATTGATTTACTAAATTACTTATATTTTTATGTAATGGTATTATATGTGCGGCACTCACTGATATCAGGGAACCATAAAGATGTCATGTATAAATATCATCTAGTAATGTAGTATGCAAAGCAAAGGCATCTTGGCGTAGCTCTCACTTCGAGATCACCACTACACAAATTACAAACGTCTAGTTAGAGTAATCCAGAAATATATTTTCCCGTAACCATAATCACTTACACTTTGTTTTACGGAATGAGTTAGGAATTAAAGATTATGGAACGAAGGAAAATGAAAAAAATAAATTATTAGAGAATTTAAATATTTTCAAGTGTTTGATAATAAAGAGAAGAAAATGGATGGATTGTTAGTTATTATAAAAGATAAAATAATAATTATAAATCTGATGACATTATAACCTAGTGGCATCTCTCATGATCTCTCAAGTGAGATGTACCGGGTTCAAATCCATTTTTTCTTATTGTAATAGAAAAAAAATATAATAGTGAGTTATTTATATGCCCATAAATAATTTAAGAAAAAAAATTCCTTATTCTCTCAATTTTTAGAGGGGACAATAAATAAAATGGTGACACAATATTTTAATCCATTTTCTTTACTCTTGTCTTTCCCTTTTCAAAAGAAATAAGGGAAATAAATTTAATCATTTTCAATTCTCACTTCTTCCCTTCTAATCATTCCTTCCTAATCCCATTATATCAAACATATAATCTCATTGTATCAAACATAATATTAGTGATAACATTGCCTCACTTCTTTCAAATCCTCCATTAAGTTAAGAATTGAATTGCCTGCCCTAACACTTTTTTGGCTCACAATCATCCGGACTTACTCTCACTTTCTTAGAGACTTCACCATTAAAAAAACCCAAAAATCCTTAACAAAAATATTACCAAATAGTATCTTGTTGAATTGATTTGATTGTCCAATTAAATATTTTCATGTGAAGTAGGGAATGTTATAATAATTGACCTTAAATGTGATTTGATTATTGATATAACCAACAATTTTATAGAAACAGTAAAAATATAAATATTAATAAAACCATTAAACTATTGACCAAAATAAATAAATATTGATAAGTAAATATGAAAAAGAGCTGCTTATGAATATTAAGATAAACTAAATACTCTTTTATATGTGTTTATGAACGCATATTTAAATCCTAAATCTTAAAAACAAAAAAGAAAAAGAAAATTCATTCTTACTATTTTAGGGTTTTATATTCACTTTTTTTTTTTGAAGGCTTCATTTATTTTTCCTTTAATTTGATATATTGTAAATTTAAGTACATCCATTGGGTTATCGGAGGCACGAGATCCGCATCATTCTGCTCCACAGGGAGGCTCTAGAATAGTACTTTGAAATTTGAAAGTGTATTTTTTTTCTTTTTTCTTTTTTTTTTCAATTACATTATGGAGAGCATGTACAAAAGTTAAAGTAAAAAGAGAATACAATTCAACAATACAAATGTTTGTCTGGAAAGCCCAAAAAAAAAAAATTAAATTAAGAAAAAGAAGCTAACTTTCTCCTTTCTCATTCAATATTCCCTTCCATTCTCTTTTCCTTCTTTTCCACCACCCTCCCATTTCTTTTCTCTCTCTTTCTCTCTCTATCACATCTCATATGGCTAATCAACCAGTTATCTACATAGACATAGCTGTTGCTGATTGATTTCATGAAAATAAAAAAAAGCAGGGTACCATCACTTTTCTCGTTCCAATCTTCTTCTTTTTCGGCTCTGATCTCTCGCCTAACTATGTAAGCTTTCTATATTTCTAATCTTTTTTTTTTTAATTTTTGCCTCTTTTATGAGAATTCTGGAACTCGAATTGAATATACTCATTTCACATTTTTAGCTCCGAGATATTCAAGTTTGAAAATTTCTATCTGGGTGATTTTTTTTTTTTTTTTTTGGTTAGACCTTGTAGATGATAAAGTGTGAATCTTCCTTCCTGGGTGTCTGATAATTATGTGAAAAAAATTATGTAACATGGATCTAAGGTGAATTTTGTTTGTTTTTGAGCAGATAGTCTTTAAGGGAGATAGAGAGGAAAAATGGTGTTGACGTGTTACAAGTTGGAGTTAAAATGAGGAGATACATATGGGGTTTTATATAAAGTATGTTACAGATCAGTTTGCAGTCATCCATTGCTGGTGGGTACGTTGGCTTTGTTGTTTTTTTGTACAGATCATTTCCTTTTCTGTTTTCCCTTTTAGTCTCTGCATCCCCTGTATTAGTTTGTACTGCTGTTTTGCTTGGTACCCTTTTGAGTTTCGGAAACCCGCAAATACCTGAAATCGATGAAAGGGCGGAGGAAGAAGAGGAGGAGGATGTTAGTGGCGAAATTTCTAATTATAAAGCTGTTGCTTTTGAAGATGAAACTGTTGTTGTTAATAGGCATGAGAATAAGGAATTTTTTGTGGAGAGATATTTGGCTAGAGGGAAGGATGATATGACTGAAGATATTGGAGTAAGTGTAACAGAGGGGGATGAGCCTTTGCTTGGAAGCAGGACTGAGGCAGGTGAGAGTAAGGCAGAGGTTAATTCTGATAGGCAAGTTTCAGAAGTATCTCGTGAGTTGCACCTGGAGAGCAATGGAGATATCCACGCGGAGGAATCTGGCAGTGAAAGATTATTGGATGGTCAAGAAGATGGGGAGCCCCGGTATAGTTTGATTCGAGATGAGAGCTGCGAGAACTTGGAACTAGAAAGTACTGAAGCAGTAACAGATCCAACCAATGCTGTTTTTAGAAGTTCGAGGGAATCTAAATGGAAGGAGAAGGATGAGGAAGATGATGAGGACGATGCATCCATTGACTCTGGTTCTGATCGGGCAGAGAGCTCCTCACCAGATGCCTCAATGGCTGATATTTTGCCAATGCTTGATGAACTTCACCCACTTTTAGACTCAAACGCTCCAAAGCCAGCTACTTCAACCCATGTCAATTCTGATGCCGACTCTGATCATTCTGGTAAGAGTGAAACTGGGGTGCCTGAGTCAGATGAAGATAATGAAGAACCAGGAGGAGAAGATGGTGATAATAGTAATGACGAAGAAGAGGAAGAGGAAGTTCGGAAAGCAAAGAGGACGAGAGCAAATCAGCCATTGTCTGGACTGAGGATGATCAAAAGAATCTCATGGATCTGGGTACTTCTGAGCTCGAACGAAATCGGCTTGGAGAATCTTATTGCTAGGAGGAGAGCAAGAAAAGCTTTAAATTGATGGCTGAAAGAAATTTGATAGACTTTGATAGTGATTTACCTTTTAATGTCCCACCTATAGCCACAACGAGATGCAACCCTTTTGATGCTCCCGTTGAATCATATAATCTTCTTGATTTGCCACCCATACCTGGATCTGCACCATCAGTTATGTCCAAAAGAAGAAATCCCTTTGACATCCCTTATGATCCTAATGAAGAAAAACCCAATCTTAAGGGAGATAGTTTCCAGCAAGAGTTCATCTCAAACCAGATGGATGGGGTTTTCCGCAGGCATGAAAGCTTCCATGTAGGGCCTTCCAATTTAGGAATGAAAGGCAAGAGAAACATGATCTTAAATGGAGGCCATATTTCATACCTGAACATCTTGCTGGAGAAGGAATGAGCTATGAATTTGAAAGACAGTTGAGTGGTGTTAGCGACAAGGTAAGTTCTGTTCCTGATACTGACTCTGTAACTTCAGCTGGAGATCACGAAGAAAAGAGGACAATTGAGCAAGACAATTCCCACGAAATGGAAGCAAACTCAAATTTTGACCAAGTTTCTCTCCTCGTTGAGCATGGGAGTGAATCTTCTGTAGATGACACTCACGAAATTGAAGAAGTGGAGGCAAGGGGTGCTGCACATGATGAGACTGAGATAACATTGGGAGATGGTGGAGATCAGCATGAAGTTCAGTCCGACTCATCAGAGGAAGTAGAACGAGCTAGTGATCATGAAATTGAAGTAAACTCATTGGAAGAAGTAAAACAAGCAAGTCAGCATGGAAATGGAGTAAGCTTGTCTGAAGCAGCAGCACAAGCCACTTCTTCAGTTGTGGACACAAAGGAAGTTCAAGTGGGAGCAGAAACAGTTGAAGAGGAGTACAGCAGTAGGTCAAGCTCATCATATTTTTCTGAGGAGAGTGAGAAAAATGCTGGTTTGGAAAAAGAGGAATCAAAATCAGCAGCAGACTTAGATGAAAATTTCATCTCTGCAAACCAGCAGCATTTTGAAAAACACGAATCAAGCATTACAGCTGGGACAGTTGAGGAAGATCACCATAAGGAGCCCGTTTATGATTCCAGTCCTCCAGCAATTGAAAAGTATCTTTCATTCTCCTCGATTTCTTCTGATACACAAGGTGAGAAATCTGAAACATTCTCGCCTCCAGAGACAGCCAAATCAAATCTTCCATTGGTTGATGGAGAATCGGAGATGCATGTGCAGAGAATGCAAAGAGGTGGACCAGGCAATCAGGATTTGTTTGCAGCTTCATCAAAGGTGAGAACAATAGCAAGAAGTGATTCAGAGTCATCTGAAATGTTTTCACCTCCAGAAACAGCCAAGTCATTCTTTCCATCTGAAGATAGAGACTTTGTGAAGCAAGGTGAGAGCATGCAGAAGGCTAAGCCTGCCTTTGAGAAGATGGCTGCAGGCTCTTCACATGCACATGCCATAGAAGAAAAGGAGTCAAGTTGAGGAAGTTGTGGATATTTCTAAAGATGACATGGACATCTTCAGACCTGTCAAAACTGAAGAAAAATTTGAGCACCAGAATGGATCTCTGATTCATGGAAGTCCTGTTGAACCTATTTCAACTGGCCCCACTTCACCTTCTTCCCAGATGGAAACAGCAGGTGATCGCAATGTGTTCATTGGAGATTCAAAAGACAAAAGTAATCATGTTCATTCTTCAAGCTTTCATGCAGAATGCACTAACAATTTCCACCAAAGTCGGGGTGATGACTTAGATTCTGAAGCTTTCCATGGTGCAGTATATTCTGAAAAATTCAACATGCCCGAATCACATGTGCAGCAGCCTGCTTCAGTTGATAAACAAGTTACTGCTTCTGTCCAAGATGTTGCTTCTTCGAAGACTGATCTCACAGAGGATGAAATTGCTGAAGAGGAAGCCTTACGATTTGAAGAGCAACATGCCAATTCATTCTCAAGCAGCAGCTTAGTGGAAGTGCATAGTGCATTGATGGATGAACATGAAACGACTCAAGTCCCCTCAGGAGTTGCTTCAGATCCTAATGTCCATGAAGGGACAGTTGAGCTGCCAGAAGGACCAGCTGCCAGTTACCAGGAGAGAACATTTGATGGTGGGGCTTCCTCTATGCCAGATGAACAGCCCCCTCCTCCAGTGTTCGACAATGTTTCTGTTAATCCCTTCGATTCTTCTTTGGTTGGGTCTAAGTTGGAAGAAGGGGATTTCATAAATCATGAAGACAGTAATGGGAACATACAGAATTCTAATGCAGTAGAGGATGCTGGTCTCTCTCGGGATTTGTATATCAAGGTTTCTTCATCAGATAGTACGGATACATATGTGTCCTCAGATAGACCTGTGAAACCTGAGAAGCAGGAATTATCATCAGATGAATCCATCAACCAGTCCGCTTCTATTAGCCATATTGACGAACAAGTAAGCTACTCAATAACTAAACTTCTGCTCCTTTATTCATTTATTTTCTGTAATTGCTCTCCGGACATTTAAAATTTGATGAACATCCTAAGAGACTGAAAATAGGTGAAATTTCATGACTTCTAAGCGGAGACTATCAAATGTACATTATCTTTTGCCTGTTCTATGATCAAATGTACATTATCTTTTGCCTGTTCTATGATTCCTGAAGCAATGAAGCCACGAAGGTTGGGGACATAGCTTATTGTGGCATGGGAATTTATTAAGCAGATTAGAGATAGAATATCTATTTATTTTTGTGTTATATACTTCACATAAGTTACTCCTGGTTCTGGTAAAAACTAATGGGAATGAAATCACTTCGCCAGGAAGGTGCATAGAAAACTAATGCCAGAACTATGCTATGATGCTTGCAGGATTTATATGTTGCTGTAGCAAAGCATGATGCTGAAGACAGCAGCAGCAATGAAAATCTAGGGAAGACTGATAAAAATGAAAACAAAGATTTGCCAAGTGATGCTGTTTCCACTCTTGAAGCAATCTCAGAATCATCTTCAACTTCTGAATTCATATCACCAACTTATGCTGCTGGATTGAGTAAGGATGCTGTTGATGAAGATGAAAATGGAAGCCGTAGAAAAGTCTTGGAGTACCATGAATCTCAAAATGAGACATCTGGATCTCATGTTGATAGGAGACCTATGGAAGAAGAAGTTGATGAGATTAAGGAGATTGATGAAGGGTTCTTGACTGAATTGGATACTGTTGGAGACTTCAGAGTGAGAGAGGCTGCTGAACATATGCAGGGTGAAATTATGGTAGAGAAACCTGATTTTGGTTTGGCATGCAATGATCAAGATTTAGGAGTGGTTGGCTCAAACCTGCCAGTTCTTGAAGTAAGATCTGTTGAAGACATAACATTGGCCTTTAGGCAACTAGTTGAAGGAGCAGAAGTTGAAGAAGTCATAATTCCTAATTCAATCACAAGTAGTGCACATAACATTGATCAAGGAATTGTAGAAAATAGTTCAGGATTGCAAGTTGTTGAAGCAAGATCTCTAGATGATATCCACCAAGTAATGAAGCGTGCATCGGATAACCAGGAAGAGCTCCCCCATGAAACAGAGTTCAAGCATGAATTCACTGAAACTGAACGTGACATTGTCAGTTCTTCCAGTGAAGATGGATCCACACATGAGAAATCTAGTTTTAGAAGTGCCTCTGTTGATGGATCAGATGAGAATAACTTGAACGTAGCAGCTCTTGAAGTGAAATCTGTTAAAGATGCTACAGATAAAGCAGCATCCACACAATTCGGAGCTGAAGCAAACACAGAGGTTTTCCCTTGCAATTCTACTATTTATCTGCATGGAAAAAATGGCTTCCAAAGCCCAGAAGGAACAGATGTAGGATTGCAAGCTGTTGAGAGATCTATAGAGGATGTCGAATTGCCTATGCAACGAAACTTGGGAGAGAATAGGCAGGAAGATCGCAGCAATGCTGATTCTATAGATAATCCAGCCACTGAAGAATCCGAAGATGCACATAAAGTTAATCATGCTGAGACAACTGACTCCAGTCACATGGACTTTGATGTTCCAGAATCTAACATTCAAGGTCAGATTGCTAAAGATTCTTCAGACAAAACATCAGACTTCTGAAGTTTGGTCTTGCATGAATCTGGAATCTAAAAGAAAAAGTCACACAAGTCAAGCTCTAGTTCTAGCTCCAGTTCCGGTGCAAGTGATTCTGATTAAATCAGAGATTGAGACTCAGCATTGGAAAGTCTTGAGTGTCGCATGAAGTTGTTTTTCTCATGGTTTTTGGATTGATGGGGTTCACGCATTGAGTTTGTTTTGCCACTTTTTCGTTTAGTTGTAGTTGCTATTGCATTGGTGCTATAAGTTGATTTTTCGATTTATTTTTTCCCTCATGAATGAGTTTTCATTTGGTTTTTATACTTTTTAGAGTGAACAGATTGAGGCACATGCAGAGATGTATTTTTCCATGCATTCTGTAAATTAATTTTGGTTGTGGAGCAATTATGATATATTGTATATTTGAAAGGTATCATACTTGTGGTCAGAATGGTTTGTCAAGTACCTTGTATTTATTAGAGTCTACAGCTTTTTAATCCTCGCAATCTTATCATTTTTCAGCTGGTCAGTAAAGCTGAATAATCCAGAATCTTGAGTCTTCACGTAGGTCTGATCATTGGGCAAATAATATTCATGGAACCTAGCGACTGGGTATGAAAAAAACCGAATGTTTAAGATAATCGTATCAAAACCGGAAAACGAATCAAAAAAAAAAAAAAACGGTTAATCGATCCATTGGTTTCGGTTTAGGATTAGTATTTAATTTTTTCGGTTTTTGGTTTCGGTTTCGGTTTTTAGATTCTAGAAACCGATGGATTCGGTTAATCGATCCGTAATTATAAATATATATAATTTATAATATACCTATAAAATTATTTTTAGTGTTATCAATATAAATTATGTTAAGATAAATGATTCAGATAAAAAAGAAACAAATGCATATATATTTGAAAATTGGAATGGTGGCGTTAGATTGAGATTTTATATTGAGCTTAATTGATCAAGATTGATAAGAACACATAAGTAAAATGCTATTATGATGATTATCTTGATGGGATCAATATATATTAATAACTATTTTACATGTCTTACATTCTTAATTTAAGTATAAATTTATATAAAAAAAATACTCTAATTTTTTTACGGATATATTAAAAAATATTGTTAACTGCAAAATTTGCACATCCATTATGTTAAACGGTTAAAAACCAAAAACCGAAAAAAATTAACCGAAAAAAATGGTTAACCGTTAAGGCGGTTAATCGTTCATAATGGATCGGTTTGGAATCTAAATATTGAAAATTTGATTATTACGGTTAGGATAAAAAAAATAGGGCCACGAATCAGTTAACCAAACCGTGAACACTCTTACCCAGCGAAGCTAACTTGGCTTTATAGTTCCCAATGATAAAGCTTGTTACAGTGAAATTCGCTAACCCACCGTTGAAGGATGGTTGGCCGTATGATTGTTTCCCGATTAATGAAAGCAATGGTATTTTCTAGAAGGAAAAACAGCAAAAAGCATCCTTTTCCTCCTCGATATGGGTCTATTTGGGTGGTTTTTTTCTTATCTGTAACTATATTTGTATATGTATCTATATCTGCATCTATTTGTAATTGGGCGTTTGGGAAACTCTCTGATTTGTGTCTATTTGAAAAAGGCTGTTTGGATGAAGCTGTCTGATCTATTTCTGTTTGGAACCTCGTGTTCGAATAAACTATTTTTTTTTGTTTTGTTTTGTTCCTAATTCGTCCGTATGACATTATTATTATTGTGTGTGTGTGTTTTGATGGTCTATTTCTAATTTGTATCTATATCTATATTTGAATCTGTTTGTAATTGAGCGTTTGGGAAATTGTCTAATTTGTGTCTCTTTGAAAAATGTTATTTAGATGAAGTTCTTTGATCTATATATGCTCTGTTTTTTTTTTTTTCGAACCTCATATTTAGATGAACTATCTGTTGTGTTTTGTTCCTAATTCGTCTGTATGACAATACAATTACTACTACTACTTCTATCATCATCATCGTTGTTGTTAAAGCAAATTGTCATTGGACCAACTTCTTTTTATAAATAGTATGAATATATAATCAGATCAAATAACATAGTAGTTGGTGAGATGTCATTACATCATGGTACATCTAAGTTGAAATGGGCTTGCTGATAAGTCAGCAACAATAGAATCTCGCACATCATTCATCCACCGATGAGCAGATGAATTGGTCGCACTACTACTCCCATGTTCCTCACTAACAATGTAGCAATTTGATCCTATGCCTTCCTCGCTTGAAAAAGTACCATTAATGTAAGGATCGTTACCGTCATTCATTAAAATATAATTATGAAGAGCCGTTGTAGCGAGCACTATTTTTATATGTTCAGTCATTTTATAATTGGGCATGTTATAAAGAATACGGAACCTACTCTTTCATATTGTGAATGTTCGTTCGATAATGTTTCTGAGAGGCGAATGTGTATGATTAAATAGCTCTTTTGGATTTCTTCGTGGGTAACCTTGTCGAAATTTCGACACATGGTATCTCTCTCCTTTGTACAGAGCTAGAAATCCATTTTTATTTGGAAATCCAAAGTCAACCAATTAGTACTTTCCTACACAATTTGTATTTCAATAAGAAAGGGGATCAAATTAAGATAGAGTTTAATGTAATAAACTGCAATGTTAGTTTCCTATTACTTGTACCTGGGGGCGGCCATGGAAAGTTGAATTGAGGATTGCCTAATACACAAGACGAGACATTATCATCAAGCTACAAATGTAAATCTATAGTCGAAGTCGCAAATACATAACACATTTTGTATGACTTCACCCTTTCAGTTGGTGTTTATAATTTGATCATTACTTGGAACATGGCAGCAATATGAGTTCCATCCATTGCACTTATACAATCCTATAATGCAAGGTGTATAAGTAAATGGAAGCTCCACATCGATATATAAGACAAGTCCACAAAAGCATAACGACCTTAAAGAATGGGAAGTATCTATCACTCTCTCAGATATGATGTAATGGAATTTCAGGAAACCTAGGATGCAAAGGTTTTATTATGTGCTCGGACAATTCCACTACTGCTGTGAGGACATCATCGAAGTGTTGGAATACTGTCTCCGATGAATGTCGAAACATTTCTTGTACTAATCTCGTTGTAGCTCCATGACCAACGATAAGCATAAATATCCCTACCTTTTCTTCTATAGCAACTCCTCTACTACTAACAAGCCCATATTGTTCCAAGGTTGAACACTAGCCATGAAACAAGAATGGGTTCAACCTGAACATGTTTTGACACCTTCTTGGATTGTTGTGATTAAGTAACTCATGTATAAGGTCCAATCCCCTTCTTTTTGAATTGTAGCACGATGTGCTTTTGTTTAAGTACTTCTCCATTATAAGGTATATTATAGCCACCTTCACCATATCTTCCTCGAACGCATAATCAATTTGTGTCCTTGTAAAGTTGAAGGTCAATTAACAAATGCAGTACTTGAACATCAATTTAGTAAATATAGTAGGGAAAACAACGAACAACACAGATCAACATTGTAAACGAAGTAATTGGTTCAACGGCTTTGACAAGTTATATAACACAGCATCATAATCCGAAATACATATAAGGAAACAACAACTAAATGTCATCATGGTTTGTCGCCTTTGTTCCTCTCAATCTCTCGCAAAAGAAAGCGGGTTTTTATTTATGAGGTTAAGCAATTGACAAAAACTTCATGCTTAGTTGGGTTGATAAGGACATTTACAGCATCCAAGCCCAACTGGATGTACTCTAAAATAGCTAGCAATGCCCTAACCTCCTTCATCACTGCCCTCGTACTCCCGAGGATCATCGCCACTGCAAACAAACATAAAGTTGCTAGAAGATCTTGCTTTCATAGTTGCAATTAAGTCCCCTAAATCATTCATAAGATCTTTCCTGGAGTATCGCTTTTTCCCTCCTTTTTTTTTTTAAATTAGAAGTGAACGTTTTTTCTTTTTTTCCTTTCCAGAAGATTCCTCAAGATGCATTACAGTTGGCAAAGAGCTCTCTTCATTCAAATCATATGCAACTAATGGAAAATTGTCTTGAGGATCAACAAATTGTGGATCACCTCTAGAATCTCCATTTCTTTCTGGACTTTCTTATGGAGGGGGAACAAATGATGAAGGTTCCCATAACTTGTCTTTTGTCCCTTCGTGCCAGCAAACATTTCCTCAAGGCTTTCTTTGTACCTCAATCCCTGTGAATGAAAACAAAGAATACTTCCTTTGTGACTCCTCGTATTCCTACAATGACAAAAGGAAATACATCCCATAAATGAAGTGATTGTAGAATTTGATTTTGAATTTAACAGACAAGTGTCATAGGTTGTATGTTATACCTTCTCGGCTGCACGCCACCACTCATCCAGTGCATCAAAGGTATCAACGACTACATTGCATCCGACCCCGAATTTGGCATAGCGCTTTAGCCAATTCCACTTCACCTACTGCTTCCGCAAGGAATCTCATATGTTTCGCAATTGCTTCAGGGTCAATGTTCTTCCCCTAATTTCGTGGAATTTCACACCTAATTCTCGTAAAGTTGCATGCTGCAAGTGGCCACAGCCACATTTACCTAACTTGACTTGCTTTAGACATAAGTTGATGAAAACAACTGTTTCCTCCGAGGTCCAATTCACCCTATTAGCCATATTTTCCACACAAAAAGGGAAAAAAAAACACAACAAAACTAAATATGTATGATATGGTATACCAATCACTTCTCTTCACTTACAATGTGTACAATTAGATGCAATCAGACTTACTGGACCAATAGGGTTGTGACTTGCAACAAAATGATTACTATTGTTACACATGTTTCAAAAGCTACTTGAACACACACAAACATACCAATGAAGCACCCCCAACAAGTTAGCATCAGAACAGTAATTCCAGTCATACTAGCAAAAGGGTATGCACCCCATTAGTATAGAGAAAGGGTGAAATGGTTCAAAATGATATTAAAGACTCCACTCAAGACCCCAAAAGAACTTGCAACAAGATTCTACAAATATGACAAATGCTAGACATGTAATGTTGAACCTAAAACAATCAGATATGAAGAATAACAGGGAGAAGTGAATTATTTCGTATAAGCCATTTAACAATCAAATTACTAAAATACATATTATTTTAATACTTTCAACTATTTGAATGATTTCTTTTTTTCATGACCTAGACAGTTTCATGGACCAAAAATTGGCAACTTGTATTGTAAAAAGACATACTCCTTGTGTCTAAACAACAACATGATACTAAAATATGATAAATCTTCCGAGGATGAAGCAAAAATGAAATTAGTAGAGGTTTAATTGATTATGCATTCCACTCATTTACATTATTTTCCGTAATGCAATGATCAAGTTTAATAAGATCATAGTTCAATGCATGTCAATTAATTGTGCATTCCACTTTTCATTTGTTAAAAGAAATGCATACAGGTAAACACAGTTCAACTCATCCAATTGCAAATCCTATTTGAAGATTTTGCTACCACTACCATCACATTTGTCAAAATGTCAACAAAACATCATATGAAGAAACCGTAAATGTAAAATAAGATCACCCAATACAACAAGTTAAACAATGGAACACTATATAACTCGATGAAAGATTAGGCGCACAAAATCAGCACCTATGACGGTCGGGACGCATAGATCAAGTTGTCGAGGAAGTGGGTCGAACTTCAAGCAAGTTATCCCTATCTATCATCGCTCGGGTTGTCTAGGAAGCTTGTGGACCTTCAAGGAAACTGTCCTAGCTCTCTGCTGTCTCTCTCTGTCTCTTCGCCCCCTCTCTTTGCCCTCTGCTAATCCCTATTTCATCCCTTTCTCCCTTCGCTCTCTCTCGTCACCATCTCCCCTGGCTCTCTCTTTCTTCGCTGTCTGCCATCCCTCTCTGTCTTCGCGCACTCTCTCTCTATTTCTCGCTCGGCATTGGTGACCGACGTCCCACTCTTCTCCTCCTCCTTTATAGTCCAAAAAGGATGGACTCTTTCCCCCATAATGGTCCAAGAAATGCACAAAAAGTAGGGAATATTCACTGATAAAAGGCTGCTACGGGTGAGGAAAACAGATTCACCGCTAACATTAGTGGGTGTAGGTAATTACTAGGGTGTTGAATGCAGTGGTGTGTGTTAAAGAAAATGAGCGCATAAGAGTAAATTGGATTGAAGGTAAAAAGGGATTAACGTATTATATTAAGGATATCATTGTAATATCCTTGTCCTTCCGTCACAGCTACTTTCTAACCAAACGTCTGTCCCACAACCAATGTGAAAGCAATGACAAAAAGCAACTTGCCAAACAATCCCATATATAACAAGAACCAGCAACTTACATCCTGTCGCGGAAAAAGATGGGTTGGCCACTACTTTCCTATATGGTATGGCAAGCAATATATATCTCCTTATGTCTTTTGCCTGTTTCTTATATTCTGCAGGTTTGGAGCAAGTTGACCTTTACAAGAGTCTTGAGGATCCTTTTTTTTAACCAGTTCTTCCAGTCCATAAGCAACATTATAATAAATTTCCTCCCAACTCATCAAGCCACAATATCAAGATGATAGAGTTCTGGCACATAAAGGTTGGACTGACAATAAAATATGCAAATGCTCACAACCCTTTAACTTTTGGTTGAATAAGTAAAGAACCTACATAGGTACTAGTATCAATGTGAGAGGGAAGGACTCAAACAGCTTCAAACACAGCAACTATTTAAAGACAGGCCCTTGGCTGTAAGAAACTAAAACTCAAACAAAGAATTGACGACGGTGAAAGAAATATCACATAAGAAGAAAAACGGGATGCCACATGAAGAAGATGCCTATCAGCCTGAGAATCAATTGTTTATATCTTTACATCTTCCGAAATTAATTTACACGATAAAATTCTACATACTCAATGCAGCATTTCATTTCATAGCCTGAGATGGAGAGCATCCTACATGAGCTGTCTTTTCTAATCATCAGTACATATATGAACTGATAAGTTCAAGAGGGTCTACTGCTTCTGCTTTTTTTGTGATGACTCTGAAGAAGTTCCAATCTGCCAAATAGAGAAGATCACGTAAGCAGATAGTGATTATTGGCAGCAGTTCTTTCAAACTAAGGGACTGTATACTAAATTTAAATATTTTTTTCTGTGTTTGCAACTGACAACTAACTCTGCACTGCCAAATAAAATCAGAACCACTTTATCTTCAGCAGTCCATCAGACAACAAACTATTCACAAATTCAGGAAATAATGGGATGTTCAGTACAAATTTTATGACCACAGAAATCAAAGACAAGCTTCTCAAACTTCGTGCTGCAAAAAAATATGCCATAGCTTGAATTGAATGGACCTCTGATATATTGATAGATCAAACATGCAATTTTGAGCATAAAGAATTAAAGCAGCAGCAACTCATAATAATCTGCAAAATGCAAAAGTTCACCGGGATCCTAGTCCTACCTAGGGGTCACATAATCAACATCAAGGTGTTCTCTCCCCATTACATCGGTTAAGCTGAAAGAGAACAGAGGGAAAACATGTATTCAGACAAGACAAGTGTGCTAACAATACTTGTCCAGACAACAAATAAGGGTGTGTACACTTAAAGGAGAAAAAGAAAATCCAAAGAACAGACCCATTACTTTCCAATCATTTGTCATAACAGAAAGATGGGGGTGTACCGTGCTAGACAACTTTTCATTAATGTAAGCCAATGATCTAAGCATCGCCTCAAGTGTGTCCTTTGTGAGCTGAAACTTCACCTCCTTTTCTACTAAAGGAGCCTTGGAGTGATTGTGTAACTGCAAATTTGAACAAGATATGAACTCTGAGAATAAGATGACTGGATGTTTCAAGAACAAGAACTCAAGTAACATAATTTGAGTTAACACTGACAAAGGTATAATGCAAGAAGTCTACAGTTAGCCAGTTTTGCACTTTCCAGGAGTAATGCTTAATGCAGTGAAGAATAATCCTCTCACATACCTGAAAATTGACAATGGCTACCTTGCCAATTGGAGACTTGCAGTTCTCAACAGTCCAAGTCATTGATTTGAGATGCGGTATAACTTCCTAATCAGGTATTAAACAAGTTACATTCTGGTATCCCATTCATCACACTAGCTCAGAGAGAAAATTACACTTCATAAATTGTAGCAGAAAATCCAGAAGGGGCACTTCCTGTAAAAATAGTTGTGGAACAACACACACACGTCATTTAGGCATTGGCCTCTAGCTCAAGTAGTAATTTATTAATTTCACCCTCCAAATGAGCAAACCATTATAAATGGCAGCTGATAGTGAAACAGTTCAGCAGATGCAAGTAGAAAATTTTCCATGAGAAGGCTCAAGCAAATTCAGGGCTAAAGAAATTATCACTGAAACATATTTGATAAAATAAACTTATTGCAAGTTCAGCTGACAGTGAGACAATTCATATGTCGACACAATTTCAGCCAATCAATTGCTATTGTGATTTCAACAAACAATAGTCACATGGAAAAATTCCTCTACTAGAAGTCACATCGAAGGTTCTCCTGATCTTGTCCAATCCTTGTCAATTATCAAGATATCAAAACAGGCTTTGAAAGAGATTTCCTTAATTAGTAGTGCTTCACTGCAAACTTACATACATTATGTTAAGATTTTGGACACCTTGATTTGTTAGTAGGAATTTTTAACATGAGAGAAGTCCACTAATAAGCCAGGACATTGACATGTTTAAGAGGCATAAAATATTGATGTAGCAGATGCTTCACAAGCCATGGCTATCTTCTTGGTTCAGTTCATTCAACATATTTGATGAATATACTTATCACAAAGCATTTTATCCAGGTACCAGCTGTTCTAGAGTTCCAATCTCATTTTGTAGAGATGGTGGTGCCAAGCTCGAACTGTCACTATCAGCCAACCCCAACATTGAAGAGCCAAAAGCACACCGTCTGAAATCAAAACCAGCATCATCTCGATAAGTTGACATTGGGGTCTCTGTAGATGTAAAATTCGTAAAAGTAGGCAGGTTGTATGTCTTTGGCTGACAATAGGCTTGTAGATGGCAGTGATCGCTGGAGATGATAAAACTCAATTAGTTTGATGCAAAAACAGATAAACTGAAAGAAAAGGACATGCATAATTGGAAAAAGCAACAATGCAAAACATTCATACTGTAATAAGAATTAAAAGCAGGAACTGGTTTTGAAAAATCATACAATAATTATCTTATTCTACTTGATTTGTTTTGCTTGAAGAATTAAAAGAGAGAGTCAACATTTTCATCCCAATTTTTGAAAATGTTATGATTTACACAAAGAAGCATCCCACTTAGACCATCAAATTGTCAATGCAAAAAGCAACAATCTGGAAATGTAGATCTTTTCTTTTGTATATAGAAATTTTACTGAAATTGCCATTGAACAAAAAAGCAGCATATAATTTCTGATCAATCAAGCATGCATTGCTTAAGTACTGGAAATGTGCAGCTAAAACCATGGTTTAGGTTTTTGCCCCATAAAAGCAGCATCTTCAACATAAAGAAGTCAGAGTAACCCCACTTCACAAGCATCATCAATATCTTGTTTCCAGGTAGATCTGACCAAGATAATCTTCACCACAAATAAGTTATACAGTCCACCTACATGCCTCATCAAACCTTCCTTGCGTATGGATCTGATCAGTACATTTCTAGAATAACCTTTAACAAGCTTCGTCTTGCCTGGATGTTTCAATGGCTCGTGGTGAAAAATGTAGAGCACCAACTCTCTATAGGGGTGAAGTTGTTTCATGGGAAATAGTTGTCCTGATTTGTGCAACTTTAAATATGTTGATCATGAAAAATAGTGTCATACAGAAACCCCCCCACCATCTTCAGACTAACAGACACTGTAGGCTAGCTAACACTAATGCCTTCCTAACGTAATACCAAACATTACATTATACTGCACAAGAACACCAAGTATTTAAGACAAGCAATGACGCCCCTAAATGGAGAAATAGATTGAGTGGTGATAATGGTTTTTGCCATGGTAGTCCGAATCTCCTTTTCTCCTGATAACCCACCATACTTTGTATGAAAAGAAAACAGAAGAGATAACTATAAATAACAACTAACAAGCAAAAGATTAAAAAGAGAATAAAAGCATTGATTTTCTTCTTCTGGTTAGCAGGGGAACAAATTGAACCTAAATAATTGAAAAATGAAAAGAAGAATTAAGAACTCATAATCTATGCACATGCGGCGGTATCTTTGCACTCACATCATTATCATATCAAATACGCAACATATAAAAGCATCAGTCACGTGATCCATAACACATATTCAAAATCAAGCAGTTGCACTTATACCTGATCTTGCGACGATTCCTCTCTCCATTGACTCCGATACTCATTCAACAACGACACAATGTTGCTCTGCAAAACACTCCCCAAGTCAGAGGGAAACAGTTTCAAAAGACCCTCCTCAGTGTAATCTTCATGTACACATTTCCTAATAAGAGAACGAAGACAAGCTGCGACCTGTATATAACATAACAGTCAAGCAAATATAAAATTAGGTAAAAACCCATCTCTTAACTTGTAAGACTTTCTTCTTCAACCACGGAAGGGTTAAAAATTCATAAATGCTTTAGCAAGTAGACGAAGAAATAATAAACTATAGAAGTATTCGTATATTGAAGTAGACATAAAAAGATTAAAACTTTGCTGGAGTATAGCAAGGAAGTAAAGAAGTACAGGGTACAGGTCCGAGGTTGAAGGCAAGTGGAGAAGAGACTGCAAGTGTGACTTGTCCGGAGTTGAGAGACCGGTCTTGCGTGTTCTCCAGAGAGTTGAGAGGATGGTTCCAAGGGTTTCCTTGCTGGCTCCATCTAGTTTGTGGAGTTGCATAAAAAATGTTATATCCCCTTCCATTGTCCAGGTTATGAAATGAGAAGGTCCCCAGGTGTGCTATCAATAACTATCAAGTAAGCTTTGATAAACACTTGAAAGCGTCGATGACTTAAAAATAATAATTGAAAAAAAAAAAAAAAAAAGAAGGGGGAAAGAAAAATGGAAACAGGAAAATTACAAAATTATATAAATAATAATTTTCATCCCATTAAATTAGGGTCATTTTATTATATACTTACTTCATATGTGTTATATATTATAAGGGTAAATTACACCAAAAGATTTTAATGTTGGAGGATAAGTTCATTTTGGGTTTGAACGTTTCAAATGGTTAAAAAGATATCTTAATGTTTAGAGCCAAGTTTATTTTGAGTCTTAACGTTAGGAAAACTGATTCAATTTAGGTCTCTATATACACATGTCAATAGCAAAAATATTTAATTAAAACTTACAAAACCCTTTTTCTATTAACACGTGTCCATAGAAACCTTAATTGAATCACTTTTCCAAACGTCAAAACCTAAAATGAACTTACCTCCAAATGTTAAGACCTTTCTTTAACTAGTTGAAATGTTGAAACCCAAAATGAATTTACCTACAAATGTTGAGACATTCTGATGCAATTTTCCCTATATATACCAAGAAATATGAGAAATGAAAATATTTTAAGCATAAGATCAAATTGATAAAATACGCGACTTTGCTTCAGAAATTAGCTTGTTAGAATTTAAAAATGAAAATTGCACATAAAACATGTAAGTGCAATTTTGTTATGCGATTTTGTTGTGAATTTTATTATTCTTATTAAATCATAGGTAAAAAAAACGTGAACATCAACAATCTTCAATTACTCTAGCAAATAGACCATATTACTATTAACTTATCAAAACTATATTTAAACCAAACGTGTAAACATATCACCGGATTAATATTTTTTACCATTTTTGTATAGCACTTAGCCTTTAGGCTTCACACACAAATGTCAAGCCCTCAACTCTTAAGTCGTGACATTCTGCCCCACTAAAATTTATTACTCGCTCGTCATGAGACAAATTTGCTGCTATTACATACTCCTCAAGAACAACCTTACCTTAGACCTATTGTCAACATACCCAAGATTATCCTACCAAGACTTCGGACTTCCACAGGCTTCCTTCGCCCTCACTCGTTCCTCCATCCTTCGAGATCGCCTCTTGTTGAGTTATCCAATGGTAAGGTTAACACAATTTCTTGATTTAACCCTGACTCGTGACACAGCTACCTTCTAGTCACCATGTCATTCCTCTAGTTGTTGTTCCTCCTCGAGCTTTATCCATACATTTTGAATTGACAATAAGACTAAGGCAATTTCTTATCTTCACAATTTGCAACACAACTACTCTCTAGCAACAATGTCCTCCTCCTAGTGGTCGCTGCTCTTAAGCTTCACCCACATGAACCACATCAACAATAAGAATTATCCACTCACCAAATGTACTAGGTAGTATTTAAGTGGCACAATGGAGTTAGGAACACTTGCTTTGATATCAATTGTCACGAGACACGAGTTTCTCCCCTCTTTGAATATTTATGCGGCACCTAACTATCCCTTGTATTATATTTTGTTGTTATTTTCAATAACGAGCCAATCTTATCTTCCTTAATTTACCCAAATCTCATCCAAACCCATCAACCCCGTTAGTAGCGCCTTCTCAGCTTATCCATAATCCTCTATAAGTTTGGGAGCTCAAATGTTCCAAATGGTTTCGGCTTATCTTGACCTCATCAGGACAACAGCATCAGGTCCTGACTAGTTTGCTCACGGAAAGTGAAACGCACCTTTAGAGTTAACCTATATCACGAACAAACTACCTTGCTAATGTTACTCACAACACTACATGCCCAAGTTGAACATCTCCACTAAGTCATCAACTCTTGAAACGTGGCACCAAGTGTAACCTGAAAATCACATATGAGAGTTTTAGAAAGAGATAATAAAGGGAGAAGCTTTGGGGATTGAGGAAAATAAGATAATCATTACTGAGTGGATGATTTACAAATGAAGGAGATCCCCTTATGTATAAAAAAAGCCTTTAAGAATGAATAGTCAAGAATATTATGATCTAATGGTTAAGATTAAGTCTTACCTACTACTTTACCTACTATATATATCTACTAATATACATTAAATCTAAACAAATTAGATTCCCCTAGGAACTCGTAGAGTCTTCTAGATACTTCTAAAATCTTCTTAATTCAAGTTTTGTCATTTGATACGGACTTTGGGCTCTTTGTTGGGCTTTAATGAACCACATGCATTCGGCCTATCTTCATGGTCTATGTCATTCTCTCCGATCCAATCTAGTAACATCCTCATCGCATGCTCCACCTTGAATGTCTCTGAGTCCTATTCTTCCTCATATGTCTACTAACTCATTCTTTGTTTCTTTTAGGATGAATATTTCCAACAGTTACCTCTTTCCACATTACTTTTGTCTGACCCGAATTATCATCCTTTAGTACGACTTCCATAGGCTTCAATGGCTCTTCCAATTCCGCTTTCTTTTCAATCTTGATATCAAGTTTTTCTAAAGCCTCTCCTACCAAAGCTGGGCCTCTTCTTCCTTTAAGTATTGTTGGATTAACCCATGGTCTGCAATCGTAAGTTACATTACTGATGAGCTTTCCTACTTGCCTCGTCTTCCTTTTCACTGGAAAAATACATTGAGACTTCTCATTAAGCAAACAAATGGAATTTGAATTTGGAACAATGATTGCATTGATCTTGTTTAAGAAATCCATACCAATAAAGAAACTTAAAATCATCCATAAGTGTCATTTCTATGTTTTCCCTCCCTTGCCAGCTACCAAAGTTAAATTCCACATCCCTAGTAAGTCTAAAAGTCGGGATTTCCTTTGAACTTACTATCTTTAACTAGGTCTTACTCCTTTCAACTTTTAACCCTAATCTATCTACAACATCATTAAAGATGAACAAATGTAAGGCTCATGTATCTGTCATGGTTTAAGATTTAAGGGCCTGGTAGGAGTGTTTAACTCAGACATATAGCATTACCAATGGCACAGCAAGGTGGTTTATTCAGGGAGTGGGTCAACTCTAAAGCGGATCTGGCCTTTTATAAACAAACTAGTTGGGAGTTGATGACACTCGCTTAATGAGGCCATAGTAGGGTGAAAACCAGTTAGAACATATGAGCCTCCAAAATATATGGAAGATTGTGGTAAAACCAAGAGGACATTCGTTAAGATTATGTTAGGCTTGGAACGAACCTAGGAAAATAGGGTTATACGAAGCTAATTCGTCATCTAGAAAAACAATAAATAATGATATGAGAGATAATCAAGCATTACATAGGCACTCTATAAAGGGAGAATCACCCATCACATGACAAGTGGTATTAGAGCTAAAGTTCTTACCCCGGTGGTCTACCTAAATTCTACTCAGTAAACTTAATGTACGGGTAGTTCTTATTGTCAAGTTGGCTCATATGGATGAATCTTGAGGTGAGGAGCAACCACTAGAAGAGGACACTGTTGCTAGAGAGGCAGTCGTGTCACAAGTAAAGGCTTAAAATGAAAATATGTCCAAATATATGATAAAGTATTTCAATAGGCAAACCCTTTTGTTGGGCAACTTAATAAGAGGTAATCTCGAAGGATAGAGGAAGGGGTAAAGGCAAGAGGATGCCTATAGAAGCCCGAAGTCCCGATGAGATGATCTTGGTTGGAATTAACAACTAGTGGAGAAGGGTTGGTTATCTTGTGAGAGTAGGTAATAGTACCAGATTTGTCGCATGACAAAGGCATCATGATGCAGGGAAGAATATCATGGCTCGAGATTTAAGGGCTTGGTGGGAGTGTTCAACTTTGGCGTATAGTGTTGAGAGTGACATCTTTAGGGTGGTTTGTTCAGGGCGTAAGTTAACTTTGAAAGCAAGTCTAACCTTTTATGAACAAATTGATCACGATAAGCTGAAACCAATTGGAATAGTTAAATCTCCTAACCACATGGAGGATTGTATCAAAGCTAAGAAGGCACTCCTTAAAGATTATGTTAGGCCTAGAAGTTGGGAAAAGAGGATGAGAGAAGGCTGGTTTATGTTCTAGAAAAATAGTAAACGATGATATGATGGGTGTTTGAGCACTCTAAGAGGGGGGAACCTTTCGTCCCATGACATATCCACTATTACATTCATCTTTCTTCCAGCCACCATTACCTCAATATAAATTAAGCTTTTACACTTCTCATCCCCTTTAGTCTTCATGACATTAAGTCATCGTATGGTGTTAAGGCATTTCCTTACCTTATCGTCTGACTTGTCATTCACGATTAAAGCTATCAAGCGTCTCCTCTTAGGACACCCTCTAGTATAATGTGGCCCATCACAAAAGTAACATTTTAATTCTTAGCTCCTCCTTATGTATCTTGTTCCATCCTTTTTTTTCCCCTTCTTTTTGGACTTAGTGATCTACTACTTTTGCCTCCTTTACCATCTATACGTGATGTTGTTCTACTGCTTCAATGAATGAATGAGTTTGTCAAGATAAATAATCTCAATTTGGAATTATCCCTACTAAAAAAATGAAGCAAATTAGTAAATCTAAAAAAAAAATACTAACAGTATAAAAAAACGAAACATATAAATATGTATATATCTCGTAAGCATAATGAAGACCATCAACAAATATGTATATACGTTATTATGAGATGTTAGTTGGAATCAAGGGCAAAAGAAAAGAGCCTGCTAGAAACCTGATTAAAGTAAGAATTCTATCAAGCGATGTCCATGCTTAGCTGACTGTTTGATATATTTTGACACAATGATGCCACATGTTGTGAAAATCTGCTATTGAATTACTATTGTGTGAATGCAAAGAAAATCAAGATCAAGATGAAAAGACGTTGTTATCACCTGTTGTGCAAAAATAAATAAATAAAATACTCACAATTGTTGAACCTAATAAGCTGCTCATTGAGAAAAAGTTGATAATGATGGAATCCTTGAACAGTTAGTCAAGGTTGTCCACGAGACGTTAGCAATACTATGTGAATCAAGCTTCTACCAATTGTCACAAGAGTTGCAAAATTTACGAAGGGATTCGATTTGCTATAAAGAAAATAAAATAAATAAATATGCTTGGCAAAGAAAGAACCCAATATTTCTATCACTGTGATCATGAGTGGGGAAGAAGTTCAAGGAACCTGACATGTGGAAAAGAGAGAGAGAGAGAGAACAAAAACCTAGAATGTATATGAAAAAATATATATTACTGCTATCACTTTATTTCAACTGCAAACAAGTTTGAGTGGGATAAGGAATTATGTTGTCGTGACTTGCTTCGTCTACTCCTGATTTTCTATAAACAAAGTCAAAAGAAATTAAGAAAAAAAAAAATAAGAAAGGAATAACAAAAAAGGAGGGTATGGATTATTATGTATTAGTGATGCTACGCACTTTGGATCTAGAAGGAAGATTATTCTTGAGAGGGTAACGAAAAAAAATGTTGATTATTCTTCGAAACAGTAATTATTTAGCAACATTACACACTTGGATTTTGCCAATGTCTGTTATGGTCATTGGAAGAAAGGTGAAAAATAGCATTTGACCAAATCCATAATCATATACATATACATAGTTGGTGTGAGAAGATGATGAGGAGGGACATTGGTAAATTTGAACTAAGATTTATAGGGTTTGAATAATTCATTATATTAGCATTTTCTCTCAATTATATAAGATTCTAATATTGCATGGGTCTGGAATATATGCATATTCAACAAGATGACTCAAATTTGGAGGAAAAAAAAGAAGAATGAAAGATGGCAAGAAAACCTTGAAGACATGAAATTCCCTCTAAAAGTCAATAAATAAATATCAAAAAGGGGTTAAGGATAAAAGAAAGCATCTATAATATGCAAATCCTTATTTCAATAGCGATGTCACCTAGAAACGATGAATATACGTAGACATAAATATATCATTTCCCATATTTGTTTAGCACCATCAAGTAGTTGGGGTTTGAGTAAAGTTAATTTCGGAACAGGAAAGCAAGAGTCTAATACATGTATACAATTGCTACAAAAAAAATTACCGATAAACAAACCAAATGAAATTAATTACCAAAGTGTTGTTGCTAAATCGCGTTTATAAAACGAGATATTAATATTTATATATAAATCACGATATCATGTTTGACTATCGTACCTATTTCGCATTTTAACCGGGCGATATGTTTATTTTCTATGTATATCAAGATTTTTTTTGCAATATAAATCTGTCCTTGCTACACTATTTTGACCGATCGTACATATTCATTTTGCTCCACATATGTTGTCCTTTTGCTGAAATTTAGTAGTTGTGGGTCCTCTTTCATTTTCTCTACATCTCTATTCAACGCATTTGGCTTGGTAGGCCACTCTCATTATTTTTTCTCCATAAATGTGTTGAATGATTATTACGATAATCATTTGCAATACAAAAAATTTCATGTCCCATTTAATAAATGCGATTTTGGTATTGGATTTTGGTAATTAATTTTGTTTTAACATTATTTAAGTAAGTAATTTTAATTAGTGTTCTAAACAAGAAATGATTTTGAAAAGCAAGTATCCTGGTTGTGCATATGAATTTATATATATATATATATATATAAAATAGTATAAAAAAAAATATTAAAAGATTTGTGAATATTTGAGTTTATCATGAAGATCTAAATTTATATGGTGAAGCTTTGATGAAGATTCGGAGTATTATCTTTTATTCTCGGAATATATCCTGATAAGAATATCTAAAAAAGGTGCCGAGTTGAGAATTTGAGAATTTTGATGAATATTTCTCTTTTTCTTTTCGGCCAGAGGAGGTACTAGAGTTTATCTACATTTATCTGCTAAGGATTAGCTTGTGAATCATTTAGTGGATGACATTATTTGGATGCTAAAGTCTTTACCATGAAATTTCAAACTACGTGGTGACAAGTCTCATCTTTTGGATTACCGCTTCACCTGTAAACGACATTGAACCGAATGTCCCATGACTTATATGTTCCATTGACTTGATTTGAGTTTGGATGCCTGACATTAAGGACCAACAAGGGATGACATGGTGTTATATGGGTGTGTGTGTATGTGTAAGAATACTGCAAATGTAGATGTATCATGGAATAAAGTAGAATAGTTTATATATCTTGGCAATATATCCTTGGATTGATAATGACCTATTGTCATTCATAAAAAAAATATTTTAACTTATCCTAACTTAAGATCATTAAATAAGAGGCTATGAATTGGCAATTATTACTCCCAGAATGTGTTAAAAAGTTCTTGATATTGGCTATCAAATGCTACCAAGACGAGATGGATGGCAAACCTTCTATGGCAAATGTGGTTCCTGAACATGAAAGTACATATGGCATATTATGCTAGTGTTTAAGATGAGGACACTTGATTGGGCAATGCATGACAATATAAAATTCATAGTTACCCCAGGAATTTGCTTGTCCCATGATCTTCCACTTGAAGTATATGAAGCAACAATAGTAAACAACATGAAATTACTGATTTGAGTTTACTTTGATCTAGACCAAATTACCATGCCGTGTACCGAGTTTTATATGGTCAGTAGGAGTCAAAATCATTGTTTAGGACATCCATTTCTATCAACAAGCATCCAAAACACAAATTAAGTGTCGATTCCATCCAATAGATTTTGAATCAAATTTTTGAGTTTTAGGGTTTCAGTTTCGATTTTTTCAAAATCACTCCAAACCAAAGCCAAATCGGAGTAAACTAAGGTGGTAATCGAACTCAAGAGCGGTGAAAGCTTTAGCTAGTAGCTTTCCCCTTGTTCGAAACATCTCCACCATCTCCGATAGCCTCTACCGTCGACCGCCATAATCTAGAGCTCGAAACCATCCTTTCTCAGCCAGTTTTGATCCAAATCACCACCACTAGATCGCTCGCTACCCCCTAGTTGATCAATCTAACAACGTTTCTACCACCGATAGTCATCAGAAACGCCAAACTGAGTAAGTCCGACCCAACCCGCTTTAAGATTTGATGCGAAACTGCTCCATACTTGATCCCAAATCTGAAGTTCGACCCATGTGTCCAGTCCAGGTAAGTCTAAATTTTTATTTTCTTTTTTAACTATTTTTTATTATTATCATCATTATTATTTAAACAACTAAAAAATTGTCAAAACTAAAAAATAATATATACATGCAGAAATAGTATGGGCGTATCAATATATAAATATATATGTATTGGATGTGCGTATTAATATTTATAAATACATAAAAATGCAAAATATATATAACTAAATAAATAAATAAATCTTTTTAAGACTTAGAAAATTCTATTTTCTAAAATAAAAAATAATAATATAGATTTGATAATTCATAGGGTCTCACATAAAAATCCATTTTAAAGAAAAATTTTAAAACTTAATAAACTTAAAGCGAAAAGAATTTAAAATCTTAAAATCTACAACAAATTAAAGTTTTCTAAAAGAATTACGTTTTGTCTTATCCTGATTAGTGGGTATGTAGGCACCTCCAAGGCGACATAAAATTTGAAAAAGTTTATTTTTGTTCCATCATATTCTTTTGTAAATGTATCTACTTTTTTAATTTTTGCAATCATTAGTTGACTTGTCATTAATTTGTAAATAAAATTGTAAATGTTGAAATTCATGGAATTTGATTTATTTTTTTATCATTAAAAGGATAAATCTTAGGTTATGAATTTTAAATAGTAACCATAAGGTTTTAATAGAATAGCCCCCGAATCCAAAAATATCTAGTTTATAAAATTTGGTTCTAAATCAAAATTTCCGGAGACTAGTAGCTAAGTTAGGATTAACCAATCCATTAATCCTAACTTATAATTTTTCTCGATTCTAATCGGGTGGAGACTTCAAAACGTTTTTGAAACTTAAAATTTCTTTTAATTCCTAGTCAAGGGTTTATATCAAATTGGTTAGCGTTTGGTACAAATAGAATTGAAAGAAATTAAACTAGGACATGAAAAAACTAGGCTCGATAGCTTGGTGACTCTACTAGGGATAGCCTATTTTAAGAGGGCTAGCCAATTAAAATTTTAAATTTAAAGTTTATCATTTATTTGCTCATTCTTGTGCATTATTTATGTAATTACTAATTTGTAAGTAGTTGTATTAATTTATTCCTTTAAGTGATGTAGAAAAAAGGGACACTTCTGTAAATAGCTCTAATAGAGGCATATGTTTTTTAGAATTCATAAAAATGTATGCTAGATACGGTCAGAACCAGGCTACTTAGGACCTCAGGCAGGGAGGTCGCTAGTAGGATCCGAGGGTTGTGGCATTTCCATCCTTTGGTTCATGAAATGACCTCCCACTCTGGTTTAGTATCGACCTACGATCTGCTAAACTTGGGGAATCTTTAGAACCCACCAAATCTTGTGTTCATTATCACGGGATGGTGACTACGTTCTCACGGTGAATCAATAATAAAAATAGAGTTGTATTTTCCTTTAAAAAAAACCATTTCCTTGTAAATAGTAGTGTAGTCTATTTCCATGTAATGTAAATTTTTTATTTATTGCAGGAAATGATGTCTTCAAGTTTAAGTGCCAATGTCAGTGGTCCCGCCCCACTAAAGAGCATTGTGTAGAAACTTTCAAAGATCACATGCTTTTGTTAGACCGATGGATGATCAATTTCAACCTAATACAACAATCATTCATCAAGGATAGGCTAGGCCCAATCCTTTGTCTCCTATGGATTCGAATTTCTTTCACTATGTTACGGGCCTTACCCACTTATGGAAGTCGAAAGAAGAGCTTTTTGCTTGGGCCATTATGTCTTAAGCCCAACCATTGAGGAATGTGCCAGGTTATCATAGGCTCTGCTTACCTTAGAATAGATTTATGTTCCAAATCTTGTTCAAGGCCCAGCTAGTATCATCTCAGATTTTTTGGGAGTAAAGAGAGGACCAATAGTTGATTCTATGAAGGCCTGCAATGAATACTGCATCAGGTTGTCTTCCTGATGATTTCAAAAATAAGAGAAGCCTTTTTTGTGTACCATCCAACATTTGGGAAGAAAACAGGGTCAATGCCTTCATAATTGTTGCTTTTGCCACCATTCTATTCCCTCATGGGAACCTATTCATTCACTACTAGGTTGCTGAGTTAGTAGCTCAATACTTAGCTGGCAAATTATATGTCCCTGCCCTATTAGCTGAGCAAATCTGAAGCCTGAACCACATTAAAGCCAAAGGTTGAGGTAGTTTCAAGGCTAGTATGCACTTAATCATAATTTAGTTCACCAGTCATACCAAATATTATGGACGCGAATAAACTAATGAAGCCCTTGTTCGTATCAACTATGATCTTGTTCAGTCTTTTATCAAACGAGTCCATATTGAAGATGATGAACCCCTTTGGAACATAATCGTCATCCTGGAAGACATGAGACCTGAGGATTACCTATGGCAAGCCCATTGCTTCAAATGTCCGGTTGCTATGGGCTGTAAGGAATACCTTACAGTTCCTCTGATTAGAATAACAGGCTACATGGGCTATTATCCCTCTAGTGTAATAAGACAACATGGCATGTTATAAGATATCACTATTGGGCTAGATTTGGAATGGGTCATAGTTGATTACTTAGATCCAACCAAAGCCCTTGCAACATTGAAAGCTAAGGTTGCATAAGTCGAAGCTTTATGGGATAATAGGGAAATCAAGCCCATTTTTTAGGTTAAGCCAGAAAATAAGGAAACCAAGAAGTACAAGTCTACCAGATGGTGCGTAGCCAGTTAGTTGAAAAGAAATAAGGACATCCAATATGAAGCCCCTGACATTCTTGAACCAACACTACTTGAATCCAACCCGAAAATTGTTGCTTATATGGAAACTGTATCAGCCCACATGGAGGTATGCTATCGGGATTTTCAAGAAAGGGAGCTAAGCCTGACCTACAAACTTCAAGAAGTTAGGAGCAAGATTCTAGCTCTAGAGGCGGAATTGAAAGACGCTAAGAAGAAGATTCGCATGCTAGAAGAGAAAGTAATTTGTCCAAGCAAAGCAAGAAGACTAGTCTAGAAATCCTTAAGTAATGTTTTTCTTTTTAAAAAAGAAAAAAAAATAAGAAGAAAGAAAAAGTAGTGAATGTAATAATGGAGATTTTAGACTCCTTTGTTAAAAATAAATGCAACTCCAATGAGATGTTTAAGATTCACCACAATTTCTTAGTCGCCATCCCCTTTTACATGTGTGCTACATCCTTGCATTTTTTACATGCGAATTGTTCATTTACCTATTTCCTAAAAAAAAAAGTAAAATTTCAAAACATAACTAACCAGATCCTTAAGTTTTTGCCAGGTCTTGAAATATAGCGTCTAAATAGCCAATGAGTCTCATTAACACTAGTTCTTGCACAAAATGGTCAATTCTGGCAACAACACCTCTGGTCAATCTACTGAACGGAGGCTCAACTTGATGGAATAAACACAGTTTGAGGCTCCTGCACCACAGGAAGGGTTCTCTGGAACACAAACAGGGATCGATGGCTAGCCCCTTGACAATGATGAATTCCAACATGAGTTCAATGCTGTTGAACTCAAGAAAGAGCTTAAAGCTCAAGCTAAGGAGATGGAGAGGAAGCTGTTTGAAAAAATGAAGACATTTGATGGTTTTGATTAGTCTGCGATCCTAAACTTACCACAGTTCGAGGAAGGTGCGTTCCTAGAAAAGTTTAAGGCGCCCGAATTTGAGAAGTATGATGGGATCAGTTACCCTAACATACACACAAGGTTGTACGTATGAAGTATGGGCAATAATCTAAATTTAATAAATTGATGGTGCAAACTTTCCAAGATAGTCTCACAGGACCAGCACTGGCCTAGCATGCCTAATTGTATCATCAAGAAATTGACACCTGGGATAAGCCGGCAAAGGCATTCTTTAATCAATATAAGTTCAACATCAAGATGGCGCCATCATTCTGGGATCTAAGTAACATGCAAAAGAAAAAGGATGAATAATTCAAAGAATACTCCTAATGGTGGAGAGCTTTAGCTGCCACGATCACCACCCCATTGCCACAAAAGACCTAACATTTACTTCCATCAATACATTCGATGAGCCATTCTTTTCACACCTTGTAAGGCATGCATCGGCTAGTTTTTTTGAAGTGGTGGTAGCTAGATATAGAATTGAAAATGTTGTCTTAATTAGGAAGTTGTGATATGAAAGAAAAACCCTAATGCAAAAAACTGCCCCATATAAAGAAAGTATTCGACTGTAAGTGTGGTCAACACTTCAAATTTTGCTAAGCTATCTCAACCTTTTCTTTTGATAACCAATCTAAATTCGAATTTGCAAACAATAGTTCCAAACTAATAGCCCGTGGATTATTGTTTCGCTCAACTAGGTATTGGCTAAGTTAAAAGATGATAATTTAATCAACTTTGAGGTGCCGAAGGAGGATTATAAACCCAAAAAGTATAATCCTGAAGCAAAATGTGAATACCATCTCGGGCAAGTGGGAAATTCCATGGGTAGTTGTTGGAGGCTCAGAAACAAAATCCAAGATCTCATTGATGCAACGATCATCCAGCTAGACTTTGTTGAAACTCCAAATGTTTCAACTAATCCTTTGCCAAATCATGGTCCCATCATCAATATGATTACCAACGAAGCTCCAGAGCCCAAAGTGAATTTGGATGAATTACCTATCACCATAGAATAAGTGGCATGGAACCTTTGAAAGATGGGACATTGGCTTTACATTAATATGAGAGATCGCATTAAGACCAAACCAGCCATCTACTAACTTTTGCAAGTTGAGGTCATCAATAAGGAAGATATCGTGGAAATGTTAGTCTCGAAACTAAGGAAACAAAGTACCCAAGCAGAATTATGTGAAAGATACTAGGCAAGAGCCCTAACTGTAGGAACTTTAGGAGAAGTAGGAAAATACCAATATTTGGTGGACTATTGGTTTGAACCACAAGTTTATGCTGACACCACTGAAATTGGGTGGGGCCTAGAGTTTGAAGAGAATGATAAGGTTACCCAAGAAACACATGATGAGGAAGAATTTATAGGGATGATCGAGGGAAACCCAAGATTAATGAAGATTGAATGGTCCAAGAATGTAGAAGAAGAGGTCACTTTGATAAAACCCAAAAGTTACACTTTTCATGTACCGATGTTCAAATAACTACGAAGCTGCTTCATTTGATTACTGACCAGTCAATCATGCTTCCATGGCAATGATTGGTGGGCTCACTTGATCAGGAAGGATTTTTGACCCAAATGGAAAGAACGTAACTAGGGAACCATCTCATCAAGATAGGTGATAAAGAAAGAAGGATGAAGATAAGTCAACCTTGGCAAGTTGATGAAAGCAAGTGAATTCAGGGTGGTGGAACAATTGGCTAAGACACCCGCCTATATATCACTCATGATTTATTGATAAGCTTTGATATCCACCGTGAGGCTTTGTTTAAAGTTCTTAAAGAAATAAGGTTCCCAAAGGCTTGTTAGAAAATACCCTCAGATACGTACTAAACTCCATATTTGCAACAAACCAAATTACATTTTTATCTAAAGAACTGGGGGAAGAAGGAGGGTAGCATAACAAAGCATTGTTCATAGTAGTCAAGAGTAATAACAAGATTGTCTCACGAGTCCTTATTGATAATGGATCTTCCCTTAATGTATGCCTTTTGGCCACTTTGAATCTGTTAGAGGTGGATCCATCAAGCATCAAGCCTAACTTTACTGTTGTCCGGGCATTTAGCAGCTCTAAAAGAGAGATTGTGGGAGAAGTTGAGCTGGAGTTTATCATTGGGCCACAAGCTTTTATTGTACCCTTTCAAGTATTGGATATCCCACGAACATTCAATCTGTTATTGGGTAAACCATGGATCCACACTGCTAGTGCAATCCCTTCAAGTTTACACCAAAGGGTAAATTCATAACGAATGGCCAAATTATCACTGTTATAGGCGAGCAAGACTATGCCATATACAAAGAGATAGCCATTCTCTACATCGGGAAAGAAGGGGAGGAAGATTTTGGGCTTCAAATGTTCGAGGAAGTATGTGCACTAGATGAGGAGGAAGAAACTCAAGTCGGGACCTTTGGTTTAAGTTATTCTCCTACTCCAGTTGAAGTGGCAGAAATGAACAGTGTAATGAAAAGATGAAAGACTGACAAAGAATACAATCCGACCATCAAGATTCCACACATCAAGGACTCTTTTCTAAAACCTCACCATGTTCAACAACCAGATGTTGCCAAGAATAATCTTTCAATCATTGCAACAAATGGGGCAGTTTTGAACAATTGGTTTTCCATTCCTTGTGATAGTTTTAAGTTTTTTAAGTAAGAGTTGATCCCATGATTGGGATTTTGTCATGTTTTTCCAATTTATGATATGCTTAAATAAGTGTAATCAAATGCCTTCAAGATCAATGAAAATATTTTTTTCCTAAATTTCTCTTCTCTTTCCATGTCCTCATATATTCGTCATTTATATCTATCCAGATCCGATGATTGTGATGAAGTTCAAAGGTATATCATGCCTGTAATTAATGAAAATGTCAATATCATCTTCAATTCTACTAGGTTAGTCAATGAAGATGATGTTAATTATCAAACACAAGAAAATTGGCAAAACTTTGAATGGGGAGGAATTGAAACCCCAAAACCCATTGAGATGATTAATTTAGGAATGGAAGAGAATCCTGGGAATTTGAAAATCAAGGGCAACTTACTTAAAAGGAGAAAAGTAGCTTGACTAAGATTTTAGCCGAATAAATGGATGTTTTCGCATCATCACATGACGACATGCCCGGTTTAGATCCATCAATTGTAGTTCATAGATTGCCAACTAGGAAGGACATTAAACCCAAAAGACAAAAGTTGAGGCATTTTAGACCATATTTGCTGCTTCAGATCAAAGAGGAAGTCAAAAAGTTACTTGAAGTAGGCTTTATTGAAGTACCAGATTACTCAGAGTAGGTAGCAAACATAATGCCAGTTGTCAAAAAGAACAAGAAAGTTAGAATTTGTGTGCACTTTCAAGACTTGAACCAACCAATGCTAAAAGATAACTTCCCATTACCTCATATAGATGTTTTGGTTGACGATACTGCCGAAAGCCATTTTTTCTTGTTCATGGATGGATTTTCAGGATATAATTAAATATAGATGGTAGAAGAAGACAAAATTAAGACAATGTTTATCACGGCCTGGGACACTTTTTGTTATAAAGCGATGCCTTTCGGTCTCAAAAACGTCGGAGCAACTTACCAACAAGCAATGCTAGCAATACTCCAAGACATGATGCACAAAGAAGTTGAAGTATATGTTGATGTTATGATTGCCAAGACAAAAAAGGGAGAAGATCATGTAGACATATTAAGAAAGCTTTTCTAAAGAAAATTTCAACTGAAGTTGAATCCCAAAAAGTGCACTTTTGGAGTAACATTAGGGAAACTCTTAGGATTCATGGTCCATTGAAGAGAAGTTGAAATTGATCCGGATAAAGTTAAAGCAATAATAGATTTACCTCCTCCAAAAACATTAAAAGAAGTTAGGGGCCTTTTGGGGAGATAAAATTACATCGCTCGATTTATTTCCCAACTGACCGACAAGTGCCGCTCGTTGTTCAAGTTGCTAAAAAAGAATGCCCAGATACAATGGAATGAAGAATGTGAAGACGCGTTCAATAAAATCAAGCAGTATTTGATGAATTTGCTAGTACTGGTAACTCCAACACTATGACGACCTTATTCTTGTATTTAGCACTTCTCCCTGAATCCATGGGGTATGTGTTAGGACAAAAGGATTGAGACGAAAAAGAGAGGGCTATTTACTACCTAAGTAAAAAAATTTACGAATGCAGAACAGAAATACTCGAAAGTTGAAAGAACTTATTGTGCATTAGCTTGGATCATGCATCAACTTAGGCAGTATACACTTTTCTACTCTATTGAACTCATCACAAAACACGATCCTTTAAGATACTTAGCAAATAAATTGGCTTTAATTAGAAGGGTGTCTAAATGGCATATGTTACTTTTGGAGTTTGACATTACATGTGCAAATCAGAATTCGGTCAAAGGACACGCCTTAGGCAATCAACTTGCCGAAAGTCCGGCTGAAAATGAGGAACTGAGGGAATAAGATCAATTTCCTGATGAAAGCATCTGGGTAACTGAGATAGATAAAGAACATGAACCGCTTAAGTGGAAGTTATACTTTGATGGAGCAACCAACATATATGGACATGGGATCGGGGCAGTCTTTGTTTCACCTAGAGGAGATCAATTCCCAGCATCGGCTAGGTTAACATTCCCTTATACCAATAATGTAGCCGAATATGAAGCTTGCATCATGGGATTAAAAATGGCAATCGAGGAATTGGAAGTGTTTGGATACTCCTCACTCATCATTTTCCAGACTCAAGGAGAGTTTAAAATGAAGGACCCCAAACTGATTCCCTATCATCATTACGTAGTAGAATTGGTGGAAAAATTCAAGGAAGTATCCTTCACTTACGTGCCTAGAACCCATAACCAGTTCGTTGATGCTTTATCCACCCTTGCTTCTATGATCCAACTCACTGAAGGGATGGAAATACGGCTTTTGCAAGTCCGGCTAGAAGACAAACCTGCATTTTGCGCTACTTTTGAGCCACCAAGCCATGGTTCTATGACATCAAAACCTTCATCCGAATGGATGGTTATCCCAAAAATGCCAAAAAGAAAGACAAAAAATCGTAAAGACAATTAACGAGTCATTTTCTACTAAGTGGAACCATATTGTATAAAAAGGCCTTTTGATACGACTTTGCTGAGATGCGTAGATGAGGAAGAAGCCAAGCAACTTATGGAGGAAGTTCATGAAGGAGTGTGCAGACCTCACATGAATGGCTACATATTAGCTAAAAAGATCATGAGGCTAGGTTATTTCTAGTGGAGTTAGAGTGTATTAAACATGTAAAGCATTGCCATCTATGCCAAGTGTATGCAAATAAGATAAATGCCACTCCAAAAGAATTGCAATCAATGTCGGCCCCGTGGCCTTTCTCGATGTAGGGAATTGACATGATTAGACCAATCTCACCCAAGGCTTCAAATGGTTATCACTTTATACTAGTCACAATTGATTACTTCACCAAAGGGGTAGAGGCCTCTTCATATATTAACATGACAAAAGGAGTTGTGGTGTGATTCATCAAAAGGGATAATGTTGCACGATATGGAATGCTAGAAAGTATTATTACTGATAATGGTACAAATTTAAACAATAAAGCGATGACCGAGTTAGGTCAATAATTCATGATCAAGCACCGAAACTCCACTCCATATCATCCATAAATAAACGAGGTAGTCGAAGCCGCCAACAAGAACATAAAAAATGATTATTGAAAAAATGGTCGTTGTTTATAAAGATTGGCATGAAATGCTTCCATTTGCATTAATGGCTTACCAAACATCCATCAGGGTGCCGACTGGAGCAACATCCTACTCCCTGGTATATGGAACCGAGGCCATCTTATCAGTTGAAGTCGAAATACCTTCACTTCGGATCCTGGCACAAACTAAACTCAAAGAAGTTGAATCGGTGAAATAGAGGGTTGAACAGTAAACTTCATTGACGAAGAAGGTTAACCGCAATGTGTCACAGGCAACTATGCCTACAAAGAGTGGGCAGAGCGTTTAATGGAAAAGTTAAGTCACAAAATTTTCAAGAAGGTGACTTAGCGTTGAGAAAAGTACTGCCCAATGTGCAAGATTTTAGGGGAAAGTTCACATCACACTATGAAGGGCCCTATATAGTGATAAGTCATTTTGACTCTATATTTTCATAGGATATTAAGCTCATTTTGTTAAGAATTTCAAATAAAAATCCCGTAAAGTTGATGTTTTTGATAAATAATGTTGTTTTGAAGCCCTTAGAAACCAATGAGGAAAAATCAAAGTGTTTTAAATCAGGTTTGTAGCAAAAACAACAAGTAAAGTCAAGATTGCAAAAGTTGAGCTATCACGTCCCAAGGGATACCCTAAACGTAACAGTCCGCCATACTCAACATTAAAGCTTAAGTATGACAACCTTAGCCATTCCCAAAAGCTTTGATATTAAGTGTAAGGCGTGCTCTCACAAATTTAGAGGACCATACATGGATTTATGAAGCTTAAGAAGATATAATAACAGATTAAGAAAAGAGGATTCATAATATTCATTTATTCATAATAATGATCTTACAAACTTAGAGACGTTTCCCTTATTCACAAATCTATTATAAGAATATTTCTACAGCTTATCCAACACTAACTTTATCTTGAAATTCCTTAACTAAAAGGGAAGTACTTGGCTGCAAAGTCCACGTGGCCTCAACCACAAATATGTGAACTGTAAAAGATATCTATCGGCGTATAAGCTAATAGGCTTAGTGAAAACTATTTGCATAAATAACTTCTTATAATAAAAATTCAAACAAGTTGTTTAAGCAAACAAATGAAATGCAACATACACGTAGGCAAACAAGACATATAGTTTTCCAGGAACTATATGTTGAATGGATTTACGCCCTCAATTCGGGGTTTAGTGATACGTAACCTCAAAACAAATAGTTTTAGTTAAAAAAATTTATGCTTTCGATCAATATCGCCAAGCATATGAAGTCTACTTGAATTAAGCCTTGCTTTCAGATCTTCCACCAAGCATTTTCCTTCATGTCGCCAAGCAATCGCTTTCGGTCACTCCGCCAAGTGTTGCTTTCAACTTGAGCTACAATCCTTCTCACCCGAGGATAATAACTCAATGCAATGTGACTCACTTCATGGTATGCATGAATCCATTTATTTATGATATCATAACATTATAATTATCAGGTTTAAGGTGATCAAAGAATCTCATACTAATCAAGTGTTATACTAAAATAAATATTAAATCAATTCCGACCTCGGTATTCTTAGAATTCTTTCAAAGAATTAATTTACATACATATCCATTTGTCTTTTCCTTAATTCTAATGCAACTAAATAACAAGTAAAGCATTTTAAGGAAATCAACTCACGATGTCGACTATTCTTCTACACGGATGAGTCGCCCACACAATCTCTTAATCGAAATAGTCCTTCAAATATAGGTAATTTTCCTCGGAATCACCTATCCAAAGAAAATACCCAAAATAAGTATTTCTTGATGATATTCTTGAAATTTGACAAACCAGTATCATGAGAACGTCAAAGTTCGTATAAAAGAAAATTCCAATTTAAAATGGCCATAACTTGGTCATTTTAACTCGGAATTGCGTATATAATATACCGATTTCTACCTACTCGAAAAGATCCATCCATTTCTAAAACTATTTTTGTCAAACTAAACCATTTAGGCCCTGAAACAGTGGTGATCAGATTCACCACGAATTTTCTATCTCAAAAACAATTTTGCTTCAAACTTCAATTCATTCAAGACTTGGTTGATAAATATTTAGTTATCTATATAGTTGAAACCTCTTTTTATAGCTACTTAGCTCATAATTATTCATGCTCAAGTGTTTGTTGTCCATCCATGTTTCTTAAGTAAAACAATGACAATTTGGTGTTTTAGAAATCTATAGTTTACAAGAAATTCATTTTGTAAATCTTTTAAAGTGAATACTTCGATTCTTTTGTTTCCAAAGAATTTCTTTATGTTTGACTTATTATTTTTCCTAGATGACTTTTTCGAAAAGCAATTTTCTTCTTTTCTAAATTCCTTATGTTAGTGCTACTTTTCTTGTTTATTTTCTATACCATTTTTCTTTAACCATTTGTTTAAAAAGATCTTAGTTTGAAAATTCCCATTCCTTTCTTATGTTATGTTTTTCATAGAAATAATTTTTGTATCAAAATCATTTTTTTTTATTTTTGAAAAACAAAGTGGGATCACAAATGATTTAAAAAAAAACTTTTCATAACAAATGTAGTTTCTAAAATTGTAGTGAGTTTTTCTTAAAACTTAGAAAGGAATAACTTTTACTTTTGTTAAGCCATAGATTTTATACTTCATATAAACTTATTCCTAAGTGACAAAATCTCCTTTTTATCAAGTATTTTTAGAGCTTTGAAAAATTTGGACAACAATCTTAAGAGAATGATCTTATGAGAATTATAACAACAAGCAAAAATAACATAAATAATAAATAAAGTCAAGTATTGAGTCTTAGCTTCTTCAAGGCTCCCGGGACTAAGAAATAGAATAGTCCTAAAAAATAAAATGAAAGAAAGAAAAATATTTGTTTTGACTTGATGATGACAAGTCTAAGACTAGAGACTAGTCTTAAAATAGCAAGAAATAAATAAATTGCAATGAAAGAAATAAATAAATTACTTTGCATGGAAATAAATAAATTGCAAGTGAGATTATATGCTCTAAAGAATATATATATATATAGATACATAATAATACTTAGATATAACAACAATAATATGATCAAAATAATAACATAAACGTAAATAGATTTCCATGAACAAGAACAATACATAAACATTGTGTGGCTTTCATAACATTTAGTCTTTGAAAACTCACACCATGGTCATGTAAAGTTACATGACATGAGAAGAAGAAATATAAAGGAAAGTTTACCCAAAGAAGGTTTTTGGAGTGTTATGTGGTTATGAGTTTGGTGTAGGTAGAAAGTGGTTTGAGGTTATTTTGAGAGAGTTTTGGGAGGATATTTGGAGAGAATTTTGAAAGGAGAATTTGAGAGAGTTTTTGTAGAGAACTTGTGAGTAGTAATTGTGTGAAAGAAGTGAAAGAGGATGAGAGTATTTATAGGAAAATGTGGAGTGATTTTTGAGTGATTTAAATAAAAGAAAAATAAAAAAAATGAGAGAGATATAGAGGGAGGGGGCGCCGGCCATGTGAGAATGAGAGAGAGAGAGATTTATTTTTTGTATTTTTGTTGATTAAATGAAGTAATAAGTAAGGTAGATGTGAAATAAAGTTATGGGAAAGGTAAAAAGTAAAGGTTGTAGGTTATGGTGTTTGTAAGAGTAGGTATAAGAAAAAGTAGAGATAAAAGAATAGTGTAGAATAATATAATGTAAAGTAGATATGACTAATAAAGTACCGATAGTAAGAAAATACGCATATAATTACGATATATGTTATTTTTACTTACCAAAAAATTATAAAACTGATATTTTTTAAATCCTCATATTTTTACAAGTCTAACTGTATATTCGGAATATTTTTACTATTCCGAGCCCCGGGACACCTTTTTCAAGAACTGTGTCCAATCGAGTTCAAGACGATTTGCGGTTTTACTAATATGATCTTTTTAAGCTTCCTTAGGTAATTACGCACTATTTTATATACTAAACTCTTACTTACTTTTCTGAATTGCTTATTCGGGATTGTTGGACTTAAACTATTACGTCTAATTAGGGTTTTGTTGACTTTAGGGTTCCGGTTGACTTCCATATTAAGGTTTTAAGATAAACCGATTCCAAAAATTTGGGGGTTTACATGATCCCCGTAAAGTGAGGCTAAACAAAGGAAGAAAAAACAAAAATTGGTCTATCGAGCCTAAATTGCGAGCCATTGACATGACCCTCGACTTCATTCAAAGTGATCGAGCATCATTCTGAAGAAAATATACTGTCAAGCCTCAAATCTCGATCATCGACAATTGTTTTGATAGACCAATTCTTCATCAGAATTGCCTCCAGCCTTAGCAGTACGAACCTATACTTTCTTAATTGTACCTTCGACAGAGCAATGGATAAAAACGTATAGTTTACTTTGGAAATTCCTAAAGTCGAGCCTGATTTTGCTTAATACGACCCTCGACCAACAAATCACATAGACTCTCGACGGGTGTTTTCACAGATCATATGCACGTATGGAAAATATCACAAATTTTTTTAGAGAGAATCTGCTACGTGTCCATAAAGTAGGTCATGCTTTCTGTACCTAGTAGCCTATAAATAAATGTGCAAGCGTATATTTTAAAATATGTATCAACAGTGTAAATCAGTATTAAAGTAGAGTAGCTTTCTGAAGGATTATTAGGTAAAAGAATTTTTCATTTCTTCTTACTTAAGAATTTCTTATGCTTTTTAGGTAAAATCAATTTAACCTAATTTTTGTAATTTCTATGAATTTCTGAGCAAGTAATTGATTAATCTTTTGAATCTGTTTTATTTCTTCTAATTCGTGTTTATTTTGATAAATCCATGGAGAAATAAACTCCTACAGCTTAGGGATTACAAATCTACTTCCTGATTCAGTTTGATTTCAAATGCGCTTTCAAGTTAATTTGATCGGGTGTTTGTAATTAGTGACTTGAACTTAAACTTGTGGTTTTTAAAGGAGTGGTGTACTCTTTTAGATCACTGATTGATTATAATTGAATAGATCAACCTAACTACCTCTTGCTGATGAATGGGTAAAGACTTTCTGTCACTTATTTTAAAAATTCATTGAGTTGTTTTTTTTTTTTTTTTAACAATGGATTCCTATTCTTTATGTGGGTTTAAATGGAATTTAGATCTAGAACTACTGATCTAGATCTAGACTACTGACTTCGAGAGAAGCAAACAATCTCTTGAAGATTTAATTTCCTAGCTTATCAAAGCTTCTGAGAATAGGCAGCAAGGAATAGATGCTACCTTGAGAAATCATATTGTTGCCATTCATGACTTAAAGAATTAGCTTGGCCAAATTTTCAAAATTCTTTCAGAGATACCGTCAGGATCATTACCTTCAAACACTGAGCCCAATCTACGTGATCAAATGAAGCAAGGATGATTTTTAGAATGATTATCCTACATCTTTTGTTTTTCTCTGTTCCTATTTGATAGATTGATCTGGTTGTTTTGAGAAGAGATAGGAAGGATGACAGATTGTTTGATAGGATAAAAGTGATCCTAGGACAAAAACCACGTGTAAAACTCTTTTTCTAATTCATGAAATGGATTATTTTTGTCATATCATATGTTTGAATGGAATGGTTGATGAATGTAGTTCTATATTATTATTTTTTTGTGAAAATTTTGTGTAGGTACAAGTTTCAGCCTTGATATTTTTGAGGTGAAAAATAAAAGTCCAGCCTCATTGTTGAGCCCTACCATTTGACCCTCGATAATGTTAAATTCTTTTCGTAAATAAAATAAAGGAATTTCAGCCCTTGCATTCTTTAATTCTTCTCAAAATAAGCCGTGACTTTGTTTTTAAGTTGAGTATCGTTTATTCTTTATTTCTTTAGTCTTTAATAAATAAAAAAAATGTTTTGTCATTTTCTGACTTGGCTCTTAAAAACTTTCAAAAAGAAAAACAAAACACTATTCATTCTGCACTCAATACAAACATTGTTCTTGCACTTAAAAAAATTGTTTACTTGCACTCATGAACATTTCACAAAAAAATCCCAAAACCTTACAGTATATCAAGGCTTTAATTATCTCTAGTATGTTCTTTTCTTTCTTTCTTTTTCATTTTTAGTTGTTATTATAGAGTATGCTTTTTATTTTAAATTTTTAGGGTTTTTCGAGATTTCTATATGAACTTGATAAAAATGATGAAATTTTTATTTTTTTTAAAGTAGTTTGTTAAGTAATGTTGTTCTTAAAACTTTGTGTAAACAGTTACAAACTTTGTTTTCTCTCGGACTTATTAGTTCTATCGAAAACCTGGTTTGTCTCTGATTACTCAAAATGATGATAGCAAAATAGAAATATGTGTTTCAAGTATAAGTATGTTTGAATTAATGTATGTCATCTTTTCGCAGAAAAAAAGGCAACAGAAAGGCAACAAACCCAATTCCAAGTAAGTGCTCAAGCTCTCGAAAATCTATCTGCCGAGGATAGGGATAGGTTTAATATGTTTTTATCCCATAAAAAGATATTAAAAAATGTTGTAGTTAACTGGAAGTTATTGAGAAATTTTGGGATAGAGGATGAATTTCTGAAATATTTTGCAGATATCGTATGAAGAGGTGTTTAAGATCAAGGAGAAAGTTTATACTGGCAATACTTTAGCTTTTATGGCTAGTTTGGGAATGGAAGGGGAAGCGCCCAGTTTAAATAGTGTAGTGAAGTTCTACGCTTTTGGAGAATATAGGGAAGTCCCAATGAGGACATTCATCTATGCCATGGGGCTATATGATGATGAAGGGTAACTGGAGGAACTAGAATTTCAACAACTGCCCTTAGAAATACCTGAAGGAGATTTTTAGAAGAGGAGATTGAAGGCAAATTTGCTCCTTCAAGGACCACAGGGTCCAAGTTTAGGAACAAGAGTGTGTGGGCTGCATTACATGCTGATTAAGAGCATCTTCTCTAAATTGGAGGGAGGGTCAACAATCTTTGAAGCGGAGCTGCACCTATTATCAGCATTGTAAGGGGGATTAAAATAAATATAGGATTATTGGTAGCCTGTAAGCTGAAGTATCAAGCCATACTGAATTGCAAGGGAATATTCCTTGGTGGCTTGATCACCTGAATTTTGAAGAATTTAGGAATATGGCCAGAGCAAGGGCCAACTGATCTAGCTTGTAAATATAAAGAGCTTTAATGAAAAGCTTTTAGAGATTCGAGAATTGTGGAAGTAGGCACCACAACAGAGCCACTATTTTCTCCTGACCCACTAGTTGAGCCCCACCTCTTGAAGAGTCAGCTGCACCAGCTGAGCAGCAAAGTTATGAGCCACATCTCCCCCCTCTACCAAAGAACCCCCAGTAATATAACATGAAGCTTCTGCATCAGAAGCCATGCAACAACCCTCTTCAGCAAGCTTCTATATATTAGAGAATGAAGTCTCTGACATGAAGAGAAGGCTTGTAGATCTAGAAGAGAGTACTAAAGAGGGTATGATGTCCAATGTCTTAGAAGTAGTCTCCAAACTACTCCTACACAACCTACAACATCCAAATCACCTTCTCTATAACCTATTTTAGTAGAGTCACATCCTAATGATAATGATGCCAAACACCATCTCCACCTTCATTGCCTTCATTGCCATATACACATTCACCCCCTATACATATAGAACCATACACATCACCACCAACACAAACCCTAAACATAGAACCGTTATAATAGTTAGTTGAGTCACCTGCTTAGAACATTCCTGAGGACAATGAAGCCACTGTTCAAACACAACCAATTCTTTCACCTTAACCACCAATAATGGAGGCTATCGAATCAACTCCAATACCTACATCAATAAAGAGAAAGAAGACAAAGCAACCAGGCCAAAAAAGAAAGAGAATGATCCTTCCAAAAGATCCAGAATTGGATGAAAGATCAATACAGCCGATCAGTCGATTATCTCAGAGACAACAGTGGAGCTAGTTTTAACAGATGCTCCAGCTGTTCCTTCAGTAGAAGACTCTGATAGTGAATACAACCTCAAGCTATTAAGTGATATGGTACAGAAGGTTGTATAAGAGGCGGGGTTGGAAGAGAGAATGATAGTAGAGGACAGGCCTAATGATAAGGAGTCCAATGAAGCTGCCATGACAAGGCAACAAAGGGAAGAAATAATAGAGGAAGTAGTACCTCCACAACAATCTTTAGCCAAAGAAACAGCCGTAGAGCCAGTTTTAGTGAATGCTATAGGTGTTTTAGATGCTACACCTCTTTAACAAGCATCACCTAGGTGTGCAATTTTAGAAGTTGTAGCAAGAATGACTGCTGCAAGGAGAAGAGAGGAAGAAATGGATAAAGCACACCAAAAGAGAATATGTGCACTAGAGCAGTGGTAGAGCGAATACAGAGAAAGAGCACTACAAAGGCAACTAGAGGATAAAAGATGGTCCAAAGGAATCCCTGAATGGGATACACTTGAAACTTACTATCATCTACGCCTCCAAGTAGAAGCAGCCACACATCATGGAGAGGGGAGTACTCAAACAGAAACCCCTGTGACTCATGATGCTCCACAACTACAGTATCAACTCTTTCTTGATGCCCTTCAGCGAGACCAAGATGATTCACTCGAAATCAATCAATTGCTGGAGGTTACAAGAAAAGAAAGAAAAAGAAAGATAATGGAGGATATCAAAATGAGATTTCTCGAATCTCATCAAAGATCAGAGGAAAAGAATTCTACAAATAAGGTCTGCTATCACTAGAGTAGAAGTCGGACGATTAGAAAAAGCCATAAAGGTTGAGAGGAAGAAAAGAAAAAGCCTGACTACAAGTTCAATCATTACCAATAAAGGAGTCATCTCGGCCATAAATAATTGAAGCTCTTCAAGGATCGGACGAATTAGCTGAAGATGCTGAGAGCATAAATGATGACAACTTTCTGTATAGTGAAGATGAAGAGGAAAGGAGGAGAGAAGAAGAAGCCCAGAAGAAGATAATAGAGCAATTTGAGAGTGATAATGCCTATGCCCAAAGAATCCATAAAGAGCTGGACAGAGAAGAAAGGGAAACATAACATAAAAAAGGAGTTAGTCCTTCTCCAACAACAGTCTAGCCCCATCAACCAACAAATCCTACCAGTGAAGCCCTTAGAAGTCAAGCCAGTAGAAGTAGAAGTAGAAGCATGACTAATGAAAGAGGTAGAGGCAGGATTTATAATAGGGGTAGAAGACTAGGAAGAGGAGGAAGGGGTAGAGACCCCTATGAAAACCTTCCCAAGCTAAAAAGAGGAAGAGGAAATGAATTCAGCAAGAGTCTATGATATTGGCTGGGAATGGAACCTTAAAATTCTTTATTATTTCAATTTTTATTGTAATATATGTACAATATTCTTTATTTTTTTAATAAAACGTAGATTCTTCTTTTTCTTTTTCTTTTTCATTCTTTATGAATTATCTTTCTTTATGAAGTTGCTTTTTGTTCATAACTCTATCAGGGCTCTGATTAAGCCTTAATAATAACATCTATTGTGCCAAGTTTTTCGTTTTAACAAACTTAAACAGGTCTCGACAAGACAAGTTTAACCCTCGAGCTTACACAGAGAGAAGTTTTCTTTACTTCTCAATTTTTTTTTAAATCTTGCTTTAAATAAAAATTGTTTTAATAATTGAATCCCCTTCCTAGTTATATTATTTCAACACCGAGGACAATGTATGTCTTAAGTATAAGGGAGGGTTAAGAAAGATGAATGAGTCTAATAAATGAATTAATTGCATGAATAGAGTATGTACTGATATAGATCAAATTTCCCATGCAAATTCATAAGAACTCAATGAAATGGTTAAAATTTAACAAAAATCTTTCAAAAAAGTCACTTAGCTAAATGATTTATGAAGTTGTCTTGAAATTGAATTATTTTTACCTTGTTTAAATCAATTAATAGTATCCATGTGAAGTAGTTTTACTTATTATTTAGTTTAGAATTTTAGAGCTAGAATTAGCTTAATGTTCTTAGTTGGGTTACTCAATTTTCTTGTAAAAGCTTAAATAATATGTATGTTTTCCAAAATTAGTTATTTTGAGAGCTATTTTAATCTCTGGTAAATGTTTAAATGATGATCATAACTTGATAATTTTTCCTTGTGTGTTATAATTAAAAATAAAACAAAAATTAAATATACAACATGTGCTTAAAATTGGAATGGGCTTAGGTTGGTCCTTCAAAAGACCAACTTCTTGTCCCCTCTTACAATTTCAAAAGCCATAAAAAAAACAACATAAGCGAAAAGATGCGAGCAACACCTTGTCTAGAGGTAAAGAAAAGATGCAGGTAACACCTGTTCCTCTAAAGCTTTAAATAATTAATGAAATTAAGAAATAAAAAGCATAAACACCGAAAAAGATTCAGGGGATGAACTTATGTATACGCATTTATCTTAGAATACTCTATTGAGAGAAATGATTAAAAGATTACATACTTTGATATATAAGGGATAAAGATGATTGAGTTTCTTCTTACTCTGATTGATCTTTTGAATAATTTTTTCTTAGAATTCTTTATTAAATAATGAGGGTAAAAGCTAATTTACATAGATGAGCCACTTGATTTCTACAAAAGTAACTTTATTTTAGTCAATAAAGATGATTGAATTCTCAGAATGCTAAGATGATTTGCGCTTAAAGTGGTCAAATCAAATAAACCATTTATGATTTGTTTTCTTGATAAGCCTTGTGATTGTTTTAAAATGTTTTATTTTCTTGAGGATAAGCAAAGGCTTAAGTGTGGGGGAATTTGATAAGTCATTTTTACTTTATATTTTTCATAGGATTTTGAGCTCGTTTTACTAAGAATTTCATATAAAAATCTTGTAAAATTGATTTTTTCATAAATAATGTTGTTTTGAAGCCCTTAGAATCCAATGAGGAATAATCAAAGTGTTTTAAATCAGATTCGGAGCAAAAACAACAACTAACGTCAAGATTGCAGAAGTCGAGTCCTGTAAAGTCACAGCAGAGGCCAAACAAAGGAAGAAACAAAAAAAAACTGGTCTATCGAGCCTTAACAACAAGCACTCGACTTTAGTTGAAGTGATCGAGCATCATTTTGGAGAAAATACACTGTTGAGGCTCAAATCTCGACCCTCAACAATTGTTCCGACAAACTAATTCTTCATCAGTATTGCCTCGAGCTTCAGCAATACGAGCCTTAGCAATACAAGCCTCGACTTTCTTAATTTGATTCTCAATAGAGCAATAGACAAAAACGCATAGTTTACTTGGAAATACCTAAAGTCGAGCCTGATTTTGCTTAATACGAGCATTGACCAACAAATCACATGCGACCCTCGAAAAGTGTTTTCACAGATCATATGCGCACATGGAAAATATCACAAATTCTATTAGAGAGAATCTACCACGTATCAATAAAGTAGGTCATGCTTTCTGTGCCTAGTAGCCTATAAATAAACGTGCAAGCATGCATTGTAAAATATGTAAAAACAATGTAAATTAGTATTAATGTAGATTAGCTTTTTAAAGGATTCTTGGGTAAAAGAATTTCCATTTCTTCTTACTTGAGAATTTCTTCTGTTTTCTAGGTAAAATCAATTTAACCCGATGTTTGTAATTTCTATGAATTTCTGAGCAATTAATTGATTAATCTTTCGAATCTGTTTTATTTCTTCTAATTTGTGCTTATTTTGATAAATCCATGGAGAAATAAACTCCTATAGCTTAAGGATTACGAATCCAATTCTCGATTTAGTTTGATTTCAAATGTGCTTTCAAGTTAATATGATTTGGTATTTATAAATAGTGATTTAAACTTAAACTTATGGTTTTTAAAGAAGTGGTGCACTCTTTTAGATCCGCGATTGATTTCAATTGGATAGATCAATAGATCATTCAATTGGATAGATCTGTAGTTGCTAATGGAGTCAATCCTAACTACCTCTTGTCGATGAATGGGTAAAGATTTTCTTACACTTGTTTTAAAAATTCATTGAGTTGTTTTTTTTTTTTTTTGAAAAATGGATTCCTATTCTTTATGCGAGTCTAATTGGAATTTCATATTACTAGTTTCAGCTAGATCTAGAACTTCTGACTTCGAGAGAAGTTTTAGTTTAAATTAGAGAATCCGGTGGTATAAACACACAATTCAAACAGCTTTTAAGAAGTTTATTGTTTTTAAAAAATCATTATGATAAGGAATTGGTGAAGTAACCCTAAGCTGCTGTTTTCATAGAAGTTACAAGCTTATTTCTTATTTTACCCATTCGACGTTTGTGAATATTCATAACTTTGCATAGTTGCTTTTTCCTTATGTTTTTTTAAACCTTTCTTTGGCTAGACAATGAATGATGTTGGAAGACACTAGCTGCCAACCATTCCCTTAGGACCGACCTAAATCACTATCTATACTACATTTGATGGGTGCATTAATACTATCTCAGATGGATGGTGCAGACTTAAGGACCCTGTAAACTTAGATGCTATAAAAATGTATTATGTGTGATTAATGAGGAATTTGTCGTTTCTAGTGTTCATTTGATCTTATTTTCGTTAAATGCAAGCAAAGTAGATATCTTTGAAAATCTCCAAAATTGGTTCGATCCTCAATCAAGTAAGCCACCTTCAAAGATAAGTTTCCTCACTTTGATGTAACCATAAGGGGAATAGTAAGGGAACAATTTGAGCATATCATAAAGTTGAGAAACATGTGCATTATTTTAATTATAGGATTAACTTCTACTTGAAGAAATTAAATTATGTAAGGATATGCCAATTTTCGTGAGCCAGATGCTTAATCAGGAAGCTTTAGGACCTAGTTTAGAAGGAAACAAGCTTAAGGAGTCAGTCAAACAATGCCATTAATAGTGATGCAAGACCAGTGTTAATGGGATTCATGAACATAATACGAGATGGCTATCTTTCAAAAGATCATGGTAAGGGCCGGTAAGGTTAAAGAACCTTTGCCAAAACTTTGTATATAAACTGAAGTCCACGCAAGTCTTTAAAGAAAAAGGACTCGAAACCCATATGAGTCTCCTTAAAAAGAAAAGACCCGAAGCCCATCTAAGTTCCCTAAAGAGTAAAGACTGAAGCCCATCTAAGTCTACCTAAAAAGAAAAAAGAGACCCGAAGCCCATCTGAGTCTTCCTAAAAAGTAAAGACTGCAGTCCATCCGAGTCCTTAAGAAGAAAAAGACCAAAGTTTATCCGAGTCTTTATAAAGAAAAAGATCGAAGTCCATCCTAGTTTTTAGGAAGGGTGAAGACTATGATCCACCACAATATAAAGTGGAAACCTAGGAAAAATCGTCCCCCATTTCTTTAGGCAAGTAGAGAGGTTAACCTTTCATGATACAATAACTTCACTGAAAATCATTACCATCTCTCCCTTAGTTAAAGATTGAGATTGCAAGACCATCGCTATCTCAGCTAAGTTTTCCTTAATGGATCAGGAGTTCTAATTTCTGGGTAGGTGCTTTTCAAGGCAAAATTTGGGTATCCTTTTTGTCTTTGTGGCAATGTTTTACCCAAACTTTGCCACAAAGAAGAACAGTTATAGACACCTCATTTTGCCCCTGAAATAAGAAGTAAAAAAAAAATAAAGAGATAAAGAAAAGTGGGATGTGTGTAAGAAAATAAAAAAAAAACAAAGAAAACATATAAATAAAAAGAAAAAAATAATAATAAGACAATAATGCAAAGTAATTCAAAAAGAAAAGAAAAGAATTTTAAAAAAATGAAAAGGTGTGAAAATTATATTTTTGGCTTGGTTCAGGTCACTCAAATGTTGTTTGAGTGACCAAAATGACTGAGGCATAGGTTAACGGCTTATTGGATAAAGCAACACAAACACACACAAGACCTAGGTTTGAACTCGCGCGAAGGACAACTCCAAATTTTGTTTTGTATAGCGCATGTAAGATACACATGGCGAAATGTTGTGGGTGAGGCACGCATATCCAACACATGCGTCTTCTTCTTCCCCATAACAACCTATTTTTCTCGCACGACAACCATTTTTAAGCTCATTTTTTACCCATTTTCGATCGATTTCTCACTAGATTGATTAAGGGATCTTAAAGAAGACACGTGATACTTTGTATTAAATCAAAAACTTGTCCTAGAATCATCAATCCGACACTTGATTTTGGGCACAAAGTTCGCGAAAAAACTTGTTTTTTTAACACAAAGCAAATTTTTTTAATTTTAAATTTGATCCATCTGAGCTTCTAGAACCCTTAATATGATATTCTTATACTCATTCTAGAAGCTATTTTGGCTCGTTAATCATTAAACAAGTTCTAGAAGATCAAATTTCGCACGTGCCACCAACCTCGTTCTTGAACGAATCCCACTTACTTCGACTCCTAAACTCTACAAATAGGAGTCGAAATCACTATTCAGGGCATCCACTTCCATCAACAAGCATCAAAAACACAAATTAAGTGTCGATTCCATCCAGTAGATTTCAAATTACATATTCAAGTTCTAAGGTTTCAATTTTGATTTTTTCGAAATCACTCCTAACCAAAGCCAAATCGAAATGAACTAAGGTGATAATTGAACTCAGGGGCGGTGAAAACTTTAGCTAGTAGCTTTCCCCTTGTTGAAAACATCTTTACCATCTTCGATAGCCTCCACCGTCGACCGCCGTAATCTAGAGCTCGAAGCCACCCTCCTTAGCCAGTTTCAATCCAAATCGCCACCACTGGACTGCTCACTGCACCTAGTTGATCAATCTGACAACTCCTTTGCTACCAATAGTTACTAGAAATGCCAAATCAGGAGTCACGCGACTACTGTCCTTACGCGACCCGAATCTATCCCCGAACTAGCTCAAGATCCAACCCGAACTCGTTCCCAAACTAGATCCTAAATCCAAAGTCCGACTCGTGCGTCTAGTCCAAGTAAGTCTGAAATTTTATTTTCTTTTTAACTATTATTATTATTATTATTATATTATTAATTATTATTATATTATTATATTATTATTATATTATTATTATAATTTATTAATATTATTTAAACAACTAAAAAATTGTCAAAACTAAAAAAAATAATAAACATGTAGATATTGTATAAGCATATCAGTAGATAAATATATATGTATTGGATGTATGTAATAATATTTATAAATGCTTAAAAATGCAAAAAACATATATAACTAAATAAATAAAAATAAATAATATAGATTAGATAATTCATAGGGTCTCACATAAAAATCCATTTTAAAGAAAAATTAAAACTTAATAAACTTAAAGAGAAAAGAATTTAAATCTTAAAATCTACCAACAAATTAAAGTTTTCTAAAAGAAATACGTTTTGTCTGATCCCGATTAGTGGGTACATAGGCACCTCCAAGGCAACATAAAATTAAAAAAAAATTATTTTTTTTCCATCATATTCTTTTGTAAATGTATCTAATTTGTTCATTTTTGTAATCATTAATTGACTTATCATTAATTTGTAAATAAGATTGTAAATGTTGAAATTCATGGAATTTGATTTATTTTTTTATCATTAAAAGAATAAATCTTAGGTTATGAATTTTAAGTGGTAACCATAAGGTTTTAATAGGATAACCCTCGAATAAAAAATATCTAGTTTATAAAATTTGGTTTTAAATCAAATTTTTCACAAACTAGTAACTAAGTTAGGATTAACCAACTCATTAATCCTAACTTATAATTTTTCTCGATTATGATCGGGTGGTGACTCCAAAACATTTTCGAAAATTAAAATTTCTTTTAATTCCTAGTCAAGGGCTTGTATCAAATGGGTTAAGGTCTAGTATAAATCGAATTGAAAGAAATTTACTAGGAAATGAAAAATCCAGGCTCGACAGGGTAGAAAATGTAAATGGGCTTTAAAATATAAATATTATTATTTGTTTAGGCTTGACTTTGAGTAAGTGACAGGACCTAGTGAGTTTGTTTCAGTTATGGGGATAACTTAAGGAGATTTGGCTTGGTGGGCTTAGAATAAGGATAGTTGGACTGGTCCACTTCACCCAACCTTTCTCGAGCAGATTCAAGCATACAAGAGATGACTATTGGCCTTAGCCCATAAGAAACTCCATCTCATCCATCAATAATTAAGATGATCTGATGGTCATCATCCATGCCAAGTGCCTATAAATAGTCATTTGTTTTTCCTTAGTTCCAACTTTTGGCAAAGAGAAGACACGCAACATTCTATAGAGGAGACTTTGTTTAGAAAGATCAAGCAAAGCAACCAGATATTTCTACCTCAATTGATCAAGAACTATAGGTTGACACGCGAGGTCTACTTAAGTTCCCTCGCTTGTCATTTGTGCATTTAAGAAACTAAAACTACCTACTCCTTCTCCCCGTCGTTCTATCCAATCCATCTCATCATCAAGTGCCACCTCCTTAGTTATACTTTGAAGTTCTGTGTCAGGCACGGGATCCAATGCTATGCATGTATGACCGTTATTAGGAAGAACCCTGCACCTATAGGCTTTAAATCTCGTGTAGTCGACGCATCTTCAATGGTCCATGACAAACACATGTGCAACTACAATAATCAAACCAATTTCCTATTCTTTAACGCATCATAATGTCATCCCAATTCTTAATACATCATAAGAGCTGCCACAAGTTTTGGTTCTTCATAAATTCCATCAAACAACCAGTGTAATTAGACTTAATGTTTGTAATATTTTTGGTAAGTGAGCAATGATGCCCATATCAGCGCATTCATTTAGGCAGTTTCATATAAGTCTTAACAATAAAACCCACATTCAAATACATTGCAAATATTTGGAGCACTAGCTTGGGGTCTTACTTTAATTTCCAACTTTCAGTTAGGATAATTTATTAATGGTCATAATTACCATTCAGTGCATCTCTCTTTTTTCTTTTTGTATTATCTTTTATTATGCCTAATGTATGAATAATACCACATCTAATACCATAATATGCTTACTTTGTACCAATGACAGCCTCATATATCCCATTCATCTATTAAATATGAGAACTCTCTAGCCATTAGCAGTTCGTCTCCATTTCTATAATCTTGCCACAACCAACAGTATATAGAATTTTCCTTATGCTATTGCCTTGCATCGTAAACCCTTGTCAAAAGCTCCAAACAATTGTAGAAGATCTTCTTCATTGGGGCTAATATAAGTAAGCATCTTGAGTTTTCAACATGGCATTGTAATTCTCATTTAGATTTATAATTTGATTGTGAGTTATTTTGTTTTTTATTTTTTTCAATTCCTCCAAATAGATTCTTTTAATTTTAATTTTTTTATTCCCTCTACAAGGGGGGAAAACCACACTCTCATTTGATTTATCAACAAAAAATTGCAAGAATACTTGATGCATTGTGTTTTACTATGTAAATAGAATCACCTTGGAATAAACCCCATTCCTGTTCCAACTCTTACTATCGAATGAGTACAAAGAACAACAACGGACATATTAAAGCCATAATCAACTGATTATGGTCACATAGTTGATATGTTGAAGTTCAAAATTAGATGATCATAGTCACATAGTTGTGTTTACACATTAACATTTAACAAATCTTAAATGCTAGCACAATTTGGTAATAACTGCATCTACATTAAATGCACCTAGGCTCTAATAGGATATACCAAGAATAGTATTAATTTTTTTAGTGGCTCCCTTTAAGGAATTCAATCGTAGTCATTTGTCCTGATGTTTTAGTAACCACTGGTTCTATATTCAATGTCAATAATATTAATTTGCTGATTTAAGATCAAATGGCTTAATATAATAGTTTAATGGAAAATTACATTGGAAGGGATCAATGTTCGAAGTTAAATTCAAATGAAAGATCAAACTTTCAAATTATTAAAATAGATAATCAGCATTACATTAAGTTGTTCAAATTAAGTATTCGATCATGACACCATCATAACACTGTTAAATCAAGTTGACATAGTGGGTTTGTAGGATAGTGGCAAAGTCTCTATTGAATACTTGCATAACATTTGTTCTCTATTTTAACCAAAAATTCGATCATCTATATAAATAGTTTAATATAATTTTTTTTCTTTTATTTTAACTTCTTAAAAGCTTGATCCTTAGTTTTGATTTTCCTACTTGTAATTTCCTTATAATTTAATATCGTTAAGATTACAAGTAAAGTGAAAGCATGACTCCCAATTTTTTATTCCTAATAAAAAAAATAATGTGTTGCCTAAATACCCATATCAAATATCGGAAATCCATACATAATATCATCATATGAACATTATCACATATTTAGAAATGAATATATCATCTAAGCCTAAAAAGTGCTCTTCTTTCTTTATTTTCAATTTATGTTAATCTTGGCACACTTACTTTAACCTTGACATATACCACTCCACAAAAAATTTAAAGAAAATTAAAATATTTAGAAATATCTTCTATTAAAGCTATCATCAACCAATCGAAGATAACAATTATAATGATTTGTGGTTATCAATTTGATTTTAAAAAACTAAAAATTTTGAATATGGTGACTTCTATTTTTAAGTTTAAAATAGTCACCCAACATCTTCTTTATGGGCCGATGAGCCCACAAACGCCTCTTAAGCGCTTAGGTTGAAGGGCCTCTCATACCCCAGCCTAAGAGATCCCTAGCATACAAAGGTTGTGGCCTTTATATGGAGCTCCACAAGGCCTCAACTAAACGAGGACCTCAACTCCTTACTTAACTACACAAACACTGAGGACCATGTTTTCATACCTCAGCCTAATATCCCCAAGGAATAGATCTAAGCGTAGTTACCTTCATCTTATATAAGGACCAACTCAAGTTTGAGGTCACCTTATACGAGGACTAGCTCGACTCCAAGATCACCTGCCTCCTTATTGGCCCAAATCCACGTGGAGTAAGATCCTATGGGCCCCCAATTGAGGCATGATTAAATACTATAAATAGACCTACACCCCCTAAAGGCATGGGTAATGCTACTTCTTCTGCTATCTAATAATGTCTCTACCCTCTTGTGTCCATTACTAATTTAAGCATTGGAGTGGCAATGCTGAACAACCCATAAGCATGATACTAATTTTCTTATGTGCGAGCAAGTCCACCATGCTCCAACATGCTCACTCCACCAGTAGATCACCACCTATAACATAATTGTATTCCCTTTCTAGACACAAAAAAGAGAGGAGGATAAGGAGAAGAGACGGAGAGAATAGAATAATAGAATGAAAATATTGACGGTAGTAACATGACATCCAGATAAATATATTCGATTAACACATTGAAATTTGAAATTTACAAACTTTGAAGAGAATTTATTTAGTGTACAAATGTAGTAAACTAATGGCAGGGTGTGTATTTGATTTTTGTGTAAAAAATTTAAATGTTTGAAAGGTTGAGTTATGAAGCATGAACAACTCATAATTTTCCAAACTAATTGAAGTTATAATTATCAAAACTTCATTGCAATTTCCTTACTAGACTCTAAAATTTCCAACTACCTTTTTTGTATATAATTGTTACCCTCACTAATTTTACTCTTGTGCTAAAAGTTTTTCTTATCAAACCTATTGCTTAAAAAAAAATCAACTCATGTGTTTAAAAATATATCATTAATGACGACAAGCATTTAGTTTCTTTATTTCACCATTCACTTGTTGTAAAATATAATTTTTTTCCCATGGATTCAATTTTGGCGTATAATATGACACCCTTTTTCTATGATTGATCAAGAATTAAAAAGAATTGATAGAATGACAAAACAAAGGGAAAAGCATTAGCAATGCAACTGAAGCATTTCATTGATACCAACAAACACAATTTGATTACTACAACCACAATAAATTTCACACAATGCAAACTCAAAGAGTAGTGCTCTAAAACAATTAACAAAAGTATACACAAAGCACTATTGAATTTTCTTTCTCTACTAATATGTGGATTAAGAATAAGATATAAGAGAATTAGTTAACTTTGTTTGTTTACCAAATGAAAGCTCTTGAAATTTATTATAACATGCCAAAAACATTTTATTTATATCCATGGGAGAAAAAACAAGTTGTTGCACAAATTTGGACACTTTTGCCTCTATAATAATGAGCCTAACAACTAAATTTTTGAGTGTACTGGTTAGATGCCATCTACCATTGCCTAGATGCTATATGGAATATCTGGAATAAATGCACATCGCCATCTCTTTTCTAAGCCCTTTGCACCATACATGTACACATCAAAAAGAAAAGGCAAGTATTAGCTAGGTGTCACGCCTTGACGTCGGGACCCTGTTGAATTGTGCAAGGTCCAAAACATGAGATGGTAAACACACTTCTAAGACCACTATCACATGATAAGAACCTTTTGAACATGTCCAATAAAGGTATCGCCTAAACCTTGTCCCTTGGTATCCAATCGCCTTGCTGTAGGCTTTAATTAACATATGATAAGACCTTTGGATCATGCCAATGTTATGGTGTATGACTGCTGGCTACAGCATAGCTTTATTCCGAAGCAAGGTAGACGCAACTTCAAGTGTTTCTCTCTAATTTTGAACAAACGCTTAACCATCCAAGAGAAGAAATGTTGTTTGCACCTTTAAGATAAATTTTATGCAAATTACAGTTATGTCAATTAAATGCAAATTTGTTTTAAGTAAAGATATCAATATGCAAATGGTTGTCTTCATTAAAATGTAGTCACAAACTTTTATGGTCGACATTACCAACTTACCCCCAGGAAGCACAATATAAGGAAACACTCCAATTGAGAAGGTAAATTTTCATGCACCATGGAAAGAATTTTTTTTATGTTCTCTTCAAGATACAAGTTAAGACAAAAGCCATGTTGACGATTACTTAATATAAGATCTACCTAACTGATAATCAAGAGATCATCTTGTAAAATCACATGTAGATCTAAAAGGTGAACTACACATATAGATCCATAATATTAAGTTTGAGCTATTAAATGCAAATACCCAATCAAATTCAATTAAAAAGTGCATTGAAATCACCTAAATTGGTCTTAAATTCACAGACCCAATTTAAGGAGATTATTTCTCCGTAGATTTGAACATTAAGCACATATTCAAAAGAAATAATACAAATTAAAGATGAATATTACAAATTAAGTTTAAAATCTTGCAAATACAAACAATAGATTGAATGATTTTACCCAAAAAAAAAACTATGAATACTTAGTAAGAAGAAATAATTATTTTGCTAAAGATTTCTCTCTCTATTATACGTTAGTGGTATTTTACATATGGTACCCTCAATCATTGGGCATTTGTGCACATTTATTTATATGCTACAAGCACAAAAAATCATGAAGATTTTATTCGTTGACGTGACAGATTCTTTATAATGGAAATTGTCCTTAATCTCATGCATGCGTCGTGAGACAGCAAAATAGGGTTACTTTTCACTGGTCAAATCTAAGGCTCGAAGTTTGGATGCGGTCTAAGCTGTATTATTTTCTTCAAAGCTCGAATTTTCACTCAGCTTCAATCGAGGGTTGAATCTGGGTCTCAACTTTATGGTGCATTTGAAGCCGTAGATGAATTCCAAGCTTGATCACTTATTTCAAATCAACGTAAACCAAGGGTCATGTCAAAGGCTTGGTTTAGGCCAACTGGGAACTTTACCTTGAAATTTTGTCCTTGCAAGGCATTTCTGAAGGCCTTGATAGAAATTTGTCTTTAAACTTTATTGTTGTTTTGCTCCAAATCTGATCCAAACACTTTGTTTCAACTTTTCTTGATTGTAGGAGCTGAAAAATAATATTTAAATAACAAAAGTGCAAAATTCATGGGAATCTATGTAAAATTGGATTAAATCAAGCCTAAATTCCTATGAATGAAATAGAATAAAACAAACTTAGCAAATTCCCCCACACTTAAGCCTTTGGTTGTCTTCAAACAAACATCAGTTCAGCACAACTAGGCAAAGCTTTAAACATTCAATGAGTCTCAACTAAACTGTGCTAAAGTTACTTCTACTAAAATCACTAACCTTATCTAAGTTGATTACCTTTTACCTATTGTTTAATTAAGAATTCTAAAGCAAAAATTACTCAAAATATCATATAAAGTAAGAGGAACTTAATCAACCTTACCCCTTATACAAATAGGTATGCTTCCTTAATCATCTCTCTAAGCATCATAATAAAAAAAATGAAGGCATATGTATCGGTTTATCCCTTGAATCTCCTTCCTTATTTGTGCTCTCATTTCATTCTTATTAATTATTTATGTATTTCAAAACTACAAGCAATAAGGTTCTTGCCTTCTTCTTTGCTTTTTCCTCTGAAGGGGTTTTTGCCCCTATCTTTTTGCTTTAAAAAAAAAAAAGATTCATGACTTATTTAAAATTGAAAGAAGGTCAAAAGTTGCTCTTCTAAGTGACCAACCCTATCCATTTCAATCTTAAGCACATGATTATTTCATTTTAATTTTTTGTTTTAGTTTTAAATAAAGGATATGGAGAAATCATCAAGTTATAAAATATCATTTGAATAGTCATCAAAGACTATAAAGCTCTTGAAATGAATAAATTGAAAAGCATATATTTAAGATTTACAAATTAATAGAGTAACCTTATTAGGGACCTTAATTATAACTTAAATTTCAATATTAAATAAAAAGTAAAACTACTCCACGTTGATACCGTAAAGTGATTTACACATAGTAAAGTAAACTAAAAAATGTGAAGATATCATTCGTTATTAGCTCAATCGAGTTATAGAGTGCTTTTTGTTTTGAATTTCAATTAAATTCATCAAATTTTAGCCATTTAATTAATCTCCTATAATTTGTTGGGAAAAATGATCATTTAAAGTAAAATTACTCTATTATTGATAGATTATTATTAATTAATCAACTCTTCTTGCTTAATTTCCTTCCCCTATACTTAAGATGAACATTATCCTCAATGTTTTTTAAAAAATTATAAACAAACAAGGGATAATCAACAATTTAAGCGCAAAGCAAGAGTTAAAATATTGAAAACTTCTTTTTATATGGTAGCGAGTTGAAGTATCCTTGACGCTTGGGCTTGATTGCCTTCTTGATCAAAGCTATTTAAAGGTTATGGTAGACAAGGCAAAACACCACTAATGACTGTTGGCTCTATCAGAGCTGCGACTTTAAAATTAGACAAAAATTCTAAGTTATTTCCACATTTTGTAACTAAACTTTGCTAAGTTAAAAATAACCTGCACAAGAATCAAATTTATTCTGCCACAAAGAATTATACTTATTTATAAAGAATAAAAAGAGTATAACGAAATAAAGAATTAAATAAGCTATGAAGAGAATATGAAACTCATCTTTGAACTATAGATTTGAATATTAATTAATGAATGAATAAACGAATAAGAATCAAAGAATATCTAAGAGTTTTTCTTTTAAGAATACCAAAATTTTCAAGTTTAACGGAGCTAAGAGCTCCTACTCTTCCTCTTCAAACCAATATCTTAAGCTACTGCTCTCTTCTTCCTTCTTTCTCCTATAATAGATCTTTCTCCTCTATTAGTTCTTCCACCAGCAACATCTAAGGCTTAACTTTATGGTGCGATTGAAGCTATATCATGAAGTCTAGGGCTCGATCACCTTAATGCAAATAATGTAAACTGAGGCTCATGTCGAGGGCTCAGTTTATGACGTGATTGGGAACTTTGTCTTGAAATTTTGCCCTTGACAACCATTTCTGATGGTCCTGATAGAAATCTACCTTTCAACTTTGTTGTTGTTTTCCTCCAAATCTAATAAAAAACACTTTGTTTCTTCTTTTCCTGATTCCATGAGCTGAAGAAAAACATTCAAACAATAAAAGTGCAAATTCATAGGAATTTATCTAAAATTGGATCAAATCAAGCTTAAACTCCTATTAATGAAATAGAGTAAAATAGACTTATCAAATTCCCCCACACTTAAACCTTTACTTGTCTTCAAGCAAACATCAATTCAACACAACCAAGCAAGGCTTTTTTGAATAGGAAAATATATCATGAGTGGAAATTTAACTAAATCAATTAAGTTCAATCACCTGTTAAACCCAACACTTTAAATATCCAACCAATCTCCACTAAACTATGCTAAAGTTACTTCTACTAATATCACTAAACTTATCTAAGTATATCAGCTTTTACCCTTATTATTTAATTAAGAATTCTAATGCAAAAATTACTCAAAAGATCATACAAAGGAAGAGGAACTCAATCAACTTTATCTCCTTATACAAATAGGTATCCAGTTCCTTAATCATCTCTTTAAGTATCATAGTGAAAAATGGAGGCATATACATCAATTCATCCTTTGAATCTTCTTCCTTATTTGTGCTTTCATTTCCTTCTTATTAATTATTTTTGTACTTCAAAGCAATAGATAAGAAGGTTTTTGCTTTTTCCTTTACTTTTACCTTCGGAGGGGTTTTTGCCCTTATCTTTTTGCTTTTTTTCTTTTTTAAGATTCATGGCTTATTTAAAATTGAAAGAGGGGTAAGAAGTTGCTCTTTTTGGAGACCAACCCTAGCTCATTTTAACCCTAAGTGCATGATTATTTTCATTTTAATTTTTTGTTTTAGTTTTAGATAAAGCATGAGGAAAAATAATTAACTTATAAACATCATTTGAACCTTCATCTAAGACTATAAAGCTCACAAAATGACTAAATTGAAAAACATACACATCATTTAAGCTTTTACAAATTAATTGAGTAACCTTAATAGGGACTTTAAGCCAATCCTAGCTCTAAATTTCTAGATTAAATAATAAGTAAAACTACTCCACATGGATATTGTAAAGTGATTTACACATAGTAAAGTTAACTAAAAAATGTGATGATATCATTCATTATTAGCTCAATCGAGTTATTGGGTGATTTTTGTTTCGAATTTTGAACGATTTTGGTCAGGTTTTAGCCATTTTATTAATTTCTTATAATTTGTTAGGAAAAATGATCATTTAAAATGCAATTACTCTATTATTGATAGGTATTATTATTTAATCAACCCTTCTTGCTCAATTTCCTTCACCAACAGTTAAGATGAACATTGTCCTCGATGTTTAAAAAAAATTATAAACAAACGTGGGATCATCATTAATTTCAGCATAAAGCAAGATTTAAAATTTTGAAGCTTAAGAAAACTTCTTTGTATATGGTCATGGGTTGAAATATCCTTGAGGCTTAAGCTTGATTGCCTTCTTGATTAACGTTATTTAAAGCCTATGGTAAACAAGGCAAAAATCAGTAATGATCGCTGGCTCTATTAGAGCCGCAACTTTAAAATTAGACAAACATTATAAGTTAATTCTACATTTTGTAACTAAACTTTGTTCAGTTAAAAACAATCTACATAAGAATTAAACTTATCCTGCCATAAATAATTATACTTATTCACAAAGAATAAAAAGAACTAAGCTATGAAGAGAATATGAAATTCATCTTTGAACTATGCATATGAATATTAATGAATGAATGAATGAATAAATGGACCAACTTCCGCCAGACTCCGAAATTCACCAACTACGGCAGCGAATCAACTTGAAGGGAGCCAGGTGTTCCTATTCTTCCTCTCCAAACTTGTATCTCTAGCTCCTGCTCCTTTCTTTCTTTCTTCCTCCTTTGACAAATCTTGCTCCTCTATTAACTTTTCTACCAGCAGCATCCAGGGCTCAACTTTGTGGCATGATTATCATGACCTTAAATAGGGGCCTAATAGGTTTGCTTTAAAGTTGTTATATCATGTATGCACCCATAACATGAAGACCGCCTTGCAACTGCGAGATTGCAATACTCTAATTACTTATTCTCTCAATATGTTATACATATATATATTTAGAAAAATATTTTTGGATATCGATATTTCCACGGATCACAAGGACCATAGAGAATCTGCAATATACGAATAAATAAATCATAGTGAAGGGAAGTAATGTCATATAATGCTGTTTGAGAGGGTAATTTTGTCATTTAACAGGCAGATTTAGACTCGAGAAAGTTGTTCATGAAGAGTCAAAAGTGGAGGAGGAAGGTCGGATCTAGGCCGCTAGCCTAGATAGGGAAGGCCATTGGCCTTGGCACTAAAGCAATTGGTGTATGTCCAACGTTAATCTTCAACAATTTTCAATGTAATAGCGAACGCTGGCTTAAGGCCACTAGCATAAAATCAAAGGCTGCCGATGTATGTGGTATGGGTTGTCGGCTTTGTACCGACCTACGATTTTATTTTCGCTTCTTCACGTTTAAGCCGCTCCTGAGCCACCAACTTGTGTCCAGCCTATATTTTATGAATAATCTTCTTTTCTTTGTGCTAGGGTTTCCCAATTCCTATATATATAAACCTGGGTCTTTAGTTCCTTCCTTACATCTCTTCCTAAGGCAATTCTAGGTAAGAACTTCCTCTCAAATCTCTTTTGGTTAAGTTTTCATTAGATCTCGGTTTAAAGGTTGTTTTCAAATTGGCTTTTAAGGAATCAAGTTGCTGGAGATGATTTCATTAGAGACAAGCTCTAGGTCTTGTTGGATTGTGAGTTCATGGTGATCAAAGAGGATTGGATATCTCATCTTAGGTAAGGTATAAATCTATCTTATCCTTGTGGTACTAAAGAAATAGTCTTTTTTGATTTGTTGTTTATATTCTAGAGATTTGGTGGATTATAGAGAAAAAAACCCTAAGTTCTTTGGAGAAGTTCTCCTTCTGTGATGAAAGAGAAGGTATGATATAAGGTAAATGTTGCTTTTATGAGATTAGGGTTTGGCTTATCTTGAGATTCGATTATGTATATGGTTGTATTGAGATGGTTTTGTTTATGTGATTAGGGTTCTATTGATATTAGAGTTTTGTGAAAAAGCTGATTTAAGTACGAACTTACCTTACTCGCTGTTTGTGCTTGTAAGGTTACAAAATAAATTGATTAAATCCTATCTGGCATATAACTGAAAGTGTGATGCTTGTGTTTGGCTTTGGTTAGTAAAGACCACGCAGAGAGTAATACTAATGAGGCACCCTGATGATCATTGTGTGTCGTTGTCCCTAGTGGAGTTACACCTGGAGATGATTCCAATAGTTTAGGAGTAGTGCGAGTATAGTACTCGGGTGTGTGGGAGATTCCCAATACCATATATGTATATATTACCTATTTTCCTATAGTGGTTGTTTTTAGGGAGTCATGAGATACACAAGGTTTGGGACTAAGCTACAGAAACTTCTGAGCTATGTTGTTTGTCTAGCTAAATTAAAGATAACAAATTGTGGCTGTTGCATTAGTTTTAAGTTGTATGTGATATTGTTTATTGCTTATTCATGTGCATGTGTTTTCGGTTTCGTATACTGGGCATATTCGCTCACTCTTTAATCTTTTTCAGGAACAGGTGCTGACTAAGTAGTTTATGATTTATCGGAATTTGATGTCTATGTGGACTTCGAGGAGGACATTAACTGACCTAATTATCCTGCAGATCTCTAGGTTGTCTTTGGATAGTTGTTAGTAGTATGAAACTATGGGAAGTTGTTTTTAAAGGTTATATTGAATTTATGAGATTTTTGTAAAGACTTTTTATTTAAGTTTAGTTGATAGATTGGCTATGGTTTATGCCAACTAGTTAGTTATGAAGATGTTTTAGTTTTACGATGTTTTTAAAGTATATTGGTGGTTTAGAGTTTTAATAGCCTTAACTTATCCTTCCAAGTGAGGACATATGGCAGGTTGTAATGCCTTCTAATTAGGGCGTTACAGAATCAGATATCCTATTCAAAGGTAGAATATGGTAAACTTTAATTCTATCTTTTAACTATAAAGAAATTACTAAAGGGTAAGGAAATGAAGTTAAGAAAGAGAAATAAATCAAGTTTTAAGTCTTTTTCTCTCAAGTAAGTTTAGTCCATCGACATTTTAAACCTCTAATTATTTTGACTTGATCTTTGACACGCTATGCGCTCGGTTCCTATCTTGGTCCCAACTTTTATGATTTTTCCTACAAAACAAACTATTGGGGGGTAAGCTACATCTAGCATAGTGAGATATTTCTTTGTGCAATAACGTACTCATAACAAAACAATAACAAGTTTATTAACAAACTTATGAGATGTAACATCTACATGAGCAAACAATACATCTAATCTACTAGAAATCATATGTTTGAATGGATTTACGCCATCCATTCAAGGTTAGGATTTTTAGGCCCACACGACCATAGTTTTTTAAAAAATGTTTTTGTAGACTTTCAAGCTACTATGTGCCATAAAAAATTTATAGATTTTCGAGCTACTACTAACCACCACCACTATTCTATCATCCTACCGATGGTATAGCAGTGAATGCAATATGACTCACTTCATGATATGTATGGTCAAATTATTAGTTTTTTCTCAACAAATATATTAAAATATCTTTGGGGTGATTAGAGAGATATACATAGACATTTCAAATGGCATAAAAAGACAATAATTAATTTATCCACAATTCAAGTTCCGATATACTTAACTTATTTTTAACAATCACCACACACACATTCATATCCCATGATAATCCCCACATGCATATTCCATTTTTATCCTTTCCTAATTTTCTAGTGTTTTTATACTGCAAGCTCAAACATGAATATGTAAAACATAAAGGAAAAGCTCAATCATCTATAGTGCGATTGTTGGTCAAAGTGATCATTGGGGAAAGGCACATCAAATTCTTCGCCACCTAAACAAAAGAAATACCTGGAATGAGTATTTCATATTGGCTCTACTCAAATTTCTAATTTTATTTACTCTATTCATTTTATTTTTTCCAGTTGCGGAAGTTCTGAATTTAAACGACCATAACTTGCACATTTTAACTCGGAATTTTGCATATGAGTAGTCGTTTTCTACCCACTTCAAATGCTCTATCCATTTCTAAGGTTATTTTTAATATTTGAGTTATTTATGGTTCAGAATGGGATGGTACAAATTGCACCCAATTCATTCTAGACCTTGTTTCTTTTTAAATTTTTGAAGTTTTGCTTCATTTAGGCTTCCTAAGCCAAGTATAAAATATATCTACCTTATAGTAGTGATAATAACTCATATCACATTCATGATCCTAGTAATGTTGTTCAAAATAGGAAATTTATTAAAACAACATTCATGGAAGGTAGGAAAGTTAGGTTTTTGGAAAATTCATTTTTGGATGTTTTAATAAAATTTCAAATCTTGATTTTTGTAAATATAAATACTTAGCTAAAAATCATAATTTTATATCTATTTTTAGTTCATGAACATTTCATTTTTATAATAAAATTCTTTTAGCCAATTATTTTTACAATATAGATTTTTACATGTTTATGTAAAAAACTCTAAGTTGTATTTTCTTTGAAATTTTATTCAGTTTTGATATTAAAAAAAATGGAGATAATTACTTGTTCTAAATTTCCTTTCTTGGTGAGAAAGGTTCTCATGTGTATTTGAGAAAAGAATTTCAAGTTATAAGATTTTCCCCAACATTACATGGGGTCACTACATTTAAAAAAAAATGGTTGATCTTGTTTCAAAATTTGCTTTCACTTGAATGAATTCTAAGGCTTTAAAAATAGATTTAGAAATAATTTGCATAGTAAAGAATTGGTCAACATTTATGTTTTTGGGAAAATTCATTTTGGCAGTTTGAAAAATATAGTTGAGTGTTTCTTTCTAATTCTTTATTCCTAATGAAAGGATTTCTCATGTGTTGGAGATAAGATTTTTTAGAAAGTATTTTCTATAACAAAAAATTATCAACATTCGTGCTTTTGGGAAATTTATTCTTTCATAGCAACATCTTCTATGACTATATATGTGCATGAGCTTAAAATAAAAATAAAATTAATAATATAGACTTATACCAATAACATAATAATTAGAGATAAATATTCAATAACATAAAGGTATCAAAACAAAAGCATTGGAGTCTTAGCTTGCTGTCAAAACTCCCTGAAACTTGAATATTCCAGTCACCATATGGAATGAAATAAAACAAGTATAAAGAAATGAAATATGAAAGTCTTCGATTTTTTATTAAGGCTTCTCAATACTTGAAATATATCCAGTCTCATAAATAAAATTGAAATAGATAACAAGAAAATTATGAGAGTTTTAGCTTTTATTTCAAATCTCTCCAAGACTTGAATTATTCCAGTCTCCTTCGGACTTGATTATGGACAAGTCCATAACTAGAAATTGACTAGTCTTATAAACAATAGAGTGCATAAGTAAATAAGTGCATGAAATAAATAAAGTTAGATTGGTAAGCATTTAGACTCTAAAAATTATAATTACTACGTATACATATTATCATGTAGAAAGCTAGATTAGTGACAAAAACATAACATGAACATGAACATAAACATGATATGAACAATATGTTGTCTTTGTATTTCCATTCCCTAACATATGCATTATGAAGATTTTATGTGGAAAGCATGGGGGAGACACACATACACACATATATAAATTCACATCACATAATGTAATATAGAGAAGTGGTTTAGTGTTTACCTATAATAGATAATGGAAAAAGAAAAGTTTGGAATGAATCAAAGGAGGTTGTGGGGGTGGCATGATTTTGGAGAAGGGAGAGGAGAGAAGAGAGAAAAGTTTGAGAGAAAAATTTAAAAGAGTTTTGTTAAGATGAATGAAAAGTGTGAAAATGAGAGGGGGATGTAATGATATTTATGGAGGAAAAATAAGTGGATTAAAGTATAAAAAGAAAATGAAAAAGAAAAAGAAATTTAAGGGAAGGAAATGGGGCAACAACTGCTGCACATGCAAGAGAGAGGGAGAGAAAAAAATTAATTTAAGTAAAAAAGTGTAATAAAGTATAGAAGGAGTTAAGTGAAAAGTAGCGTTGGAAAAGAAAATGTAAAAAATAGGTGTGTAAGATAAAGTAGAGAGAAGTGAATAGTAATGAATAATATATAAGATAAATAAATTACCAATAGAGATAAAAATACGCACATATTAGCTATATCGGGCGTTTTTATAATTCAAAAAAATTTTATTTGATATTGTATAGGTATATTAATATTTTTATAGTATAAATTGTTTGTTAGAATATTTTGCCTTGTTTTGCGTGTCAGTGTCTAAATATCGAAACTGATCTCATAAAGGCTTGAAACGATTGAAATTTTGGTGAATCTGATCATTTTAAGGCATATAATATATTTCTAGTTTATAATTCAAGTTTATCCCATTTTTCTAATTTATTCCATATTTTAGGGTTTTAGAAGTTTATCTGACCAAGCCTAGAGTTTTTAAGGTTGACCTGGTTTGACCTTAGAGTTCCAGTTCCATTTTCAATTCTAAGGTTATGCTTATAAGATTACCGTAAAATTTTGGAAGTTTACAATTATAGGAAATTATTTCTTATTATTTTATTACTAAATGTTTTTTAGACATACTACCTCGATTTATGTGTTAGAAATCAAATAGATGAATTGTTTAACATATAGTTTTTAGATTGATTAATATATTAGAGCATTTTGATGGATATATGTTTTTGCTAAACGACTTACCTTTAGGGTTTCAAGCTTTATCTAATTCATTTGATATCTTCAGGTTATTAAATCTTTATCTAATCTCGTTAAGGGTTCTAAGGCTCTTAATTTTTAAGAATCTAGGTTTAATTTAATTTATATGATATTATAGAGTTATAAGATTTATTTGATTCGATCTAAGGTTTTGAGATTTTGGCCTGATCTAATATGGCTTAGGATTTCGATTCTAATTTGGATTTTAGGGTTTTTTGATGAGCTTTATTTTTTTATTAACATTCTAATTAATTTTCTTATATGATTTTCGTGTAAGAAATTGTGGCTCAAATATGAAATGATATATATGAAGAGTTGTAACTCTTCATAATAGATATCTTGATGGGAGACAATGTTTCATGAAGTGGTATGTTCCTCTTCCTACCCTTATATATATGTACAAGAGTTGGTATTAAGAAATAGTACTTACTCTTATCTTTATGTTTTAAAATCCATCACATCAAATTAAGGGAAAGGAAGAGAAATCATTCCTTTGGTGAAATAAGGTTGGATTGGAGGGATAAGGTCGTCTTAAAGAAAGTAAAGTATTCTTATTATTGTTCTTCAAATTCAAGATATTGCTATGGCTATAGATAAAGGTATGTATCTTATCCATTTTGTTGTTGTGAAAATCATGAAGTTCAAAGATTCTGCAATATAATTCATGAAATATTGAATTATGAAACTTGTAAATTTATCTTACATGTGGTATTAGAGCATGGTTTAAGGACACATGATTTTCCAATTATTAATTTATAATATGTAAATCAAATCTTGAAACATGCACCAAAATGCGAATGTGGCTTAATGATCAAATTGTTATGTTAACTTTTGTCTAATAATTTTCCTAAATTACGATGGTTGGCATTATGCGAGGCAGCTTAATTTGAATATCTTCTTGCAGTGGCGGTTACATTTTCAAACATTTCCGGAATTAAGCATTATTATATGGTTTGAATTTTCACTCTTTATTAAGTCATGTAAAAGGCGTCTGTTATGGTAGATGTGGGTGTAAAGTAATATATGTCCATAAACAAAGCAATATTTTGTTAAATAATGCCAATTTGAAAATAAAGAAATCAAAAGGAAATGGATCTCGTTGATTTCCCAAACCCACTGCCTTGAAAGTTTTCTTTTCCATCGTCAATTTCGCACAAATTTGTCTTTTTGTGGATATCATTTGACTTGATCTTAACATTAACAATGAATGGATATATACATATATATATGTATATAAAAGAGAAAATTTAAAATCACATACAAATGAAGCTACATTGTATGGGCATTATGAAAGGTGCAATTAATTCCTGAAAAGGATGTTTGGATTGAAATTTCCATTGTTTCATTATGGTAAATAACTGCATCGCGAAAGGGAATATGCTGGAGAAATACTGTTTCCTCTTCAAATTTGCCAACAGCGTAAACATCAATTCGTTAACCATCAAGGACAAATCGTTATTGATTTTTCTTTCAATTAATAGTGTCGTTGTAAAAAAAAAAAAATCTCAGGTTGTCTTTGTCTATTAATATTCATATGACCAATGATGAATTGCTTTATACTATAAATCATAATTAATGATTTTGTTATTGTCATTTAAATTATGTGTATATGAAATTTATTTAATGAATGATTTGTTAGTCACCAAAGTGACCAAATTAAATGCATAAATTTCATTACCTAAAATCTAAATTTTACCCATAAATTTTATTTGCAAATGACATAATAGAATATATTTGGGTAAATGAAAAGTTTGTATTATAAGATATTATAAATCATCCAAAGATGGTTTTGTTCTTATAATACATAACGCAAGTGTTTATGATAAGTATATTTTATTTGATTTATTTGTATATCCAAAGATAACAAATATATCAAATTGTATGCATACTTATTTGTTATGATTAATGTTTATATATATTTTAGTATCACCCAAAGGTGGACTTTGATATATATAATTATGTTATTCCATGAGTTGATTGAATCTGAATTTTATGATTGTTCAAAGCATTAATGCTACCGTATCTTTTATTATTGCAGTATCTGTTCCTGTTTCTCTGCATTCTCATGCTTCATCTGTTCCGATATTCAATGGATTGAATTTCTCAGATTGGCATGAGCAGGTCCAATTTCACTTAGGTGTTTTGGATCTTGACTTGTCTCTTCAAATTGAGAAACCCTACTATTATTGATGAAAGCAGTGATGAGGAAAAACGTCTCCATAAACTTTGGGAGAGGTCGAACAGATTAAGCTTAATGTTTATGAGAATGACAGTAGCAAACAACATTAAAGCTACTCTTCCCCAGACTGATAATGCTAAGGAATTCATTAAATTTGTGGAAGAGCGTTCTCAAACTGCTGACAAATCTCTTGCTAGTACATTGATGGGTACTTTGACCAACATGAATTTGATGGGTCTCGTACTATGCATGAGCATGTCCTTGAAATGACAAATATAGCAGCAAAATTAAGGACTTTAGGAATGACTGTGGATGAGTTCTTTTTGGTACAGTTCATATTGAACTCCTTGCCTCCTGAACAATATGGGCCTTTTCAAATGAATATAACACTATAAAGGATAAGTGGAATATCAATGAATTGACCAGTATGCTAATTCAGGAGGAAACAAGATTAAAGAACCAAAAGACTCATTCTGTTCATTTTACAAGTCATCAAGAAGTTGCATCGAGTTCAAAGAAAAGGCTAGAAAATTTAAGAAGAAAGGTTTACACAACCTGAATGAATCTTCTAAAGATGCACAAATCCACAAAAAGGAAATCAAGTGCCATTTCTGTAGAAAGATTGGACACTTGAAGAAAGACTGCTTGAAACGTAAGGCTTGGTTCGAAAAGAAAGGTAAGCCTTGTGCTTTTGTTTGTTTTGAATCAAACCTTACACAAGTTCTTATAATACATGGTGGATTGATTCTGGCTCGACAACTCATATTTCCAATACTATGCAGGATTCCTTACGATCCAAACTATAAAGCCAAATGAGAATTTTGTATTCATGGGAAATGGAAACAAAGCTTCAGTTGAAGGAATCGGGACTTATCGCTTGATTTTGGAGACTGGGCATCACTTGGATTTGTTCCAAACCCTTTATGTTCCTACATTTTCTCGCAATTTGGTTTCTTTATCAAAACTTGATGTATTAGGTTTTTCTTTTAAGTTTGGATTTGAATCTTTCAGTTTGTATAAGGACAATAAACTGTATGGTTCAGGAATTTTATGTGATGGTCTTTACAAGTTTAAACTTGATGATTATTTTGCTGAGACCTTAATGACCTTGCATCATAATATTGGAACTAAACGTAGTTTGATTAATGATAACTCTGCTTACTTGTGGCATAAACGTTTAGGTCACATATCCAAAGAAAGATTGCAAGATTAGTAAAGAATGAAATTCTTCCTACTTTGGATTTTACTGACCTTGGAATGTGTGTTGATTGTATTAAAGGAAAACAAACTCGACACACTAAGAAAGGAGCACAAGAAGCACACAACTTCTTGAAATTATACATACAGATATATGCGGACCTTTTGATGCTCCATCTTTTGGTGGAGAAAAGTATTTTATCACCTTTATTGATTTTTTCACGCTATACTTATGTCTATCTTTTGCATGAAAAATCTCAATCTATGAATGCCCTTGAGGTGTACATTAATGAGGTTAAGAGACAATTAGATAGAAAAGTGAAAATTGTAAGATCCGATAGGGGTGGTGAATACTATGGGAAGTATGATGAATCGGGGCAATGCCAGGTCCATTTGCCAAATTTCTTGAAAAGCATGGCATATGTATCAATACACTATGCCAGGCACACCAGAACAGTGTTGAGAGGCGGAATCGTACATTATTAGACATGGTTAGGAGTATGTTAAGTCATTCATCATTACCTATATCCATGTGGGTTTATGCATTAAAAACTGCAGTATATTTGTTAAATAGGGTTCCTAGTAAAGCAGTTCCAAAGACTCCTTTTGAACTGTGGACTGGAAGGAAACCTAGTTTAGACACCTACATGTGTGGGGTTGTCCTGCAGAAGTAAGGATTTATAATCCACAAGAAAAGAAATTGGACTTTCGAACAGTTAGTGGATTCTTTATAGGATATCCTGAAAAGTCCAAAGGTTTAGGTTTTACTGTCCTAATCATAGTACAAGAATTGTTGAAACTGGAAATGCCAAGTTTATTGAAAATGGTGAAATTAGTGGGAGTAAAGAACGACATGATGTGTGCATTAAAGAAGTTAGGGTAGAAGTTCCTATACTTTTACCTTCAAGCCAATTGATCCTAATTGTAGAATTCACCAAAGTGAGAACAACAAGTAACGGATCAAACACATCATGAAGTTATAAGCGATACCCTATAGTGGAGGAACCACATGAAATAGCATTGAGAAGATCTCAAAGAGAGAGAAGATCTGCTATTCCTAATGATTATGTGGTTTATCTACAAGAGTCAGAACTTGACATAGGAATTGACAATGATCCAGTTTCATTCTCACAAGCCATTGAATGTAATGATTCTATTAAGTGGGTAAATGCCATGAAAGATGAGTTGAAATCTATGGATCAAAACCAAGTCTGGGAACTCGTTGAATTGCCAAAAGGATGTAAAAGAGTTGGTTGTAAATGGGTCTTTAAGACAAACGAGACTCAAATGGCAATGTTGAACGACATAAAGCCAGACTTGTTGCCAAAGGCTTCACTCAGAAGATGGTATTGATTATAAAAACTTTTTCACCGGTCTCAAAGAAAGACTCACTTAGGATCATTTTGGCTTGGTTGCTCATTATGATCTAGAGTTACACCAAATGGATGTCAAGAACCTTTCTTAATGGAGATTTGGAAGAAGAAGTTTATGGACCAACCTGAAGGCTTCTCAATTAAAGGAAAGGAGCATATGGTGTATGTAAACTTAAGAAATCAATATATGGACTTAAACAAGCTTCTCGCCAATGGTATCTTAAGTTCAATGATACCATAACTTCTTTTGGTTTTAAAGAAAACACCGTTGATCGGTGTATATAAGTTAGTGGGAGCAAATTTGTTTTCTTAGTCCTGTAGGTTGACGATATCTTGATTGCTGCTAATAACCTTGGTTTATTACGTGAAACCAAGAATTTTCTTTCTAAGAGCTTTAAAATGAAAGATATGGGAGAGGCAACATGTGTGGTAGGAATTAAAATATTCTGCGATAGAGCACAAGGATTGTTAGGCTTATCCTAAAAGGCTTATATCAATAAAGTTCTAGAAAGATTTAAGATGGACAAATATTCGGTAGGTAAAGTTCCAATTCAAAAAGGAGATAAATTTGGTAGTATGCAGTATCCAAAGAATGATTTGGAACAAGAAAAAATGGCAACAATTCATTATGCATCTGTTGTTGAGAGTTTGATGTATCTTCAAACTTGTACCAGACCCGACATCAGTTTTAGTTTTGGGATGTTGGGCAAATATCAAAGTAATCCAGGATTGGATCACTGGAAGGCTGCCAAGAAAGTTTTGAGATACTTGTAAGGAACGAAGGACCACATGCTCACTTATAGAAGGTCCGATCAGTTAGAGGTGGTTGGTTATTTAGATCCGGATTATGCTGGATGTGTTGATATAAGAAAATCCACATTTGGTTACCTGTTTCTATTAGCTGAAGGGCAATCTCATGGAAAAGTGCGAAGCAATCTATCATTGCTGCATCGACTATGGAAGCGGAATTTGTGGCTTGCTTTGAGGCCACGATTCATGGCTTATGGCTGCGAAATTTATTTCAGGGCTTCAAGTTGTCGACACTATTAGTAAGCCGCTGAAAATTTACTGTAACAACTCCGCAGCAATCTTCTTCTCAAAGAACGACAAGTATTCAAAGGGTGCAAAACACATGGAGATAAAATACTTGGCCGTTAAAGAAGAAGTTCAGAAACAAAAGGTGTCAATGAAACATATTAGTACAAAACAAATGGTTGCAGATCCATTAACAAAAAGGATTAACGCTTCATATTTTTTGAGAGCATGTTGAAAGGATGAGCATTATAGAACGTCCTGATTAAAGATTATTGTATTTGTTTGTATGACACTCTCGAGCTCAATTATAGTGTTTTCTGATATTTCCTGTTTTTCTATATTGTATACATGGTTGTAATATAATTATGTTAGCAGGAATTGTCTTCATAAAGACATTAAAGTTAGACCTTTATTTATCTCTTCATTAAGTTAAGGTCAAATTAGAGATTAATTATGTAGTACATGGAAGGAACTCTGTCAAGATGATGATGTACAACCGCCATGACTCTAATTAATTTTTAATTTAATAATGTGATATATGGTATAGTCAACATAATGAAAACTTAGAATAATGTTATCGTGTACATTATGTTTATTCTAAGTTACTAAAGAAGCATATATAGGCCAAGTGGGAGAATGTAAGAAATTGTAGCCCAAATATGAAATGATATATATGAAGAGTTGTAACTCTTCATAATAGCTGTGTTGATGGGAGACAATGTTTCATGAAGAGGTATGGTCTTCTTCCTACCCTTATATATATGTACAAGAGTTGGCATTAAGAGATAGCACTTACTCTTGTCTTTATGTTTTAAAATCCATCACATCAAATTAAGAGAAAGGAAGAGAAATCATTCCTTTGGTGAAATAAGGTTGGATTGGAGGGATAAGGTGATTTTGAAGAAATTAGAGTATTCTTATTGTTGTTCTTCAAATTCAAGATATTGCTATGGCTATAGATAAAAGTATGTATCTTATTGATTTTGTTATTGTGAAAATCATAAAGTTCAAAGATTACGCAATATAATTCATGAAACATTGAATTATGAAACTTGTAAATTTATCTTACATTTCGGCCTACATTATTTAATTAATATCACACCATTTTCTTGATTTGTGTGTTTGCTTGTTTACTACTATAATTATCTTAATATAGTATTTGTTGTATGAAATGATATGTCAAATACGTAGTTTGTGCCAATAATTGTAAGCTTTGCTAGGCAATTAGCCCTAAGGTCTTATTGTATTATAGATAATAGTGATATGATGATTACATATATATTATTACCATGATTGTTAAATTATAATGGTGCTTATTACAATACTTCACTAAAATTATGATATTGGTTATAATATATTTATAAATCATATAGCATTGTTACAAGTTGATAAGTTACATGATTAATATAATATTAGTAATATAATAGTTATGGTCTTAATATTGTTAACTTATTAAAATTGTCTTAATATGTTGATCAAGTGTTGTATTATTTATTTTATAACAAAATAATTTTGTTGTTGTTGTTGCTTGTAATTATTTTCACTATAATGTATATTGTTAATTACCATACACTTTCGATGCTATTACTACTACTACTATTGTAAAGTAATCATAATTTATCTTATACTTATTATGCATCATGTGCCCAAAATAACCACATGAATAAATTGATAATGTGGAATATTTATGGGCATAAATTTTAGAGCTTCTATATTATATTATAATTATTTGTTTTATGCTTTGAATATTTTCTTATGTGATTGACATTTACAATATTTGAGTGACTTCCATGAAGTGTTGCTTACTTAAGGAGGTGGTATTATTAGCTTTTTCAAGAGGTTCTTTATTTAAAAGTTACTTCCTTAAGAGGTTACTTCTTTATGAATGACTTCTTTAGGGGTTACGATCATCTTTTAATTATAAGTTCACAAGAAGGTATTTATTTGCGATTGTTTTGGAAATTTACTCGTTAGACATTATTTGATTCTACATGTTTGATGAATTTAGAGATATATTTATTTTTATTTGTTAAAGTTAAAGTTTTACTTAGTGATTTATTATGTTGTTCTTATTTGAGAAATTTTTGTTATATTTACTTTTTTTGAATTATTATTATTTTAATTTTATTTTCATTATTATATATATATTTGAAATTGATTTATAATTCTTTTAAATTTATTGGAGCCTTAATAATTACTTTGTTGATTTAATATTACTCATTGATTGCTAAAACTTAAGGAAATTTTTGTTAATGACGATTCGAATTTCTTAAACTATAATTAAAATGTTCATATCTTAGTATTCTTAAATCGCAAAAAACTGGAAGTAATCTTTATGACTTTTCTCAAAACTTTTCAATATTTTATATCACATTATTGTCAATTATCGAAATAAGAATATAAATTAAGGGGTTTACAGTTATTGAAGTGGTATCATGAAGTCTAAGGCTCGATCACTTTAGTGCAAATCAACATAAACCAAGGGTCATGTTGAGGGTTCGGTGTAGGGTGCGACTAGGAACTTTGCCTTGAAATTTTTCCCTCAAAGGGCATTTCCGAAGGCCTCGATAGATATTTATCTTTAAACTTTGTTGTTGTTTTCCTCTAAATCTAATAAAAACACTTTTTTTCTTCTTTTCTTGATTCTAAGAGCTGAGAAACAACATTTAAATAATAGAAGTGCAAAATTCATAACAATTTACATAAAATTAGATCAAATCAAGCCTAAATTCTTATGAATGAAATAAAGCAAAATAGACTTATCAAATTCCCCCACACTTGAGCCTTTACTTGTCTCCAAGCAAACATCAATTCTGTACAACTTGGAAAGGCTTTTTTGAATAGGAAAATAAATCATGAATGGAAATTTAACCAGATCAATTAAGTTCAATTACCTATCAAATCCAGCACTTTAAATATCCAATCAGCCTCCACTAAACTGTGCTAAAGTTACTTCTGCTTAAATCATTGAACTTATCTAAGTAGATCATCTTTTGCCGTATTATTCAATTAAGAATTCTAAAATAAAAACTACTCAAAAGATCATACAAAGTGACAAGAACTCAATCGACTTTACTATCTTATACAAATAGGCATACAGTTCCCCAGTCATGTCTCTAAGCATTGTAATAGAAAATGAAGGCATATACATCAATTTATCTCCTGAATATTCTTCCTTATTTGTGCTTTCATTTCATTCTTATTAATTATTTATGTATTTTAAAGCTACAAAAGAGAAAGTTTTTGCCTTCTTCTTCACTTTTTCGATTGTTTTTTATTTAGATTCATGGATTATTTAAAATTGAAAGTGGGGTTAGAAGCTGCTATTTTGAGGGACCAACCCCTACCCATTTCAACCTAAGCGCATGATTATTTTCATTTTAATTTTTGGTTTTAGTTTTAGATAAAGGATAAGGAAAAATCATCTAGTTATAAATATCATTTGGATAGTCATCAAAGACTATAAATCTCTTAAAATGACTAAATTGAAAAACATACAAATAATTTAAGCTTTTACAAATTAATTGAGTAACCCTATTTGGGACCATAAGCTAATTCTAGCTATAAATTTCTAGATTAAATAATAAGTAAAACTATTCTACATGGATACAGTAAAGTGATTTACACACAGTAAAGTTAACTAAAAAATATGATCATATCATTCATTATTTGCTCAATTAAGTTAATAATGTGATTTTTATTTCCAATAATGATCCCCAAATCTATTCAGTTGAAATTAGATATGAATATAAAAAGGTGCACCATGTATTTAGATCCACAAAGTTAAGTTTTATCTACTAATCACAAATACCTAGTGATAATCGTTGAAACATTTTTCAAATCACATGAATCAAGTCTTAGATTCACAAATCCTAAGTTAAATGTTTATTTCTCCATAGATGCAGACGATAAGCATAGATTCTTGATAAAATAATATTGAATTAAAGGTGAAATTACAAATTAAGCATAGGTCCTTGCAAAAACAAGCATTAGGTTTATAATGAATTTACTTCGAAAACTTGGAGATTTCCAAAGCAAAAAGAAATATTTCTTTTGCCTAAGAATTCTCTCTTTATACCACAATAGGAATTTGTTACATATGATATAGCTTTTTCTTTCATATGCATGTGTACATTTATTTATAGGTTGGAAGCCAGAAATCATGACGATTTTATTTGCTAACGTAGTGGGTTTTTTATGATCGAATTGGTTCTTTACTCTCACGTGTGCGTTATAAATGCGAGCTCATAGGGTTACTTTTCATGAGGTAAGATTGAGCACTTGAATGTTGCTTGAAAGTCGGGGCTCGACTTAAGTTGTGGCATTTTGCTAAAAATAGCTCAAGTCTTTATCTAAATTTAACTACAGAGTAAATTGAGATTGTCGAAGGCTCGAAGGTAGCACTCGATCTAAGTTGTGCTTTTCCTCTTAAAGGTGTGATTTTGTCCTGCTTTATTCGTGAGGAGATCCAAGACTCGACATTGAGGCGTGATAGAAACTCTTTCATACAGTCCAGGGCTTAGTTACCAAAACAGAAGTCGAGGGTCATGTCGAGAGCTTGATATAGGGCGCGGCGGATCATTTTACCTTATTTTGCCTTATTGATTTGGCCTTGACAGACACTTTTGCAAGGCTCGATCAAGTTCTGTTTTTGCACAATTGTTGTTTTGCTCCAATTTAGTTTAAATCACTTTTTTTTTTTTGCTTATTTTGATTCCAGGAGATGAAAAACAATATTTAAACGATCAAAGCACCAAATTCGTAGGAATTTATCGAGAAATGTATCAAATTAAGCTCAAATTCCTATGAATAGAATAAAATAAAATAGACTTATTGAATTCCCCCATATTTAAGCCTTTGCTTGTCCTTAAGAAAACATCATTTTCAGCAGATGCATGCAAGACTTTTAAAATAGGAAGATGAATCATAAATGGAAACTTGACCAAATCAATTAAGCTTAGGTCACCTCAGTACTCTAAATATTCAATCAATCTCTCTAACTACGCTAAAGTTACTTCTGTTAAAATCATAGAACTTATCCAGGTAGATCGTGCTCTACCCTTATTATTTAATTAAGAATTTTAAAGCAGAAATTACTCAAAAGATCAAACAAAGTAAGAGGAACTCAATCAGCTTTATCCCCTTATACATATAGATATGTAGTTCCTTAATCATCTCTCTAAGCATCGTAATCAATAGTGAAGGCATATATATTAGTTAAATCTAGATAAAAAAACAAAGAATAACCATTTTTTTAAAAAAAAAAATCATTTTTTGCCTTTTCCTTTACATAAATAACCATTTACATGCAAGGATTAAGGAAAAAAATAACCATTTTTTCAAAAAAAAAATTGCTAGATGAAAAAATAAACAAAAAAATAGGCTGGTCTCGTTTCTTAAAAGACGAGGTCATTGTATTTTGTATTGACTTTGTCTCTCGAAGAGACAAATTGAGTATGATAAATTTAACATCGTCTCTTCAATGGATGGGGTTAATGCAAAATAGAGTGACCTCGTTGAGGTTGGCCACTAATGAAGAGACGAGGCCAACTTGCCTATTTTTATGATTATTTTTATCTTAGTGGCATTTGTAATTAGTTTAAAAAAATCAATATTATTTTTTTTTCCCCTACATGCAAGAGAAAAGGAAAATCATATTGATTTTTTAAAAAAATAATTACAAAAATAACAATAAGATAAAAATAATCTTAAAAATAGGTAAATTGATCTCGTCTCATCAGAGACGAGGTCATTAGTAGTGTATTTGCACTAATCTCAATCAGTCATCATCAACCTCCTCTCTTCAGAAGATTAAGTCGATCACTTAAAACCTTGTCTCTTCAAAAGATGAGATCAAATTGTTTTTTTTTGGGTTTATTTTTTGATTTGATAGATTTATGTAATTTTTTTGAAAAATTGGGTATTTTTTCCTTAATCCTACATGCAATGGCAAAATTAAAAAAAAAAAATTCTTTTGATAAGGGGCACTCAATGTTCAAGGTTGTCTGATGAATGATCAATAGGCCCAATTCCACAAAACAAGGCCCAATAGAGCCCATGTATGAGCCGAATCTCCGTTGCTTCGTCAGCTCGTCTTCGTTTTCTGATTTTCCAATAAATCAGAGGAAATAGGGGGAAAAAAAATTATCACACGAATTACAAACCCAAAAAACTAAAAAAAAAAAAAAAATCTTAATTTTATTCCAAGTCGGATTGTCGGAAAGGTTGAAAAAGAAAAAAAAAAAAAAAAACCATGGCAAGTCCCTAACGTGAACTCATTCTGGAGCCGCTGATTTGTTCAACCCAAACTGGGCTAAGTAAGTTCCTTTCTTTACTAATCGTTCTTTTAATTTTTGATTAAAATCGAATTTAGGATCTTCCTTGGCAGTTGATGTTCTTTTGATTGGTTAATATTTTTGGATGTTTTTGGTGCACTGTTGATAGAAGATGAAATTAAGTCCGTAGTTTGATTTTGCCTTTCTTTTTTTTTTTTTTTTTTTTCAAGTGATTCCAGTTTCTATTTTTGAATATGTTTTAAATAAAGCTTATTCTTTTTGAATTTGAAATTTGTGCAGGAAGTTAGGTTTTATATTTTTGGAGAGTAGAATGAGTAACGAGGATTTTGATGCTCAAATTTTAGCAGAGAAGCTGTCTAAACTTAATAATTCGCAGCAGAGCATTCAATGTACTTCTTACCTCACTTTTTCTATCTATTGATTGCTGCTATTGTTTCTTGTATTTGTGTTGATCGAAATTTCGTGATGAGAATTGATGGAACACCATTCTTTGATGGCAACAGGAGAACCTGTGGTAACCTGGTTGGCTTCTATAATGCGTGTGGTTTTGTCACATAGGAAAGTGAAAAATTTTGGATGTTGTTATTTTTAATCAATCAGTGGGGTAGACGAATGGTCAACTTTTTAGGGTTTGAGTCGAGTCAAGAAATTGTAGATGAGAAGATGCTCACCTTTGGACGCCCCTGTATTGAAACTTGTTTCTTATGTATTGATTCAAATAATGAATCTTCTGAAGTTGAACAATTTTGGTGGTAACTGTCAATCTGCAATAATAATGTCCTAAATTGGGCACAGACAAACGAGAACCATCTCTTTTGAAAGTCGGACTCTTCTAGAGTGCGATAATGCTTTTCTCTCTAGGAAGCCCTCTTATATCACGTTTGATACACATGATTCATCTGAAATGTATTAGAATGGAATGTAATAAGGAAGGGAAGGGGAAATTTATTTCTCTGTTTGGATATATCATAGAACGGAATGAAATAAAATGCTTATTTACAAAATAATAATAATAATAAATATGGTTAATAAATATGTAGCTGGATAAAGAAGTAATTCAAATAGTAGGCATAGATGAGGGCTGAAAGGAATTGTGGTTCTGCTCACTTAAAGGCAGACTCCTTAAAGTCAGAATTGTTATTTCTCAAACAGTGCTATTGCAGCATTTAATAATATTTCTAAATATAGGAATAGGAATGGAACTTGGATCATGATTCTGTTCTGATTCATTCCCTTATACCAAACATGGATTTAGTGTCCTTAAGAAAGCACTTTTCTTAGGCTTCAATTTCTCTTTCGTTGTTTTTTTTTTTCCTGTTCTTTGTGCTTCCTCCTTCTTTCTTTCCTGTGTTGTTTTCTGGTTTGTTTCCATCTCTTCCTTTGACGATCATGAGAGGTGATTCTTTAATGGGAAGCTCTCGGGGTTGCTGCCACACCCCTGGAAACAGTTTTCCTCCTGGTTTTTCAAAAGCCAGCGTGAGTTGAAAGAAAGTTGGAATCCCAAGGTTGTTTCAAGTCTGATAAAGGCAAGCATGAATCTGACTATTCTCCTGCCTTTTTTAACCAGAACCTTTTTGACTAGTACAAAGGGTAATTTTTCATATTCAAAGTATTCCTTGGCTGAAGCACCTCAAAAGCCTCTAAGAAGTATTTCTTCTTTAGGAAATATCACTTTTGAAGAAATTAATGAGGTTTTAGACAAAACTAAAGCTGAAGACCACCCCCAAAACCAACTTTGATGACAAAAGCTGCTCTTCCAGCACCTATGATGGATGGTTCTTGAGCTCAAGCTTCAAGACAATGGTCTTATGCCTAAAGTTGTGTGCCTCCTTCCATCTGTGTTTCTTCTGAGTTTAATTTGTGCCTCCTCTTTAGTGCGGTGTAACTGCAAGAGTTAGAATCCCCTTGGAAGTGGAAGAGGAAGGGTTTGAGCATTGGAAATCTACACTAGTAGGGCATTTCTTGTGTTGGAAAATTCCTTTTTCTTTCAAGCTACTGACATGTGCTGTGATTTGTGAATAGATCATGGTTATATTGATGTTATTGCCAATAAAGAAGGGTTCTTTTACTTTTAAGTTTGCTAAAGACAGTTATTTGACTCTCATCCCTAGGAAGCTTGGTTTTTTTATCGAAGGACTGCTTATTCTCCAAAAGTGGCACAAGGGATTGTTGTTAGAAAAACATTAACCTATAAGTATTCAGTTTGGCCTCTCTTTTCTCACATTCCATGCAAGTTTCTAAATTTGAGAGGATTAGCCCAATTGCGAGTGGAATTTGAGTCCCATTGAAAGTTGATACTCTTACTGTTGCAAGAGAAAGAGCAAACAAGCTTGTATTCTTGTTGAGTTTGATGCGAAGGATGAGCTGACAAGCTGACTTTAGGTTGAGCATGGTGATGGCTCCTTACATAAGGTGCAAGTTAAGTTCTAATAGCCTCCAAAGTGTTGCTCAAAATGAAAAGCGTTTTGGCATTCTTACCAAGCCCCAAGAAACATGGAAGAGCAACCTGTGACGGACGGTTCTAATGCTGAAAAGGAAGAGTGGGTAAGTGTAAGTCACAAAGGCAAAGTTCCATTCATTAGGATGAGGGTGGCTTTGGTGACTCCCTGCCTCCACAAACACCTTAAAAGGCTGCACTAGAAATGCAGAACATGGCGCCTCACGAATACTTGAAGGTCAACCTTGTGGGTTGGAGGACCTTACACATGTGCCTGAAACTCGTGGATATGTAGAAGGTGAAAAACTTGACCTTGAGCGGTTAGAATGTGACTTAGGAGTAGGGGCACTTTGTATCGAAAGATGTAGAAAACACAACGCTAGAGGCTTTGATCGTAAAAAAAACCAAACCTCAAACATTGGGAAGTAGCTTTAGAAGTAGTTGAAGCTCTAATTCTTTAGGAAAGCTCAAGAAAAATTGAGCATGCTCATTTTGTTCACTGTGAAGTCACAAACCATCCAGTGAATATCATTTTTACCGCCACTTTCATTTGCAGCGCAGATATTAGTGATATTAGAAAATTGCTTTGGGTAGGGCTGTTGTCTTTTGCTGCAAATCAACCAATATGCCTTGAATTATCCTTAGAGACTTTAAGGTTTGCAAAAAAATGCTTTGGTGAGACAGGGTGGGGAATCAAAAGTAAATTTCTAGGTCTCTTTAGATACTGCAGAATTTGTTGAATTAAGATATGTGGGTGAATATTTCTCTTGGTCTAACTAACAATCGAATACCCCATCCTTATTTGCCCAAAAAAAATTGAATAACCCATCCTTAGCAAGCTAAATTGGGTTCTTGTCAACCATGCATGGTTAACTAATTTGCTAATGGCACAAGCCACCTCCTCATCTCCCCTTGTATCAACACTCCTTTGCCACTACTTTTTTGGATTTCGAAAGGTCATTCAAGTGCTATCCTTTTAAATATCTTCAACTTTTGGGCTAATTATGTGGAATTTCAAGGCATTGTTTCTAAAGTTTGAGTGAAGAAATCTTAGGTTCAAAAATGCACCAAGCTGCCCCAAGTTGAATAATGGAGACTTCTTTAACCTACTGGCCAGTCATGACTGCTAAGAACTCTCTTTCTTCTATTCAAGTTGCCAATCTCCAAAGGCAGTGTTTCCTTTATAGAGGATCAATCGAGTATTAGTTTAGGGGTTAAGTGGTTAAAATTGGGAGGCAAGAACATGACATTTTCTCTTGAATGGTAAATCACACAATAGGTGTTCCATTTTCAGCTTAAAGCGTGTGGATGGTGGAAAAGTAAAGGTTGAACTGTGGTATACTGAAATATTAAGCTTTTTTTGGTGTTGCTATGATATGCAGGGATTTACACCTTGGCTGGAAGAGAGAAAATAATTTTGTGTTATGGAAGTTGAATGACAACCAAATAAGTGAACTTGTTGCTCCCTTTATTGATGAAGAAATTAGGGCAGCTTTCTTTGCCCAGGCCAATGAGAAAGCACCTGGTGTAAATGGGTCAAGGCAGAATTTTAAGAAACAGCCAGATTGGCAGAGACTTGATGGCTGTAATTAAGGAATTCTTTTATTCATGGCTGTTAATGGAGTAGGTCAATAATAAAATTATTTCCCATGTGGCTAAGGTATTTTAGTGAATTCTATCCTATAGCATGTTGCATTGTGATTTATATAGCAATTTCTAAGGTCATTACAGCTTGATTGAAGAATGTCTTATCCTCTGTTACCAGAAAAAAATAATTTTGAAAATTTTTCTATATATTTGTTTGTACATCCATAGACACATATATATATATATATACACTGTTTATGACTGTTGGTATATCTTACCTACTACAATATTAATTACATTACATAGGGAACATAATACTATAACACTCCCCCTCAAGCTGAGGCATAGATATTTATCATGCCTAACTTGTTACACAAATATCTAACTCGACTCCTATTTAATGCTTTTGTGAAAAGATCTCCAAGTTGTTCTCCGGTCTTCACAAAAACTATAGAAATCAAGTCTTGTTGTATCTTTTCACGAACAAAGTGGCAATCAATCTCAATATGTTTGGTTCTTTCGTAGAATACTGGATTAGATGCAATATGAAGGGTAGCTTAGTTATCACACCATAGTTTTGCTGGTAAAGGAACCTTAAATCCAATCTTAGCCAATATTTGGTAAATCCACATCACCTCACATGTAGATTGAGCCATAGCTCTATATTCAGAGAGTATATTCCTTTCTCATCATTTCCAGTAATAATTATATCATCTACATAGACAACAAAAAGAATAATCCCACATGAAGAGGTTCTATAAAACACCGAGTGATCAGACTTACTTTTGATCATCCCGAACTTCTCAATTGCTTGACTAAATTTCCCAAACCATGCATGAGGACTTTGCTTTAACCCATATAAGGATTTATGAAGGCGACAAACTTTCCCTTTCTCCTCCTCAGCGACAAACCCAGGTGGTTGCTCCAGATAGACCTCCTCTTGAAGATCCCCATGTAAAAAGGCATTTTTAATATCCAATTGGTGTAGAGGCCAATTATGAGTTGCTGCCAATGAGATAAATAGTCGGATAGATGTTAATTTAGTTACTGGTGAGAAAGTGTCAGAGTAGTCTGTGCCATAGGTTTCAGCATAACCTGAGCTTTAAGATGAACAATAGATCCGTTTGGATTAACCTTAACTGCAAATACCCATTTGCAGCCAATGGCTTTTTTACCTGCAGGTAAACTTACCAATTCCCAAGTACCATTAGTGTCTAAGGCATTAGTTTCATATATTATTGCTGTATACCAACCAGGATGGGACAAGGCCTCATGAAGAGTACGAGGAGGGGATACATTATCTATGGAGGTAACAAAGGAAAATGATGAAGATGATAGATGGTCATATTAGACAAAGGAGGAGATAGGATAAGTGCATTGTCGTTTACCTTTACGAAGAGCTATTGGAAGATCAAGATCACTCGAGGTTGGATCTGTTGAAGAAGAAGAGATTGGTGCAGGACATGAAGTTGGTGGATCTTGTCGTCGAGAATACACATGTGGAATTGGAGGCCGTGAGGTTGTTGGCAATGGCATTGGTGGTTGTGGTGTAGTAACTGAAGTCTGATAGGACACAACAATTCATTGCTCGAGTAAGTTGACTTACTGAATACTGATAGTAGGTTAAATGAAAATTATGGTAAACTTAACACAGATGACAAGGAAATGAAAGAAATTAGATTAATTGTGCTAGATCCAAGAACATGTGATTTAGAGCCATCTGCAAGAGTAACATTCATAGGAGATGTGTATGGTTGATAAGTGGAGAAGAGATCAGGATTACCTGTCATGTGATCTATGGCACCAGAATCAATGACCTATTTGGAGGACAAGGAAAGAAGACACTGAGTTGGTTTACCTGATTTAGCAATAGCAGACAAATGATGAGAGGAAGCTTTTAAACCCTCTTGATACTGGGAAAATTTGGCAAACTCATCAGTGGAAGCTGTAATTGTCCTCTCAGAACTTGAGACAGCCTCGGTAGAAGCAATATGTGCTAATGGTCGCTTCTGAGTAAGATTCTGCAACTTCTTGCAAGTGCGCTTTGTGTGTCCTGGTTCATGACGGTAATAACATATTACTCCCTTTGAATTTTGACTTCGAACATTATCTCCTCATTTCCTACTAGTGAAGGAACGACTATTTTGACCAACAAGGGTATTATTGGAGTGTGATGATGTAACAGGTATATGCTTCTTTGTACGAAGAACCCTAGTAAAAGTCTTTTGAAGAGATGAAATCTCAGAACTAGAGAGAATCTGGGTTTTGACACCATTAAATTCAGGACGAAGACCAGCCAAAAAACTCATTACTGCCATCTGTTCCTGTTGAGTTTGCTGAACTCTCACATCGGGATTAAATGGTAGTAATACATTTAGCTCCTCATATATCTTCTTGAAGTTCATAAAATAATTGGTAAGAGACTCATCAAGTTGTTCAGCATGATAAAAGCCTTTACATACATCATATATACGGGAAATATTTCCTCTTCCTGAATACATAAACTCCAAATAGTCGATCAACTCCTTCACATATTCACAATGATCAACCAAAGATATAATCTCACTATCAATAGAATTTCATAGTTGCAAAAATATCCTAGCATCATCACGTAGCCATGCTTGTCTCGTATTATCTGTTGGAGGATTTTTAGTAAGGTGATCTTCTTTTTCAATACTTCTCAGGTATATCCGTACTGTTTTACTCCATGCAATAAAATTATTTCCATTCAACTTGTGTTCTGTAATCTTTGTGGATACTGGAATCATATCAATTACGGACTTATTGTCTGTGGTTTCCACTTTCAATCTTTATACAAAATACCCACTAGAAATTAAACGATTAACCAAAATACCCACTGTTCCTTTTGCAAAACGCAACAAATCACGAGCATCCAAAATATATCCCAAGTAGTAACAGATAATGACAACAGACAGCATCCAAATATATCCCAAAGACAAAAAACTAGAATCCCAGCAGCCAAATTTAACTCAAAGGAAAAACACGAGAGGTATAACAACCAGGCATCGACAACCGTAAGTTAATTTCCACCAAACAAACTTCCAACAAGAAGCAAGAGGGTCTACCTAATATCAATATAGGTATAATCAACCTTACCAAAGACGTTACAAAGCTTCAGACAGTGGAAGAATACTCCACGCGCCTCCACAGAGCGGAAGGGTTGAAGGTTGTAAGTGGCGCATGAGACGTACGCGCGTTGTTTGGTCGCCGGACTTCGGGGGTGAGCCGATCGGCTGGTGCTCCTCCTTCCTTGGCCGACGGTGACAAAAGAAGCCAGAAAAAAAAAAAAAAAAAAGAAAATCTCACTCACTCACTCACATGAAGAACACGTTGCTCACTTGGGCAACTTCAACGAACGGAGAAAAAAAAAATATACGTGAAGGCTCTGATACCATGTTACCAGAAAAAATAATTCTCAAATTTTTTCTATATATTTGTTTGTATATCCATAGACATATACACACACACACACACACACACTGTATATGACTGTTAGTATATCTTATCTACTACAATATTAATTACATTACATAAGGAACATAACACTATAACACCCTCTATTGTCAGTAAAGAGCAGCCAGTGTTTGTATTTGGTTGTAGAATTACAGACAACATCTTGGCTGAAGAATTAATGGCTCGCTACTAAAAGCCTAAGGGCCCTCCTCCTTGTGCATTTAAGGTTGATATTAATAAAGCTTATGATGCTACTGATTGGAGTTTTCTTTCTCAGGCCTCTATGGTGCATGTGCTTTCTAGGTCACTTTTGATCTCTCATGACACAGTGTATCTGTATTGCCAAATTTGCTGTAAATGTAAATAGGGCGCTTATGGTTTTTTCCCCAAGAGGACTAAGGTGAGGGACCCGGTATTTTCCTACTTGTTTGTTCTTATAAGGGAAGTTCTGTCTAGCATTTCTCTGCAAATTGTCTTCAAATTTAGATTCTCTTTTGCATTGGAGATGTAAAAGTCAGAAATCAATGCATCTTTGCTCTGCAGTTAGGTTGTTTCCTTTTTGCAAGGTTAACATTGAATCAATCTCTTTGTTTGTGAAGCATTTTATCTCTTTCAGTGCATGTAGTGGCAAATGAAGGAAAAAGCCAAGTTTTCTTCTGCAACATTATTTTTCAGCATAAGACAAAGCTCGACTCCCTTAAACTTCATTGAGGGTAGGTAATGCATCCACCATCTTAATGTTTCTACCAAACCGAAGGAACCAAGATTGTGAAGATCTGAGAGATGAAATTATGGCGTGCATATCCTCTTGGAGGGATAAATTTTTGCAACTAATTAGATTGATCTTCTTTTCAATGGGAGTCTTATTGGAGTTTAGTGCTCCTTCTTCCGAAAGCAGTCATGCTACAAATTGAGAAGTAGAGGAGCTTTCTTTGGAGTAGAAGGTTCATTATCTTTCAACTATAGTAAACGCCAAGTGGGACTTTTTTTGTAACCCCAGTTTTGGCATTCCAAGGCTAGTTGAGTGGAATAAGGCAGCACAAATAAAACAAATTGAGGAGGTCTGGAGAGGCTTTTGGATCTGGATTCAATCCACCAATCTAAAGGGCCATAGCTTTAGACCCCTTACCACTTGCTCTTAGATTTGGAGAAAGTTATTGAAGCAATTGAGGAGGGATGGAGAGCCTTTTGAATCACTTGGATTCAATCTACCAATTTAAAGGGCCGTAGCTTTAGACTCCTTACCACCTGCTCTTAGAGTTGGAGAAAGTTATTGAAGCTGCGTCTCTTAGTTTATGTTCCATTTCATTAAGATGTAAATGATGGTCTGTCTATATCTCTTTGGTTTGATTTCTGGCCCCCATTTGGACTGTCGGGTTTAATCTATAGTGCTCATGAAATAGCAAGATTTGGACTACTTAGCAATCAAAGTTTTGCTTTTAGATGGAACGTAAGGCATGGAGCCTCTCATTGGCACTATTTGGTATGGTTTTCAAATCCCTCTCCATAAGACTTCATCTTTGCATGTTTGCATTGGTATCCCTCATGGACTGGTGCTTATTTTATTAAGAGTGGTTTTGAATTCTTGGCTTCTTCACCACCTAGTGTTCTCGGTACAAGGTGGTATGGAACCCAAGCAACATCCCAAGACATTCATTTCTTCTTTGGTTAGCATGGCTTGGCAAAATTGTGACTTTGGACAAGTTGATTGCTTGGGGTTTGGCAAGTGCTTTGACTTGCTATTTATGCACACTAGGTCTTGAAGACTATTCATTCATTTTTCAATTGCCCATACTCTTCCCGAGTTTAAGTGAAAGTTTTTGAAGCCTTGGAATGCCCTTCCTCTCACTACTTTTGTTCTGGTGTAATGAGTGGATTAGCTGATTCTGCTGGTTTGAAGTAAGATTAGATTCACTTATGGAGGTCTTCTCTTCCTGCTGCAGTTTTCCCTATCTGAAGAACAAGGAATAATATTTGTTCTGGGAAGCAGATCCATTCTTTTTGGTCTCAAGCTAACCAAGTTCTGCTTACTCTAGGCTTAATCACAATTCATGATGAGTTAACTCTTGTTTCTCGCAGGTTTTTTCATGCACTCTTATTTACAAGGATAGAGCAGCTGTCTAAAGCTCTCTGTCTATTGATAGATTGTATATTCTTCCTTTTATCATCGGAATTTGCTTATCTGAAAAGAAAAACGAAAATTATGGAACAAATGCTTGTATTACTTCTCAAATAACAGATTGATATGATACTTGAGTGAAACTCTCATATTGCATGTGGATAGAGTACATAGAGCGTTAGTAGTCATTTAGTTTGATAGAGAGGGTAAAAACGTCATTACTAAAATAGTCTATAAATAGTGAGTGCAGTTAATCAGTTAATTAGTCAGTCGATTCTTTCTTAGTGAGAGATTGTATGAGCAGAATTGCTCATGTATTAGGATGAGCATATTGCTCATGGGCCTTCTTACTGGCGGTTTTGTACTCTCTTCTATAAAAATCAATGAAAATTTATCCTTTTTTCTACTATAATTTCCTAGTTCACATTTTAGTAGTTACCAAAATGGAAAATTTGTTTTCATAAAGTTATAGAAGCCCTTTAATTTCACTCCTATACTTAGTTAGCATGAAGTACCATGCTGTTTATGTCATCATATTTGTCTCTGGCTTTGTAGAATTTACTGTTTTTGCTTTTGCAGACCACATATCTGCCCCCCTTTCTCTGGTAAAGTCATAGCCATATACGTGCTTTATAAACTTATCTACATCAGGTTAGAGAAAATATATGACCTGGTCTCATAGATCCCCTTCATAATTGGAAGGAGATCTTTGGTCTTCAATAAGCTTAATAATGTGCATGTGAATGAAAGTTGCTAATTGTCTTAGTTTGGCCAATGGATTGATGTGGTAATTGGCTACTTTATGAGAGATTTGTCAATGAGAGGAGAGAGAGCGAATCATGCTGTTAAGGTGGTTTGAAGTATAGGGAATTATGCTACTCATTTTGAGAGATATTGAACTGGCTGTATCATATGTTGGTTTTCCCTTTTCTTTTTATATATATTATATATTTTTTAAACCATTTCCAGATATTTTGTCTTGGTATTAAGGAAGTCAACCTTGAGGCAATGGCCTCGTGTTTATGCTCAGGGTCAAGATGACAAACATCATGAGGTCATGTCTTCAATTTTATCAAGGCCTCTTTTGAAATCCCATGGACGATGTTAGTTGGGTTTAAGTAGTGCACGAGTCTTGTAGAGTGGTTTAATGATTATATTGCCTCTCTTATCTCAAAAAAGAAAGGAAAACGAACGAGAATAAAATAATCTATTGCAAGTCTGCTGCTGAGTTGAGGTTGTTCACTTTTAACTGTCATGGCAGGTATCTTTACAATCTAAAACTAGTGTTAACTATCAGAATTTCTTTAAGAGAAAAATTTAGAAGAGAGAATTTTGTACATATCTTCTCTCTCACTATTATAAGAAACATCAATATATATAGACAATGTATACTTAGTAGAGTACCAAAAGTTGGTGTATCGACCCTCACCTAACACATCATTAATTATCCTATTAAAAGATAAAGGAAAAAAAGTACTATCTGCAAAAAAAAATTATAACTTAGTACTCTTCTTTGAGCTGAGGAATAGATGTCTATCATTCTTAGCTTTGGGATTATCTCATGGAAGCTCCTATCATTCAATCCTTTTGTTAAAACATCCACGAGTTGCCATTTTGAAGGAACATATGTCATACAAATTGAATCTTTATCTAGCTTTTTTCAATGAAATACCTGCCAATCTCGATGTGTTTTGTTTTGTCATGTTGTCCACAGTTATAGGCAATGTTGATTGTTGATTTATTGTCATTGTAAAGCTTTATTGGTCTATCCCACTTAACCTTCAAGTCATCTAAAACAATCTTCAGCTAAAATAGCTTACAAATCCCTTGAACAATTGCTTTGAATTCTAATTCTGTAATTGATCTAGCCATAACATTTTGCTTCTTGCTTCTCTATGTTACCAGATTTCCTTTGAGAAATATACGATATCGAGAAGTTGACTTTTCATCCACAATTGATCCTGCATAACCTGTACTAGTATAGACTTCCAATGTGAGACTATCATTCTTTTTAAACAAAATTTTCTTTTTAGGACTTTCTTTAAGATAGTGTAAAACCCTCTAAGCTGCTTGTAGATCAGAGTTTCTTTAATTATGCATGAATTGGCTTATCGCACTAATAGAGTATGTCATGTCAGGTCGAGTATCTGCAAGGTATAGGAGTTTTCCAATTAGTCTTTGGAACATTCTTCTATCAACCTTTGGCTCCTCTTTATCTTCTCTTTGGCTCCTCTTTATCTTCTCTGAGTTTTTGATTAGGATCCATTGGAGTAGATATCGGTTTATACCCCCATCATTCCAGTTTCCTTCAAGAGATCAAGTACATATTTGTTGTGATATGAAGATCCTTTAGTTGAGTTAGCGAACTTAATACCAAGAAAATATTTTTAACTTTCCAAGCTCTTTCAATTCAAATTCTTTAGTTGTCGTTTCAACTCCTGTTTCTCCTTCTCATCATTCCTAGTCATAATGATATCACTAATATAAACCAAGAGTGCAGTTACTCCTCTGAAGGTTGAGTACTTAATAAATAAAGTATGACCACCTTGGCTCTGTTTGTAGCTTGATGCATTCATGACTTTAGTGAAGCTACCAAACTAAGCTCTAGGATACAAACTTTATTTTGCAACTTTCCTTCTTCAAAACTTGATAGAATGTTTATATAAATTTCTTCATCTAAATCTCCATAGAGGAAACCATTCTTCACATCACACTGCAAAAATGACCAATCAAAATGAGCTGCTAAGGAGAGCAATATTCTTATGGTATTCATCTTTGCTATTAGAACAAAGGTTTCTTGATAGTCAACCCCATAAGTTTGAGTGTACCCTTTTGCAACTAATCTTGCTTTGTCTCTCTCAAGTGTCCCATTTGCCTTGTATTTTAGAGTGTATATCCACTTACACTCTACTATGTTTTTTCCTATTGACCTATCAACAATTTCCCATGTTTTGTTTTTCTCTAAAGCATCCATTTCTTCTCTCATGTCATTTCTCCATTCTCTTCTTGATAACGCTTCAGACCCAGTATTGGTTATGGAAATGATGTTTAAGCTCAATATGAATATTTTGTAAGTTGGTGACAAGTGTTTGAGTGATACATGGTTGGATATTGGTTACAATGGTCTTTTGGTGGATTCTCTAGTACCCTTGCGAATAGCAATAGGGAGATCACTACCATCTACGGGTGTTTCAATTGTTTCCAATGGCAGGGGAGGATTGGTTCTTACCATGGCTTCATTTTTAGAGCTTAATTTGGGTTCTTGAACTTGGTTTTGGTTTGGAATAGTTGCTCTTCTAGAATATATCTTTGAAAATCTTGGAAAACTATGAGATGTGCTTAGTAACTCTAGACAGACACATGGTCTGAAGAAAGACACTCTTGGACTAACTTTCGTGTAGGGTTGTTTGAAGTGGATGTTGGACTTATGTTGGATAGAAATTTATGAGCAGGAGTAGACAAATCAAGAGGATTCCATTGCTCAAGAGTATTAGCCCTTATGTTATTTTCCCCCTAAATATGGGACTTTATAAAATATGGCTTATTTTCAAGAATGTGACATCGACTGATATGTAGGATTTTTGAGATGAGGTCATAACACTTGTACTCTTTTGAGTGGATGAATAACCTAGAAATGCACATCTAATTGCATGGGGTTCTAGTTTTCCTCTATATTGACTGTGGACATGTACAAATGCAATGACACCAAAGATTCTAGAACAAGACCACTCGTCATCTTGACATGAGGAAAAAAATGGTTAAGAATATCCATGGGGCTTTTATTGTCTAGCACTTTTGGGGAGCAATTTATTTATGATAAGTGTAGAAGTGAGAATGGCTTCTCCCCTGTAGGATTTAAGAACATTCCCTTAAATTAAGAAGGTTCTGGCAGTGTCAAGCAAATGCTCATTTTGCCCCTCAGCTATCTTATTTGTTGAGGTGTGTTAATACAAGATGATTCATGAATGATGCCCTCTTTTTGAAAAAAAGGTGATAAAACTTGATTAAAGTAATCTCTTGCATTGTCAGACTTGAAAGTTTTAATTTTGACCCCGGATTGGTTTTGAACTATATTATGAAAATTTGGCATGGAAGTGCTAACATCTAACTTTTGTTTAAGTAGAAAGATCTATGCAACCCTTGTGCAAACATCAATCAATGACACAAACCATCTAACTCTTGAAATATTTGGAATATTGAACGTCCCCAAATATCATTATGAATCAAATGAAAAGGAAAAATGCTACTTTTTTTACTAATAGGAAAAGATACACGAGTATGTTTTGTTAATTGACAAGCTTGATATTAAAACTCAGAGATATTTAATCCTTGAAATGGTTTAGGAAACATAACTTTTAAAACTTAAAACGATGTATGACCTAAACAGAAATGGTGAAGCTAAATAACATCTTTATTAGAAGGAGAGAGAAAGGACATGGACACATTACTCATGGTATTCTGAGACAATTCAAGATAATAGAGCCCATTCCTTTCCTTAGCAAGTTCTATTTTTTTCCCCGAGATTTGATCCTAAATATCACAGTGAGACATAAAAATAACAACATGACAATTAAGGTCATTAGTAAGCTTTTGAACAAATGAGATTGGCTGATAATTTTGGCACATGGAGAACATCTTTAAGAATAATAGAAGAGGTTATATAGATATCTCCTATTCTTGCAACAGTGGCAAGAGCACCGTTGCTATTGAAATTTTTGTATTGCTGGGGTACTGTGTATATGAATGGAAAAGTTATGAAGAATGAGTCATATGGTCGGTGGCTCCGGAATCAAGAATTCAAGAGCTAGTGTAGAACTTATTTGAGGGATGCATATCATATGTGATTAAAGGCTTGCCTGAGAGGGTTAATGAATTACCTTGAGAAGACATTTCAAAAGATCTTAGTAACGTTCTTAATTTTTCGATCTCTTTACTATCGAGACCCTTTAATTTTGAGGCTTCATCAATCTTGATTTCCTTGGTAGAAGTTGACATGATGATAGATTGGAAATTTGACTAGAATAAAATAATTAGTTGTTGTAAAATTGACAATAATAGGAGTGCAATGAAGGCTTCCAACTAATAGTATAATAGAAACAAGGGATGGTAGCAATGAAGGCTACTAGATAAAGGAATATCCCAGAAAAAACCATGAGGCTCTGATACCATGTCAAGATTTCTCAAAGAGAAAAATTTGGAGAGAGACTTTTGTATATATCTTTTATCTCTCTATTACAAGAAACATCAATATATATAGACAATGTATGCTTGGTAGGAGTACTAAAAGTTGGTGTACTAACCTCCACCTAACACATCATTAATTATCCTATTGAAAGATGAAGGAAAAAAAATACTATCTAGAAAAATATTACAACTCAACAGTAATGCTTGCTAATAGACTTTTTGTGCATTTGCTAGTAGTAGGTGTCATGAAAAGATTGCTCATGGCAAGCTAGTAGCAATTCAGAAGATACCTAAGATGGATTAAACAACTCCATTCAGAAAAACTGCTCACAAGGGCAACTTCGCAGATCTCATCATCATTTTTGTGGAGAGAATTATATTTTTATAAGCAGCATGATCTTTTGTTGGTGAATGTTGAACCTTTAGTGTTTTAGGTCTTTTCCAGAATAGCTATGGTCAACAAAGTTTTTTCCATTCTTTATGGTGGTCTAAGATGAGTAGAAGGTGAGTATAGGCCTAATTGACCTCTTTGCTAAGACTTAATTTGGAATTGATAACTCTATAAGGTTTCTTGCCCCACCATTGGTTGAATTCCACTATGATTGCTGGTGTGTTTTCTTTTTCTTGCAAGATGGTATAGAGGAAAACATCACTTTTGAAATGACCCCAAAAAAAAAAAAAAATATCATTCTCGGTAACTTGCCTTATGTTTTCCTAGTGCTTCCTTTAATTCAAAATGAAAGGAAAGCCATTCTGAGTAAAATCTGTTCCTCTCAACCATTGTCTATACAAGGTATATAATTATTGCTACTGATGAATTTCAATAAAGAAGTCACCTAAATAAATCCTTGAAGAGATTACATTTGAATGGAGTTTAAAATTTTGACAACTAAAAGATAGAATCTATCTTTCATGTATGTATCAAGGAATTGCTGTTTTACTAATGCCATGGAAATCTAACTGTTGTCTTGATTTTTGTAGCTGTATTTCACAACTTATTTTCTCACATGCTGTAACTTCAATTTTTTCTTTTTTCATTTCAGCATTGTCTCAATGGTGTATTTCTCATCGTAAGAAGGCAAAGCAGATTGTGGAAACATGGGATAAATTATTGAATTCTTCTCCAAAGGAAAAATGCATCTCTTTTCTGTACTTGGCAAATGATATTCTACAAAACAGTAAACGAAATGGCAGTGAATTTGTAAATGAGTTCTGGAAAGTTCTTCCAGTAGCACTCAAGCATGTGTATAGAGAGGGAGAACATGGGAAGAAGGTCGTGATCAGATTGGTAAGACTTCATTAATATTGAGTACTATTACTAACAATACTAGCCCTGCCGGGTGTAATTTTTTTGACCAGTTTTATATGTAAGTTGAGCATCAAAATTCATTGAAAAATAAGTTGAGTCTCAAAACTAGAAGTAGGTTTTCCCCTTCCTTATTTCTCATGCTTGCCTTGGAAATTGGGATATATACACTGGATATCATAGATGTTTATGCTAAGGAGATAGAAAAAGAGGCGAAAGAAAGTGGAGGGAAAGAAAATGCAATGAAAGAAAACGAACATACAGCGTTTATGTCTGGGAGTAAAGAAATGGAAATGGAAGTTAAATTGTACAGTATGATAATGTCGTAGTTTGTTGAACTTTGAAAATAATCTTAAATTTGAGGCTTTGTTTGTTTTAAGGAAAATCTCTTGTTTATCAAAAATTTTTTTCATTAAATATATTTACTTGAAAATGATGTGTTTTTATGTGTTTGGTTGTGATTTGTAAAAACATGTTGCAAAAACTTTTTAAATTTGAAATTAATTTTACGTAAAATATAGTATAACATGTAAATAAAATATCATTTATTATGAAGAGTAGTTTGGAAAATGACTTCCTTTTTTGAAAAGCGTAATTCGTTTTATTAAAAATGTTGAGGGTTTTGGTTTTCTATAAATGGGGAAACTTGAAGCACCTTGTCTTCATTGATTCTTAGTTATTCAAATAAATAAATCTTTCGGCTGTTTTACCTATGCTAAGGTTATACATATGAGATTTTTGGAATGAGAGCATTGTAAGAATCGACCCACCTTATGTATACAATCCATTGAAACATATATTTCCAAGGGGGTCAGAAATTTCTTCCTTCTAGGAATTAGGGTTCTTTGATCTTTTTAGGGTTTTCACAAATAAAACTGAGAAAACGTAAATGATATGAATGAAATCATAATCCGATAAAATACACGAATCACAAAATCCAACTGGTTCGCAATAAGAATTGTAATTCGATATATTCCACGAATTACAAAACCAATTAAAACGTTAAAAGAATCTATAATTCAATCAAAGAAAAATGAATAAAGAAGCTAGAAACTCTCAATATCCATAAAACATTACAATAACATGCAATTCAAGTTCTTATCTTAAGAACTTACGAAACTCTCACAAAGGAGAAGACTCTCACTAGAGAAATATCATGAAACTTCTATATCTCTAAAACAAAGCGAAAGGCCTATAAATAATAAAAGTTAGGGAAACTAAAAAACACAAAAGAAATAACAACTTTCTTCAAAGAAGGCTGGATATAAGCAGGCGGCCTACATATTCAAGGCTGCCTACATATTCAAGGCTGGCGGCTTTTAATATCAACATTGGCGGCTTTGTCTTCGGCTCTTAAAAATGTGATTCTGGTCGTTTTGTAAGCCGTCTAAAGGCTGGCAGTGCAAATGGGCTACGCCGGTGACTTTGGACCGGCGTACAGGCTCCTATAGATTTTGATAGCTTCTACTCTTTTTTATTGAAGCCACTTGATCTGCATCGTCTTCCTGTTTAAGCTTCGATTCCCTATTTTTGAATCGAGTTTGACCAGTCATTTGATGGTCAATTCTTTTCTAAAGTCAAATTAAGTTGTCCTTGATGCGCTCACATCATTCCCATTGCTATTAGAAAAGGTAAAAAAGAACTAATTGACAACTCTATTCAAATCACACTCTTTCTTAAGCATTTATCACTAACTCACAAAAAAGTCATTGCTAGTGTAAACTCCGTTGCTATCTCTATGAGTGCATTGAAAAATAAAGAATCATGGGAGATTGTTGATAAAGTAAATATGGAAAAATAGCATCTATTGTAAGTGGATTTTCATACTTAATTATAAGGTTGATGGATCTCTTAAGAGATATAGAGCAAAACTAGTGCTTGAAGGCTTATGGAGTAGATCATTAGGAGATTTTTGTTCTAGTTACAAAAGTGAACACCTTGAGAATTTTGTTATCATTTGTTGCTCACTAAATGATAATTCTTCTATTATGATGTTAAAAATGCATCTCTCCAATGTGACTTAGATGATTAAATCTTCACAAATATCCCCTGAAATTTGTAAGGGATTGGGTAACAAGGCTTGCAGCTGAGAAAGGTCCTTGATGGGTTAAAACAATTTCTTAGAGCATGATTTGGAAGATTTGCAAAGGTCATGAAAGAGTCTCAATATAAATAATTTTTAGGTGACTGAATCCTCTTATTTAAACATCCTTCTACATTAAGGGGCAATTAAGTGATTGGAAATGATGAGAAAGATGTATAAATTGAAACAGAGATTAGTAAAAGAGTTGAAATAATAAAGTCGATAAAATTTAAGCACTTTGAAAATCTTGGGGTGGCATACTTCATGAAAGGGATCTCAATATCTTAACAAAAGTACATGACTGATTTATTTGCAAAAAGCAATTTGATCAATTGTAAGTCAGTCTCTATGCTCATGGACCCAAACTACAAGTTAGGAGAGGGTAAAGGAAACTGGTTGTTGATAAAAGAATGTACAAGAGATTGGTTAACAGACTCATATACATTATTTATACTCTGCTGGACATAGCCCACTCGGTGAGTGTGATCAACCAATTCATGTGTGATCCTAAACCTTATTTTGAAGCTGCTTATAGGGTGAATAATTAGGATGTTGCATGAAAGGCTATACTGGAAAAGTAATTTTGATTGTGAATAAGAATAATCTTACTCAATAAGCTTATAATGGCATTGATTATGCAGATTCTCTAATGGATAGAAATCAACTCTATAGTATTGCACTCTACTTAGGTAAATTGGTGACATGGTGGAGTTTGAAGTAGAATGTGGTTGCAAGGTCGTATGCAGAATCAAAATTCTAAGTTATTGCTCAAAGATTATGTGAACTATTGTGGCTGAAGTTTCTTCTTGATGATTTGACTGTGAAATGGAAATGTCTTACAGGGCTCTATCTTGACAGCAAGCTAGCCTTCGATATTGCTCATGATTACAATATGATAAGACAAAACATTTGGAATTGATACAGTTTATTAAAGAAATATTGAAGGAAAGACTAGTGTGCATGCCTTATGTTTCTTTAAAAATATCAATTAGTTGATGTACTGAACAGCTCAAGTTTTCAATATCGTAGTGGGAGACATCTATTTCCTAGCTTGAGGAGGAGTTTGAGGTGTAGATGAGCTATATAATAGATCTTTATCAGCAAAAAAGAGCTAAATTAGGTTAGGATAATTAGTTAATAGATCAGGATAATTAATTTAAAATCCCTAAAATTAAGGGTTTTGATTGTACAGTGTTACAACCAAGCTTGTAAGGCATAAGAATTTCTGGTATGTTGCAATCCCTTCCATGGTGTTATGATCGTGGAGGAAGATTTGATAGGTTCAACCTCTTGCTTGCTCCTTACTTAAATGGGAAGTAGGAAATGAGAATTATATCTCATTGTGTTATGATGAATGGCATCCAGGGGGAGCGTTGATGGATTAGATGGGGGAAAGGGAGATATATAAGTCAGGTATTTCACAAGAAGCCAAACTTTGATGTATTATAAATGAAGGTGAATGGGAGTGGCCTGATGCGACATCTGGTGTTGCATTAGAAGTGATATGGCAAATGACTATAGCCCAAATCTGCTTTGAGAAGATAAACTAGTGTGGAAAAGGAATGCAACTAAAGGTTTAACTATAAAAGAAGCTTCTGAGTTCATTTAAGCTTGTGGGCGTAAGGTTACATGGCACGACTTTGTTTGGTGCAAGAAAATAGTACGGAAGCACTCCCTGTTTCTTTGATTGACAGCTTATTATAGATTTATAATCCAAGACAAATTAGTTTGTTGGGGTGTTGTTAGTAATAATTGCTGTTTTCCATGTAAGAGAGAAGATAAGATTCAAGATCATCTGTTTGCCAACTGTTTCCTTGTGGTAGTGGTATGAAATATATTAAAAGTATAAGTCACCAACTGCATGTTTTTTCCTCCTGATGCTGCAAATCTTCAAGAAGTCTTTGTTGATGGGAATCAAAGATGTCATTAACATGGAAAATTATTACAAGCTTGTTTTTTACTTTGTATGGAAAGAAAGAAGAGAAAAGTGGGAAGTAGAGTATGGAATCCTGTAGATGTAGCTTGTTCCATTTGTTCTTGTGTTTTTGCTTGTATTAGCTCAAATGCATCGTAATTGCCAATTTCTAAACCTTAGTACCGTTTTGACCCTTAGTATTATGTTCGAGTTTTTAGGCCTCTTGTTTTTATAGACTGGGGGGTTTTTGTGTCATTCAACATCTTAACATTTTTATTTGTAATTTTTTTTTGTATATTTCAAAAATTAATGAAAATCTAACCTTACCAAAGGAAAAAAAAAAAAAAAAGATTGTATAGCGTTTCCAGCTTTAGGACTGATTTAGTTTCTTATTTTCCTGTTGCAATCTGTTACATAATACATTCTATATTGTTGATTGAAAATAAGAAAAATATGGATTTTTCCTATCTCTTATTTCACCAAAGGTTCCTGTTTTTATTTACCCAAAAAAAAACCCAAAAAGGGTTCCTGTTTTTAAGAAATGTGGAGGAGTTGTTGTCTCTTTCGACTCTTGGGTTTGGGAAAAGTGAGGGTTGAAGTTGAAGTCAATAATTGTTTTCTTAGTGCCCCATGGAGCCTTTTTCCCTTGTAGAAGGTGATGTAGTACCTAGCTCTAATATGAGGAACTACTATGTTTGGGGAATACGACCTAATGGAGGAGCTATGCCGGATCCATCGCTTTGGGTAAGAAACCTGGGGACTATGTAGTGGTGGTCAATTAGGACCTAATAGTGTGTGATGGTTGGAATGATCCCAATATTTTTAAAGCATTCCGTAATCCCTGATATGGAGGACATAATATCCATTCCATGTACAATTTCCGATAGGTTGTATGTATGTGTGTAAAGTATATGGTTGATACATTTTATATGATTGAATAATCAACTTGCGTGTTATGGATACGGTATTGTAAGGGTTTCTCACTAAGCCTATTGTACCTTATCCCCAAATGGATTTTTGATGTAGGACTATATATGGGTCGCTCTTAGAGATCCGCTAGCCGATGTAGGCAAAGATGGGAATTTGGAGCTTTTTGTAGGAAATTTATTTAAAGAATGTCAAAATAGATTTCCTTAAAAAATCTTTATATTTATGATGTAATTGGAGACTTTTGGAGGTTGTAAGATAATTTATGTTTAGATGGGGGAATGTCTCATAGATATGTAAGATTTTAAATATTTTTATCTATTTATTTTAGTAAATCCTCGTATGTTCTTTTATTATCACCTTAAAATGCATAACCCCACCAGTATCATTTTGTTGTGAATGTCCGCCTTATACTGATATAAAAGCTTTCGAATGACTAAGTTAGTCATTCTCATGTTTTAATATTCTGTATGGCGGACTATCACGTTTAAGACATCCTTGGGGCATGGCAATTTAAGTTGGTATAAAAGCATCAATATTAGGGAAGAAAATAATAAGTTTAGAAGTAGGAGTCTTAGAAGCATGGTAAGTTTAGAACTAAATCATAAGAACGGCTAGATAAAGGTTTGGTTGAAGAAAAGATGGATAACTTTCATCTTCGGAAAGACGAACCTCTAGTGGAGTATAGAATAAGGCTAAGAATATTATGTGAAGATGCCGCCTTGTCTGACAGGCCGAGAACAATTCAGGAATTCCTAGGAATGTGGTGAGCAAGATTATATGGTTCTAAGTAGGGAGATCACATATTTTACGACCTCACCAAAAATATATGGATGGATATAGAATTAATTTGTCCTTGAAAGGATAGATGGACTCCAGAACTGCCTCAAGTCTCGTGATAGCATATCCTTCATAGTTGTGAATAAGGAGAAACCAAAGTTACCTGATTTCTGGATATGGAGACTAATAGGGGAAAGATATGCCTATGTAGAGGATTATTTGATGAATAATTCGAAACTTCATAGTCTTGACGATGAATACTTCCATTAGTGTACGAAAAGATGGGGACTTACACCACCACCGCCAAATGAAGAAGCAGGAGCCAAGCCTCTTAGATGCCATTAAAGGATCAAAGGTGAGGTAGTTTTTCCAAACAATTGGGAATGGGAGATAATGGAACCAACATCGGATTTTCTCCAACGTCAACAAAGGAGCAAGAAAGATAGTAAAAGATCTTCAAAGAGAAGAAGTTGTAATCGAGCATGAATTCACAGACGCAATAGCAAGGAGATAATGTCAAGTCAAGAGGAAAATGTCGCATCTTCTTGAATCATGGCATCTTAGTTGTTGGATCAAGAATAATTAGAGAAGTAGTCAACTATCTAAAAGTTAACTAGTGATCTAATGATTTTCTTTGTAATGTGATTTCCTTTGTATTGTTTTTATGACATCTATGTAATGTCTATTTCTGTGAATAAAATTTCCTGATTTTCAATAAAGATTTTCAATTTTGTGATTATGTTAAATTATAATTTGAAATACTTGATTACTCGTCAAACTTTTGTTGAATTTTTGTTTTGTGATTTTGTGGATTTGTATTTTGATTAGTAATATTCTATATTTAAAATTTCCATAATCTCCGAGAACTTAGTATAAAACGTATAGAAAAACCAAAGCTTACTTAATCTAAATGATTAAACAGTTGACCGAGAAGACGAAGAAACCAAGAGCAATGCAATTCAAATAACTTGCTGGCCGCAAAAAATCAACCTCAAAATATGCCACCACCGCATCAACCGGGAAATATTCCTACATCCCCACAAAATCGACCAGGTGATGTCCTAACAGCTATGGGACAGCTTATTCAGCTATTAAACACCTTTCTCTAAAATCAACAAGTATTGGCACCTGCTCTGCCCCTAGCCGCTAATGTGCAAGAGGCAACTGTTGAAGCACCCCCGCCTCAAGAAGCGCACTCGCATGTCGCGTCATTACCTCCACCTCTGCCATCAGGACCATATCGGAGTACTCTGCCAGATTTTATCAAAAGTAACCGATATTTTGACGAAACTTTTGGTAAGCTCGATGAGGCTGAAAACTGGTTGGCACAAGTTGAGAGGTCCTTTGCAGCTTTTGAAGTACCTCACCAATTACGACTCAGTTATGGTATATACATGCTTTTGCTTAATGCCCGAGTATGGTGGGAATAAAAAATTTGTGAATTGCTAGAACCGATCACATTGGATATGTTTTGCCGTGAGTTTTTGGAGAACTACTTCTTAGGAAGTCTATGAGTGCAATACAGTGCTAACTTCCTCCACATCTCACAAAAGGGAAAACAATAGAACAATATGAGGAAGAGTTTAGTCGACTGTTTCAGTATGCTCCTAACTTGTACAAACATAGCAAGGAATTAAAGTGAAAAGTTTTTCTAAATGGATTAGATGAAGATTTGCGAGTGGGATCGGAGGAATTCGATATTCAAACTTTCCACGAACTGGTTGAAAGGGCTTGGATCGTAGAAGGGGCTAAGGAAAGAAAGACCAAAGCGCCTGAGAAAAAAGTTTTCGTTTTTGGAAAGAAGTCTTATGATCGGTCGAATTCCGGATTCAAAGCTAAGAAGTTCAAATCCTTTGGAAGTTTCCAAGGAAGTGGGAGTGGAAAGAAGGAAGTGCCCACGATTGAGGTTACTTGTTGGAAGTATAAGGGGAAGCACTATCCTAAGTCCTATCCACAACTGCAATTTAAGTATTATTTCTGTGGGAGCCCCGATCATAAAATTCTGGAATGCTCAAAGAAGAGTTTAACAATTTGTTTCGTTTGTAAACAACTTGGGCACTTTGCCAATGATCGCCCAACGAGGAAGAAAATAGCTGTGTTCACTAAAATTTTAGAAGTAGAGGCTGGTTGAAATTTGTTCATGCCATCACACAATTGGATTGATTTACCCTTTTAGGGTGCATTTGTTTCATTGAAAACATTTTATAATGACTTATCGTATTTGTTGCGGTTTACTCTATAAATGTTAAATATTATTGGATTAATGACAAAATGTTGCATTTAGTAGTGACTTTTAGCAGTAAGTGGTGGTGAAAGGAGATGGTACCATTGGCTGTACTGCCTTAACCTCCTATAATACCTATGCTAAGAGCTACTAGTTAAAAGATTAATGATACCACTAAAGTAATATTGACACTGTAGTGTTTTAATCTGGTAAAAATATTGATAGAAGTCATGAAAATGTTTTCAGCGATGCACACACACCCCCTTTGCATACAAAAGTGAAAAGCATATGAAGCTGAGGAACAATTTACAATACTCAAGTTAAAGTTTGGACTGCCCTTACACACATAATTGTGATGTTGTAAGATCAATCTCTATGCCTGTGAGCATTCCTGTCCGTTCCAGGGCTAAAGTTGGACAGAGAGTCCATGTTTAGCTTTGTAATGACCTGCATGGGATGATAGAGGAGGTTATCATTGAACCTACCATTATTGTCTCAAGTTATGCATGTGGCTTTTTTACTCTCAAATTGACTTATTTGATCTTCATTTATGGACTGTTACAAGCAGAATCTCGTCAAAGTAGAAATATGTAAAAGATGGCCCATTAGAAATATTCCATCTCTTAATATTAAAGGAATAGTTAGCTAGAACCTTGGATCTCATCAAACACTAATGGTACGTTTTGTTCACTAGAATGAAATAAGGTTGGAAAGAAATAACAATTCCTTATATTATAATTAGGGGTATCTTTGGAACAAAATATGCTTTTTGGTTAGGAATAACCTTTTCTCCAATAAAGGGAAGAAATGACGATTTTTTATCTATTTCGCATTATATGGAATAGACATTCTTTTGATAGAATTTTTTGTAAACCAAATAAAAGGATATATACTCTACGGTAACAAAGGTGGAATACCGATTCTATCAGTGAATCAAATGTGCCATAAAAATAACTTTAGAAATAACAACGGTGGCTTTCTTTATTTCTCATAGAAAGAGGGTTTAAATAAACCCTCAAGACCTACCTTTCCTGAGATAACCATAGGAGTACTCCAATGCAACTTGTTCCAATCTCCCTGCTTGAACTGGTTTGCAGAAACTCTGGCCTCAAAAAAATAAAAAAAGGGAACTGTTTTGCAAAAACACTGGGAGGTGAATAAATGCTCATTAGGTTCACTTTTTATGCTATAAAGCCAGCATAACTATTAGAAAGTGCCATCTTGTCATGTGGATGCAACTTCTCTTATATAATGTACAGGATGCTTCAATCATGGAAGAGAGCTTTAGAGTATGTGATTTCTTCGTTCCCTTTTGCGTGTCTTCTACAATTTAATATCCAGTTCCTGGCAGTGGAAAGTCTTTTTATTATTGGATAAGTAAAAAGTTATAGACTTGGACTTTGATCTCCTGTACAAGGAAGGATTTATCGTATGCTTTTTGGGAACGGATCCAACTTTAATACTTTCATTGTAATAGCCGTGTAGTTGTTTACTCACATCCCATTCAATACTTTTTGATTTCATATAATGAAATTTGGTTGACACCTACGAGGTTCTGTGTCATAAATGAAAAATGTTAGTTTTTGTGTCTTTTGTGGCTTATGTGAGGCAGCTTGTTTTCGGTTGGTTAAGTAGAAGCCAAATTCTTAGAATGCCAAAATAACATGGAATTAAGAGTATGATCTGTATTTTCAGTTTATTCGGTAGTAGAGATTGACTCCATCCGTGCAGCACTCATTTATGTTCTTTTCTTTTGGTGTTTTGTTCTTTTATCACCATCATTTTATGTCTTTTTTTCCCTTTCTCATGTGGTTAGGTTGATATATGGGAAGAAAGAAAAGTATTTGGTTCTCGAGGACATGGTCTTAAAGATGAGTTACTAGGAAAAGATCCATCAACTCAATCTGCTAGTAATGGGAAGAGTTCAAATCCCATCAAAATACTTAAGAGGGATGCTAGTTCAGTGAGAATTGTTAGTATCTTTGAATTGGCGGTATCTGGTTCTCTTGTGTGATGATTCTTACTGATAATGTGTACTGCATGTTTCATTTTAGAAACTAGCTGTGGGTGGTCTGCCTGAAAAGATATTAACTGCATTTCAATCTGTACTTGATGAGGACTCTACCGAAGAGGTTGCTTTAACCAAATGTAATGCCGCAGCAGATTATATGGGCAAAATTGAAGAAGATGCTGAAAACACTCTACTTCAAGGTAAGAGCTTTGTGAAGTCATCCTCAACTAAAAGTAAGATGAGAAATTTCTTCTGTACATAGAGCATCTATTTAGAACTCTGTATTGGGACAGTTTTTACATCTTTATATGAGCTTTTCTCTTTAGATAAATGGGTCTCATTTTTCTCTCTCTGTCCTATTTTTCCTCGCTTTTTGATGAATTTGCCCTTAGATAACTATTATGTACTTGAACAACTATTTATACTTTGAGGGACAAAGTATTGTTTGTGCTATGTTTAGTATAATGGCCAAGATTAGCAGCACTAGGCATTGTGCATATATAACAAGATGGTATGGCGCACATAATTTATCATTAGCAATGAGCAATAGCCATAAGTGAATAGCTTAGATACTATCAGGAATAGTCAGTGCTGAACTTAGGCGAGTCATTTCAGATGTTTGTACCACAATGCTAGAGTTTGACAATACTGATCTAATGAGTTGGATTGCCAGAGCTGAGCAGTGCTTTGAAATCCATGGCACCACTTCGGACATGACAGTCCAATTGGTGTATGTTAGCTTGGAAGGTCAAGCTATTAATTGGTTTAGGGGGTGTTGTGAGTACAAATTCCTCATCATGCATGAGATAAATTGACATGAGACATGTTAAAGAGGTATAACAGGAGGATGATTAATCCATACAAGTGGTGAGAAAAGAGCCTATGTGGCGATTTATGTGAATGAATTTGATATTTCATTGCTGCAAATGCAAGAGTTATTAGAAGAAGGCTGGTTGGCAAATGTCTTGAATGATTTGGAGGTGGTAATATGAAGACAAGTAAGATTGCATGATCTCAAGAAGGTTTGCATGTGCTATGGAGTAAGCAATTGACATAAAGGATGAACAGGATGATGTTTACTCTTATTTCTATTCATTTCGTAAATTTAATAGTGTAGATGCGGGTGAAACACGTCTACCACTTGTACAAAGATAATTACCAATATAAAGTTGATATGGAAAAAAATTATAAAAATCCATTCTAAAATCGCATTTAGAAGTTGGGATATGTATAATTTGCAAATAAACTGCGTTAATAAGATGCGGTAATATGTTTGCCTATGGTTGCTAAATTGCATATAACAATCATGATATAGCATTTAATCATAAACAATTTATAGCTTAGTTGGCAAGTGTGGGTGGATGTGAGAAAAAGTATGGTTGTGGGTTCGATCCTTGCAGGAGCATTTTTTCGCTTGTTACTGTTTTCTTTTTTGCTTTCCAGCATGTTATTGTTATCGCTTTTTTTTTTTATTTGCTCATTAGCATTTTCTTTTTTGCTTTCCTGCTCGTTACCGTTTTCTTTTTTGCTTTTGCTGGCGCTTTTTGCTTGTTACTGTTTTCTGTTTTCCTTTTGCTGGCATTTTTTGCTTGTTATTGTTTTCTGGGTTATAAGATTATTGTGATTATTAAAAGTGATATCCATATGGATACACGTACGGGTATCTTTTTTTAAATGCGATATATGTATTGTGCATAATTTCTGCATATCACGTGTATAAACTACGATTTTTGGAGCTGTGTATTGGTAATTATTTTTAATTTGACCTTATTTAAGTAATTATTATTAGTAATGACCCTAAACAGAAAAATATATCATGTAAATGCAAATAATGGAAGATTGGGTTTGATGATCTGAAAAGTCTTGGATGAACTATCATAGTAATGTACTGAGCCTAGAAAAGATCTTAATTTATACACCACGAAAAGAGATTACTTGTTCATATCCTATTTTCTGTTGAATTATCATTCAAGTAAGTCTTGAACAAGCCCCTGAAAGCTCAATGCAAATGAAAGAATCTTTGTTTCGCCTGGGATGGGCCAGTCATTCTGGCAGTACTATTTTCAACACTACAATAAAACTGTAATTTCTTTTCAAAGACGTGGCAAATTCATAGTGGTAGTTGAATTTGTAGGTTTTTGAATCCCTGCATGGAGTGGCCAAAAAAAAAAAAAAAAAAAAAAAAAGAATCCCTGCATGGCTTCACGTTCCTTAGTCGATTTGGCCATGAGTATAGCTACCTGCTTCTGTACAAGATGAATAAGAGCAGCTGTGTACCTGAAACTCAAAAAAAAAAAAGGAAGATACACAGAAGAAGATAAATACAATCTTGTTTTATGGCATTAGTAATTAACCATTGTTATATTGCCGGCAGTCACTGTATATGCCCTTGCAAGTAATACTTGAACTTACGTTGATAATTTTCAACCGTACTGTTGTAATTTAACTTAATTTTGGTCAATTCATTACTTTGCATTAGAGGGCGAAATTGCTGATTTTAATATTGTTTGTAGTTTCCCATGTTAAGTTAGGCACTTTTTTCTCTAGCTTATAGAACCACAGTTGGGCCCAAGACGCTAAGTAGAATGTAGCCAACCACACTTTGGTTTCCTTCAAAGTGTCTTGGTTTTGAATAAATTGTTCACATTTGTTTACCATCTTATACAATCCTTTGTCCTGTAATAAGTTGGAAATCCTACCTTCGTGTAGTGTGGTCCAGCCAGCCATTCACACCATCAATTCCACCTCCAAACATGTGCCTAAAACTTTCTGCTTTGGCTGTAAATTTTGTTGTAGAGGGAATGAACTTTAAGTTATTAATTCCGTTAGTTTATATAATTGTGTAGTTCTGGTAGATATATGATCATGGGCTAAAAATTATGGCAATTTACACAAAAAGATTATGGGCAGTTGGGTTTTCTAGTTATTAAAAGAACATGCATCAAGTTTTTCTGAGGGAGGGGCCAACTCTGGGGATTGAAACATTTTGCTAAGTCCACTGGTATAATTGGTTTTATTGAAGACCTCATGCAATTTGTCATGTTTTGGGCAATAATTACTAGGCTAATACTTAGTAACATGCAGTAAATTAAGTGCAATAATGTTGTGCTTACAGTTGTAGGTAATGGTACTTCTTGTTTCATTGCTTTAGTGTTGGAAAATTTTATGCTAATTTCTTACCTTTTTCAATCAGGAAATCAGCAAGGACATGGATTGGTGGATGATCTACAAGAGCAGGAAAATATTCTTAACCAATGTATTGTCGAGCTTGAAATTTCAGAAACAACTAGAAGCTCCTTAATTTCCCAGCTTAAAGAAGCACTTCATGACCAAGTACATCCCATTGTTATATGTTTGCTTGCTTATACATGATGCTAGACACAATTTTAATTTTTTATTGTTCTGAACATTTTCAGGAATCAAAATTGGAGCTAATACACACTCAATTACAGGTTTCCCCTTTTTTCTTTCCAAATACACATTTTTTTATTATACAATCAGTAATTTACAGGGCTTGATCAGCTTAATCTTTTATTGATTACATCTCACTCAACTTTGGTTGCAAGGCCGAAGGTGCTTGCCTTTAGATTTATCCCTTTTTTTCGGGTTTTCTGTCCAATACTATGAGAACAAAATTAAGCGCATGATGGTTCTGCCTTTCATTGTAGTTTTTCTGCGGCCAGTTGTATATTTAGAATGCAGAGAAGAGGACTGAATTTCCAACATTCTTCCTTTCTCTAATCCTAGTCAATGAGTCCTTGTTATCTCAACTATATATTTTGCTTGATATGACCCAAAGGGTTAATCTCTTTAGGCTTGAAGAATATATATACTTATATATAATAATTTTTTTTTTTGGGCCTTGACTATGTCCATATTTTTTGGGGTTGGTCTCTGCCAAATCTTGGCCTCTTTTAGGTGTAGTTTGTGGAAGCATATTCTGCTGGTTGGGATGTGTTCTTTTAGCACATTGAGTCTGAAATAAGAGGATCGAGTTTCATTTATGCAATGATTGTGGTGCACAAGAGTTCCAAAGAGGTATATTTGTGGAGATTTTTCAATGAGCTAGAGATTGGTTAGTGAGCAGGTGAATTTCATTGGAGGTTGTTTCGTTGAATGGTGGTCTTCCTATGATTAACATGGCATTAGGAGCTGTAATATCTTGCGCATTGAGAATTTTATATAAAGTATTTATTGAGGAGATGTGGAACACAGTTGTGAAATTTTGTTTAGAAGAAAACGTTTCTGCATTGTCTTAGCTTGCAAAACTTGAAGGGAACATCAGGCTTATTTACCATTGTGATTCAAATGGAAGTCCTTCTAAGATATCCTTTTAGTATCTGGAACTGCCAGGGGAAAGAGTTTCAAACTTGATCTTTGGGAAAGATGGTCATATTGTGCTCAATAGATGTTTTTTCCATAGCAAAGGTGGGACAATCCTGTTCTCATATGTTGTCATATTCAAGAACAATATAAAAATTCACTCGCTCTTCATTGATGAGCATTGATTACATGCAAGTAAGATCAAAGACATGAAGTTGCGGGCATCAAATAATTGGGCGGATATTGAGATAGGAAGAAACTTATTTTTCACAATCCTTTTTTCAATTGTTAGGTTTTGCATGAAAGAAACTTATGTAGATACAAAAACAGACCTTATTTTTAAGTAGATTTCAGTGATCTTTTGTGCTTTTCTTAAAGTTTGGATGTTAGTAAATTTGTTGGTTTGTTACCATTGAGTATTTATGCAATGGAATTTTGTGTTTTTGTTAAAGAAAATTCTTGAACTTCTTTTTTATACTCCTTTTTTCCATCTCTACCTTTGCATGGAAGAAACTTTTGTTGGCATGGCATCAGACTTTTTGTTGTGTGAAGCAGATTTTAGTGATTTTTGGTCTGTCCTTGGTTCTTTTTGATGAGTTTGGAAGTAATTTGTGGGTGTGTTACCTTTTTAATTTTTCATGCATGAGATTGTGTATTTATTTAAGAAAATTCTCAAGTGCACATGACAACTTTAAGAGTGGATAGGTCTCTTATACTGCCTTTTAATTGTTCTCAACTCAATTAGTTGAGAACAACTCTCGATGGATATCCCCTTCTGTTCTCAATAGGTCCAATTTTCACCATTAAGTCAACGTGCATTAGTAGCATAGCGCAAGTTACAGAAATATTGGGAAAATTCTTAGCTCCTAATATTGTGTGTTGAGATATATGAACAGTAACTCTTTGTTTTTATTTTTAGAGGATAATTAATGATGTGGTTGGTACACCTACCACATTGTGTATATATATTGGATGCTTTTTGTGCTCTATTTTATAATAAGAATACAGTTCTTTAGTATTCTTCTTTCTTTTTTTTAGGCATGGTATCAGAGCCCTAAGTTTCTTTCCTAGGATTTCTTTTTCTCTTTTTCCAGTGCAAGCCTTCATTGCTGCAAGGCTGTTTTTTCTGTATTTTTTAGTCTTAATAGCTGTCATTCCTTATCGTCCCTCCTTTTCCTTTTGTCAAACAATTTTAATTGTTGAACATCCTTTTTTTTTTCTCTCACCATGCCTCCAAAATTACCATCTCCAACAACCTTAAAACATCTGAAGACTCTAATACTGCCCAGAAAGTTGGAGACTTTTAGAATATTCGAGCTTCCTATATTCAATGGAAAAATTATCTCAAATGGTCTCAATTTGTTCGCTTCTATCTCAAAGGTAAAAGGAGACTTAATTACCTTCTCAGGACTAGACCATCTAAGGATGACCCCAAATTTGAAGCATGGGTTGACAAGGATTCCATGATAATGTCATGGTTGTGGGATTTAATGGATTCTATAGTCAGTGATACATGTTTTTTACCAATATTGTCAGAATCGGATTGAGGGTTAACCCAGAGATGCTGGGGGTTAGGGGTCGAGGGGTTAAACTGGGTCTCGGTTGAACCGGGATCAATAAAAAATGAAAATTTAAGTTATATCCTAATCGTGAAAAAAAAATAAATAAATTTTATGCATTCAAATCCATAAACGAGTTATTTGCAATTTTTTCTTATTTTTTAATATATTTAAGCAACATACCAATATTTATTTCTTTAATGGTTGATCAAAAACACTTAACCCATCCATTTAATTTCAAAAATATATATATTAGATTTTTAAAATTTAATTTTTTTTATTAATAAATATATAAAAGAAGGAAATAACTTATAATAACAATATTATAAAAAGGACAAGTGCCAAGCAAATAAAGGTAGATGAGATAACCCATCCATTTAATTTCAAAAATATATAATTAGATTTTTAAAATTTAATTTTTTTTTATTAATAATATATAAAAGAAGGAAATAACTTATAATAACAAATTATAAAAGGACAAGTGCAAAGCAAATAAAGGTAGATGAGATAGGGAACCGCTTTAACACAATTCCTGTTTCACACCATGCATCCATCATTTCCGTTCTCATCTCTTTCCTCATTATACCCACTATTATCATCTTCATCTTATGAGATTCTATATTTTACATTTTTCCCTTTTCAAAGATTGAGCTTTATGGTCTAATGAATAAGGTCAGCCGTAGATCACCGGTCAACAGCTGGGTTCACTGCATGCGGACTCAGATGTGGTTCATGGGTTGAAGAACAAAGTGAGGTTAGTGTGGGATGGAGTTGGTGAAGGGTGGCGCGGTGAGTGGTACGACTCGTTGATGTGACTCGGCAAGTGTGGATTTCGATTCAAGGTGCAAGTGCGATTGAGTGTGATGTTGGGGATGTTCGATCTGAGTAGTTTTGGTGTTTGATGGCTGATGGAGGTGGTGTGACGACTAGATTTGGGTTTGGTCTGAAGTGTATTTAGTATTGGGTTATGGGTGGTTTTTTACTTTTTGTTTTGCTGTTTTGCTTTTGTCTATTTGTTTTACTGTTTTAGCTTGGGAAAGTGAAAAGTTATCAGATTTCTTTTCTGCTCTGTGTGTTTGAATTGAACTCTAAAGCCTTCATGAAATTGCAGGGCTTTAATTATTATTATTATTTTTTTAAGCCCGGGCGTTTTGACTTGGTCAACCGGTTCCTCGTCGAACTAGCCGGGTCAGACGGTCTCTCCGGTTCAAGCCAAAACTTGCTGCATGTCAGACCTGGCTCGGCGTGAGCTCCGGTTCCGGTCTAATTGGCCGGTCCGGCTGGTTTTAACATCATTGTTTTTTACCATAGCAAAGGAGATTTAGGACATCCTACATTGCACATATTCAAAGGCTCGTGACGTTGCTTAAGTATATGAGATCAGAGTCAAAATTGTAGCAACTAAACAAGGAGAAAAATCAGTCATAGAATATGCAAATCTACTGCAAAATCTGTGGCAAGAACTCGATCATTATTGAGTTTTTGAGATGAAACACCTTGAAGATGTTGCAATCTTGAAGAACTTCATCGAAAAAGATCGTGTTTACGATTTTTTGGCTGGACTGAATCCATAATTTGATCTTGGGTTCAGATTTTTGGAAAAGAGGACACCTTCTCTAGAGGAGACCATCTCACTAACACAGGCAGAAGAGAGCGAATGTGTTGTTATGCTTGAGTCACAATCAGTAGACGGGTTAGCCCTAGAAGTAAAGATGGAACAGTAGGAGAAAGGTAAAGGTGATCGGTCCAAATGCACGAATAGAGAAATCAGATTAAGGAGAACAAGGATAATCTTTGGTGTATTTATTCTAAGAAACTGAGGCACACAAGAGAGAGGTGTTGGAAGTTGAATGGCAAGCCACCAAGCCAAGAGCGGGGAAACTGTGGGGGTCAGCAAAGACCTCACGCACACATGGTAGAGCAGTGCAAACCTAAAGAGAACCCGGTAATTGGGGCGAACCTGACAATTGAGGTGTTCAAGAATGAAGAGATTAAGAAGCTGAGAAATTTGTTGGGATCCTTGGAAAAGGCCTTTGGAGCATGCTCTCTAGCTCTTTCAAGTAAACCTCTATTCCCTCTCTGCATGAATGCATTAGAAAACTTACATGCTGATGCATGGATAATAGACTTAGGTGCCACAAATCATATGACCCACACTTCTCAACTCTTCTATACATAAACCCCATACCCTAGTAATAGAAAAATTGCAGTGGCCAACGGTACTTTAGCTGCTATTGCAAGTGTTGGAGACAGATGTCACACCTACCCTTCCTTAAAAGAGTGTCTCCGTGTATAAAGTTATTGGCCGGCTTAGTCTCCATTCAAAAACTCACTCATGCCCTCAAATGCTATGCTGGTTTTTACCCCTCTTATTGTGTTTTTCAGGTCTAGGGCACAAGGAGGAGGATTGGACTTGTTAAGGAAAGTAGCAGCCTTTATTACCTTGAATCGTCTAAAAAACCTAGGGAGTTATTTGTCTTTTCTCAGTTCCTCAAATAAAGATGTCATTTGGTTGTATTACCTATGCCTACAATATCCATCTTTTACTTTATCAAGGTCATGTTTCCCATTTGTTTCAAGGCTAGATATTTTTGAGTTTCATTGTGATATTTGTGAATTTCCAAAACATACCCATGTATCTTTTCCTATCAGTAGTAAAAGGAGTTTCCATCCCTTTCATTTGATTCATAGCGACATGGTGCCTTTCCACTATCCTTACTATTTCTGGAGCTTGTTGGTTTGTATTTCTAATTGATGATTGCACTTAGATTACATGGTTACATCTTCTAAAACAAAAGTCTGATGTCAACATTGTTATACCTAATTTCCTGTCAATGATTAAAAATCAATTTAGGGTGGGACAAAAATTTTTCGGACAGATAATGCTAGAGACTATTTCAATCAAACAGTATCTCCGCTTTTAGTCTTAGGGAATTATCAATGATTCATCATGTGTTAACACACCTCAATAGAATGGGATAGCCGAAAGGAAAATGGGCATTTACTCAATACTACAGACTTTACTCTTTCAAGGGAATGCTCCTAAGTCCTACGGGGAGGTTTTGACTGCCTCATACATGATAAATAAACTTCCCTCATGTGTTCTAGACAACAAAAGTCCCTTAGAACTCCTTAACGGTTTCTACTTGCATTTTAGAACCTCAAATGGCCTTACACCTAGGGTGCTCGGATGCACAACTTTTGTTCATATCCACAGCCAACACAGAAGCAAACTTGACCCTTGAGCTATTAAATGTATCTTCTTGGGTTACTTATCCACTCAAAAGAGATATAAGTGTTACCACCCTTTGTCCATAAATTTTTTTATCTTTGCTGATATCAGCTTTGTACAAACAACAGCTTTTTTCTCGAAGTCCTCTCTTTAGGGGGAGATTTCAAGGATGGAAGAGAGTACTAATGAGTCCTTTGAACTACTTAATCACTTGATCTCCCTCTTATGGCCCCATGTTTCGGCCAATGTTGAACTAGAGTCCAACTCTTGTGAACCAAACATATCCAAGTCATCATTGAACTCCCAACATCCCTATCTAGCAAGTATTAATCATCCCAAGATTTCTTAAGTGTATTCAAGGAGGTAGATTATTCTTGAATTAACACAAGTCCAAGACCCCAACTTAGACAATTGTAATGAAATCATAGTAAGATCTGGTTTGCCTTTAAATACACAATCTGTGAACCATCTGTTGACCCAATAGAACTAGAACTTCCATTGCTGTTGAAAAGGTATTAGAGAATGTACTAAACGACCACTTTATCCACTCACACTTTGTCTCCCTTAAGCGTTTATCACCATTCCACAGAAGTTTCATTGTGAGTCTAAACACTATAGCTATTCCCAACACAGTTTCGAGGCATTGTCAAAAAGGGAATAGAGGGATGCTATGAGAGAGAATGAGTGCCTTAGAAAAGAATAAACATGGGAGGTTGTTGATAAATCGAATAGGAAAAATATTGTTGATTATAATTGGATTTTTACATTGAAATACATAGCTGATGGATCCCTTGAGAGAGATAAAGCCAGATTGGTAGCAAAAGGGTATATTCAGAGGTATGAAGTTGATTATTAGTCTCCAGATGCAAAACTGAATACCGTGAGAATTTTGTTGTCATTAGCTGCCCACTTTGATTGGTAATTTCTACAATAGATGTTAAAAACGCATTTCTTAATAGTGACTTAGATGGAGAAATCTACATGAATATTCCACCAAGATTTGAGGAGACACAAGTAATAAGGTATGTAAGTTAGAAAGGCTCTTTATGGGTTAAAACAATCTCTTAAGCTTGGTTAGGAAGATTTTGCAATGTCATGAATAAGTTTGGATATAAACAAATTCAAGAGGATCACACTCTTTTTATTAACACTCAATTGTAGGGGGAGTAACTGTGCTTCTAGTCTATATGGACGATATCATAGTAACTAGAAATAATGAGAGAGAAAAGCTCGGTTGAAGAAAAGGTTAGCCAAGAACTTGAGATAAAGGAAATGGGGAAACTGAAGTACTTCCTCGGTATTGAGTTAGCCTATTCTACATAAGGAATTTTCATTTTGTAGTAGAAATATGTGAAGGACTTATTGTTAGAAACAAGGAAAATTGGAAGTAAGCCAGTTTCCACACTAATAGATCTAAATCATAAGTTGGGAGAAGCAAAAGAAGATCTAGCAGTTGACGAGAGAATGTATCAGAGGTTGGTTGGTAAGCTTATATATCTGGCTCACACTTTGACCAAACATAGCATACTTAGTGAGCATAATCAGCCAATTCATGCATGATCCAAGAGAACCTCATATCAAAGCTGCTTATAGGATGCTTCACTACTTGAAAGGAAAATCCAAAAAGGGGAATTTTGTTCAAAAGGAATACCAAGCTTATTTTAGAAGCCTATATCGATGCTGACTACATAGGATCTCTAGTGGATAGTACTATGGAGAGGCAAAAAGCAGAATGTGGTGGCAAGATCATCAACCGAATCAGAACTTAGAGCAATTGCCCAAGGATTGTGTGAATTGCTCTAATTAAAGATTATTCTAGATGATTTGAGAATTAAATGGGATGGTCCTATGAAACTCCAATGTGACAATAAGTCAGCCATCAATATTGCTTATAATCCTATGCAACACAATAGGAAAAAACATATTGAAATTGATAGATATTTCATAAAAGAAAAATTAGAGGAAGGGTTGGTGTGTATGTCCTATGTTCCAATAGGACAACAATTAGTAGATGTTCTAACAAAGGGGCTGAGTAGTTCAAACTTCCACAATCTTGTACCCAAGCTGGGAATGGAAGATATCTATTCCTTAGCTTGAGGGGAGTGTTGAGATATATTGTAACTCTTTTGTAAAATATATTCTCATTTACTTTTTAGAGGATAATTAATGATGTGGTTGATACACCTACCACATTGTGTATATATATTTGATGTTTCTTGTACTCTATTTTAAGCATTGTGCAAATCTAAAAACTTGAAACTCTATGCTATGTCCTGATCTGTTTAGTTCTTGCTTGTGTTATCTTTATGATATGCTAAAATTAAATATTTGTGGGAGTTGGAAGAGGTTGCCTAACTATGCATCATCACGATACCAAATCATTCCATTGTTCAACTTGAAAAGATTAATTGTTTGTTCACTTCACTCTAATAGTGAGTCTATTGGTCTTATTTTTTATAAAGAGCTATGTTAACATTTGGTTATCCATAATAACAATTTCATAAAAAATACTTATTATAGAAAATATCGAATAGTCCTTCATTATTTAAACTTGTCAATTTAATGCCGAAAATGATTTTCTTAAAAATTATCCTTGTTAAAATAAAAAATCGACAAATAAAAATCCTATTAGGACTTTATTTTATTCCTTAGTAATAATAACTACATTACAGTTTTTCTTCATTCCATTTAGCAAAGTGAATGGGTAGTAAGTTTGTCTATAATTTCTTTTGATAAAGCTCTACCTGATTAAGAAAAGTTGGAGGGGCCAGTAATGCATCAATCTTTTGCTGGGTTTCTGTTTTTCAGATGTATGCTCTTCTTGTTCTCTTCTGTGCTTTAAGACTGCATATTATGGTTTACCAGTATATCGCAATTATTCTTTTAGCTGTTGGTTCTTGTAATGCCAGAACATTGTTCTCAATTTTTCTTCAATTGTTGCTTAGTTAAAAGTGATCTTCTTATCGCTACTCATCTACAACTTAATGTGATTAGGACCATCTTATACTGTTCATCTGTTGTTTTTGAAGGCTACAGCCACTTTTTTCAATGGCTCTTTTTCTTCTTCTTCTTTCTTCCTTCCCTCTTTATCTTCTTGGAAGTTGTATTGCTATTTCTATCAGATATTTGATTATCATGCTAAAATTTGAGAAAAATTTAATGAAAATTTGCCAATTCATCTCAACCTCAGTGATGATTTAATGCTCTTATAGATTGCCCGCAATCGGATTCAACAGGCAAGTAATCTGCGGAAACGGTTGATATCACCCTCTTTACCTGGCATCATAACTTCTGGCAACCTTGTGGCCGAGATGCCCAGACCTGAAGATCAGAACCTACCCGTAATTCAGCCAACCAGCACTCCCCTACATCCTCTTGCACCGCCCATGATGTCATTTTCACCCCTGAAAAATGCTGATGAAGAGAACAAGAAAGCTGCTGTTGCTGCAGTAGCTGCAAAGCTTGCTGCCTCCACATCCTCTGCTCAGATGTTCACATCTGTACTTTCTTCCCTTGTTGCAGAAGAAGCTGCCTCCATGAATGGCAGCTCAAATTCTGTTGGCTTTAGTTACAGGAACTACCGATGTTCCCTCAGAAAAAGGCCCAAAACTTGAAAGACCAATGCCCATCTCTGATGTTGGAATAATCTGATATTGGCAATTCAAACTTTTCACACCTCTGCAGCCACAAAGTGCAAGCAGTGTGCACTTGCACCATCTGCAAGCATGCAACTTCCATCTCATTCCAGTCAGTTGCAGGCTCCTTTCACTTCACCTCCTCCACACCGCCTGCACCTTTTCTTCTGTCCCTCATCTTCTGCAAATTCGCCAGTAATCATATGTCCAATCAGCAGCTATGATGGCTGGGGTAATGCCTTTTGGGTTGGTGCAAATCCTTTGCCGCCGCCACCTCCTCTGCCCCTCATATGGCGATGATTTTGGCAAGGCCAGCTTCTCAGCAACCTCAGCAGTCACAGCCCGAGCAACCCCAACAGCAGCAACCAAGCACTGGGGTTATATACGACCGCAGGCTTAGGATTCTTCGGACAAAGCACCACCAGCAACATCCTGTACCCAGGCAATGACTTGCATGAGCTCTTTTCCAGCCTTTTACGTAGCAGTGAGCGTAAAGAGGTTAATTGCGTGGCTAGAGAGACTTTAAGAGTCGTTCACTTGTAAATTAGTAGAAAAGTAGCATCTCTGTTGTAATAGGCGTTCACATCCTCTGGAAGTTGGCAAAAGGAAACGAGTTATGTTCTCTCTCCAGTTGGTAGGCAGCGCCATTATTTCGAAAGAAATTTTTTGAGATGTATTTTTATATTTTCTGTTGCTTTAACTAGATAAATAACCTACAGTTTATGCTAATTATGAGCTGTACCATAATTTGAACAAGCTGGAGCTTTGGAAATCTGGTCGAGAACGCATTTCACCGTGGATTGTTAAGAGGCATTCATATGCGTGACCACCATACTCATGCATTTCTTGTGTTCAGCCTCATGCAGATATTTGCTGCATATGCATGGTCAGTTACTTTATGAGGTAAAAAGATTCAATTACATCTAGGACGGCTCTCCGAGTAGCTGATTCCTGGTATTTATGCTGGAGAAACTTGCATGGATGGGTTAAACAGATTATATTCTAAAATAAAAAGAGAGAAAGCCATCCGGACACTAAATAAGCGGGTGAATGAAGACATCTATCATACATGTATATATTTTTTCCATGAAAAACTACGTTTTTAGTCTTTACTGTTTTTCTCTTTGAGTTCTGCACTTAATTTTTTTTTTTCTTGTTTGTCTTTAACGTTTACAAGAGTTTGCAAATAAGGATTTCTTTAATGTCATTAGTTTTTTCAGTTAAGTTTTAACAGTTGACTCATTTTACTTACTTAAAATTATTAATTCAAATTAATAAAATAACTAAATTGATAAATTTAACAAAATAAGTGAAAATAACTAAAAATTCAAAAAATTAATTTAAAACTGTAAAAATTAAAATAAAAAGTTTGATAATTATTTAAATATAAAGAATTGGTTGGATGGCTTTTTTGAAGCTGGAATAGCAATTGCTTGGAATTGACTATTCTGGTTGGAAGCGAAATTCGATTTCACCTTCCTAAAGCTAGAGTTGTGATTCATTTCCATTTCATTAATTACATGGAATTTAATTGCCTTTTTATCTTATCACTCATTAATAATTTGCATTTTTTGGTAGGGATATTTTCAATAAGTAAACTTTATAGTAATTCCATTTCATTCTTATATATTTTCAAGCATAAGAATTGATTTGTCATTTTAGATATTATTTCATTTTAAATCATACGTATGTACCAAACATGACATAATAGCATTAAGTAAGTCCTCATTTGTAAACTTTTGCAAATGTTAACGACTTAAATGAAAAAAAAAATAGATTTATAACTCAAGTAGAAAAATAGTAAAATGTCGAAGACTAAAAGCATTCATTTTCCCTTTATTATTATTATTAACAACAATAAGACTTTCTAAACTACTCATTTTTAAGGAGTAATAATATTAAAAATACATAGCTAGTTATGGTTTCAAGAATGCATGTCAAGACATAATATTGCTCTTTAGTTGGGTGAAACATATGTCTATTGATTTAAAAAAAATTATTTATATACAAATTACATAATTCTAATTACAAAATTATCAATGTAAAATGCATCTATTATGCAATTTTTTTTATCAACAAATAAGTCGATGAATGAGGTGTGATTTAGTGGTTGTAGTTTATTGTTAAATCACATGTCATATATGCTATTTACGTGCAGGTACATCAATTGCGTATGCACATCTCTTTTCCATAAAAAATATGCAACATACAAATAACTAAATGTGATTTTGCATTGATACTTTGTCATTTGTATTTGAGTAGGCAGGTAATAAGAAATTTCCTTTTTTAGTTTGAATGTGAATAAAAACTCACCCCGAAAATGTGCCTCCTTTTAAGCACTGAAAAAAAAATGCATGCGGCTTAGTTCTTCCTCCGCTTTGCTTTTGTTCTCTAGAGTTTCAAAATTGTTATCTATCTCCGTGTCTGTCTGTTTAAACTAACTTTAATTGTGACTTTATCTCCATGCCTGAATAATTAATTTTCCTAACCCTCTTGTGCCTAAAGCTCCTATTTTAAATTATTTTTATTATCCACAAAAAATGCATTTTGATGCTGTGTACTGGTGCAAACGCAATAAAAGACGCATGGTCAACACAAGGTTTTTTTTTTTTTTTTTTTTCATGATGCTTCTTCAACAAAGTAGATGTATTTACTAAAGTTATCAATCTCGCGATTTTACTTAGAATTTTTATAAGGATTGTGTTATCGTAACGTAAAAACAAAACACAGAAATGTAGGTTTTTTACAACCTATATAAAGTAGCATTGAAAAACTTTAAATGTGCTTACAATAATGTAAAGGACTTGAACTACATGATCGATATGAGAAAATGAAGAAAAAAAATTGAAATGTGGCATTCTCATAATTAATAGGCTTACAAAAGTATAGTTGCATTTTTCATATTTTAGCTTATTTGTCTCAAAAAGATATTTTAATAGTCTTGCAAAAGTATATTTTAGCTTATTTGACTCAAGCATGATTGGAGTACAAAATCAAGGTTTTAATGAAGAAAATAATGCAAAATCATAAATGAGGAAGGGTTTAAAATTATAATTATAATGGTCTCGCCTTGAGTATGTAGGACGTGACAGTTACACCGCACATATCACCTCCAAGCTATATATGCAAGGCATTCCGATATTGAGTAGGGTTTCTAATTAAGTTTTTAATTTGTGAAATCGTTATTAATTTTTATAAAAATTCTAGCAAATTGTCCACGATTTAGTTTTGTCAAAACATATAAAATTAGACTTGTTCGGAAAATAAGTTTCTTTAATTACTTGTTTTTAAGTATTGCCCACAGGGCCCATCAGGTGATTACAATTTGACCAGAAAAATTTTGGACATGATGGTCCATAAGAAAATTGAAGCAAGGTATTTATCAAATAATTGTTACATTCATCTAGGTTCATGATGAAATAAAATAAGATTATAATGAAATTCATTTAGGAATAACTCATAATGTCCATAATTCGCACAATACTACCTAATAGGGTCATCGTGCATTACACCTATCGCCACCGTGCCACTAACGGAACCTGTAATATTAAAGAACGAGCTGTGAAACTTAGTACACAATAAAATAAGCACACGCACAAAAGCATGCCACACGTTCTTAATTTAATGTAGTAACCATAATTTAGGATATTAAATTTTAAAGTTCACAAACAAGTTATCCCAATATCCTAAAAATACCAACACACACAAGAGTACTCACAACTCCCACCATAAAAAAAAGGGTAAGGTTCTCTTAGTGGATCACGCATTGAAGATGCAAGATTGATAAGTCCCTAGAACTTATAAGAAAAGAAAAGTAGGAAATAGTCTCGTCCGAGTAATCTTCTCATAGGTTGCTACCAACGAACATGATCTATTGTAATGCTTCATATACGGTTCTATAATGCCGTATAACTCATTACAACTTTATACTTGCTCCTAGTCAGCCACTATCTGCTGAATCCAACCATGCATTCCATGGGGACCTAAGCGCCTAAACTACCACATTATCCCAAAGTTGCGATTAGGCTCGCAGCTCGATCTGGAGGTGTTACTCTTGGAGTAAGTGACCAAGCAGCAACTGACACTCAATTAAGTTGAGTTTAAATTTTTAGTTCGATTATTAATATTACCCTAGCAAGCAACACGTAATTATTATGTGCTTGTCAACTTGTTTGAGCTTTCAAATCCTTTTCTTAAGCTTGATGTCCCTAAACTGTTCATAATTGAAGTTAGATATTAGTTGAAGATTAATTACTTTTAATCTGTTTCTATTTTTTTTTTAATATCTAGGTCACTTTTTTTTAACCATATATGCCTTAAAGATCATGTTTACAGGGTTATTTAAGTCTAAGGAAATAAACGCATCAAGTTTCGTGAGATTTGTATAGGGATCGAAGAAGGTATGAGAGGCTGGAAAAGAACATGGGTAGTACATGGGCACATGTATTCCCCTATGTTCTTTTTGGGTTGATTGAGTATGAGACTATAGAGAAATATGGACAGGTACATGTCTTCATGTTTTGGCCATGTTTTTCTAGAAAACGTGTCTTCTTTGAGTTCTAAACATCAAAGAGATACATGCCCAGGTGTACAACCTCATGTATTGGTCGTGCTTTTCTAAAGAACTAAGCCTTTCGCATTTTGGGAGAAACATGGGAAGGAACACGGCCACGTGTACTTGTCATGTTCTTCTGGGTTTTCATTGTTTCAAGCTTAAATTTGATGTTTTCGATGAAAAGTAGAAGATGACTATGTTAAATACTAAATTTCATCTATGGTATCTTCCCTTTTTTCCAAACATGTTTAATCAATGATTTGAAAGCTTAAAACATCTAACTTAACAAAAAATTCAATTTCTTCATGGTTTTTCTGCAATATTTCCAATGTGCTTATACAAGAGTTCATTGTGGGATAAAGACATAGGAGGTGCTTGTACTATCATTTTTTTGGCAATTTGGTGCCCAATGTTTGATTTTGGGTAAAAAATAATCGTACTTTCAAACTAATGGCATTTTAGCGCCTATTGTTTGATTTTTGCCTAATTAAAAGTACAGAGGTACTAAAATGCCAACATTTTGAAAAACGGGTACTTTTATGTCCAAAATCAAACATTGGGTACCAAATTATCAAAAAATGATAGTATAGGCACTTCCTATGCCTTTATCTAGTTTATTGTTTTACATAGCCAATTTACAAAAAAAAAAAAAAAACTATGTTCATATGATTATTTTCTCTAAAATTTATGCCTATTTACTCATTTAAACACCAATTCTTGTAAACCCCGGATTTTTTTTCACATTAGTACAAGACCTTATAATAGATCTCATAAACTAGATAATAGATTTAGATTCTGATCGAAGTCTAATAATAGATTAATATTTAGATTTTGGATAAATGAAAGATTTAGGAACCGAATAAAGAAATTCTTTAACCCTAGTTAATACCGAAAACAAGATCTTGTATCTTGAATAACTAATTCAAGATATGATCTAAAATTTAGACCCGAAACCTGATATACAAATAGATTTAAATAGAAAATAAGAATATAAGGATTAAATGATTGTTTTTGATCTCGATAATGATTCGAGATTAGAATAACGAGTAGTGATGAGTTTATATTTAGACTTAAACCCTAAATTCAAGATTTCTAGTTAAAATTTAAGAGCTACTAATAAGATTTCATGTTTGGTATCGAAACTAGAGATATATATAGTTTAATTTCCGTATTAAGTCCAATACTGCATAAATGATTAGTTAGCCTCCTAAACAGAAAACGATGATCCAAAAATGAACCGTTAAGATTTTAAATACACAACGAAAATATAAATTATCAAATAACTCAAAATCTAAACTCCAAATAAATAATCGGATCACGCTATTGTTCTAAACCGAGTTTTCTTAAGCTCTCGGAGCCTGAAACAAAAATTGACCTAACGAGCTTAAGAAATCTAAATTGCGGGAGATAAAATTTTATGAATAAATAATTACGTATATATATAACCTAAATTTGTATTATTTGAAAATCTAAATGTTTTGTATAACCCTATACACATATTTTTATATAAAAACTCTCAAATAATAGCCAAATTATACCCGTATAACTCGTTTAATTTACTCAAAACTCAATTAAAATAATAAACTAATATATATGTGTGTTGGCTGCTGTTTTTGGTGAAAATACGTAGGAGAAGAAGAGCCGAAATTTGGGCTCAATAATGCAACTTTTGTGAACAAAAATCAACATAAGAACCAATCTTCAATTGACAACTCACCTCAGCATTAAATTACATGAAAACAACAGCTAAAATGAGAAGAAATTCGAAGCAAATCTGGTGGAGAAGATGCAGCCAAAGCCTTCCTCTTTTCCTTCTATATATATGGTATTTAATAACCTTAAAGAGAAAACAAACAAACCTCATTAATACTAAAACTCCTCAGCACGAAACTACTCTCAGATATCAACCAAAACGAACTGAAAACAAAGAATAAACCGATTAAAGCAATCGAGATTCGGATCAAAGGAAAAACGAAACGAAAAACCCTTGAACAAGAGTTCAAAGGTAAGTTGAGGTAACTCGAGCTATTTTCGTTCAAATTTAAGCTTTGTAACTGACTTATAATCATCTTAGGAACGTAATAAACACAAACATGAGCTTTGGATTGCATTAAACAAGATTCAACGAGGTAATACTCCAAAACCCTAGCTTTATGTTTTAAGAATCGAGATCTATAGATATATGTTTTTAAACGTGTTGAAAGTTGTTTTATGTCTTTATATATGATATATAAACACTTAGAAGTAGTTTAAGTATGTTTTTAACGTGTAAAAATCAAAGAACATGAATTGAACCGAGGAGGAAGATGATGAACAGTACAACACTGCCTCAAGGCCGGTAGTGTAAACGCTGAACGCCGGCGGCTTACATGGATAGGTCGGCGGCTTATAGGCGGCTTACACTGATCAGAGGCTACGTAAATTAATTTTCACGTAAAACATGAACATAAGCTGGCTTCCTGGAGATCTACGCCGACAGCTTAGGGCCGGCGTACATTGAAAGCCGACAGCTTTTAACACCGGTGCACTCGATATGAAAATTTCTTCAAAATGATTTTACACTGGCACCTGGGAATGAAGGCCGGCGGCCTTGAGCCGGCTTACAGTCAAAATTTTCTAACGAAAGCTTTTTCGAACCCAAACAGAAACTACATATATATATATATATAATTATATGCCTACTGAGTATATATACATGAGGATGCAAAAATCTATAGATAGTCAGTTTAATACAAATATTTAAGCCTATTTGGATTAATAACTTTTAAAACCCTAGAATTAAGAAAAATATTTAGTATTACTTAAAGTTAGTATTAGTCTAATATTTGTTTTATCAAGATAAAATAGGTAAGAATGGAAATTGAAATGAGCTAATTTCTTGAGTAATGTGACTTCTAAAAATAACAAAACAATTATGTGAGATAAAATAAAAGAAACACGACAACACTAAGTATTGATAATTACCAAAATATCGAATCTAGGACACAAAGCACAAATAGGAATTTAGTTAATTTGTATTAATGAATACTTTGTCTTAAATAGGTGACTTTGACTCATTAGAAGATCTACCAGCGGATTACTACGACTGAGTTAGTATGAGCAGGTGAGTAATTCAGTCATATTATACTGGTTGTGATTGTAAATAGTAAAATATATAATGCAAGATAATCAAATGAGTGTTGGCTGAAAGTATGACTTGATTTGACTGTATGATTGTTAAAATATCTTTATAAAAGCGATAATGCAATGATCGATGTTGTGTAGTAGTATAAGGATGATTGTGTGTAATGTATGGTCACTTTGAAATTGATTAAGACCTATTGAGCTAACAAAATAATAAGATCATGCATTGCACAAATTGCATTATTGCATATATGGTTGTGACAGCCTGCTACGTGTTAATATTTCGGATCTCTGTTTTCGCTTGGTTGATCTAATGTGAAGTTCTTCCAAGGTTCTCTTTGGTTTGGCGGTCCTATGAGGAACTAAAAGGCACCGAAGAACGTCGCCCGTAGAATCGCTTTGAAATGATTAATACTTAGAGAGTTTCTAAAGAAGTTGCAGGAGATGGTCAGTTTAATCAACTATATTAAGAGTGATAACTTAAATTGAGAAATTGCTGATGCTCCTGTATACTTAGTCTCTCCTGGGCAGGTGGGTCATTAAGATTTGGTTCTTCAACCCATTAAAAAGAGGGTGTAAATCTTTTTCCTGTTTAGATTCTAGATCATCCAAACTTGTATCTGTACATATGGTTGAGTGCTTGCATTGCATATGATTTGTTAATGACTTGTGTGATGTATGGTATGTCTGGTTATTCACTGAGCTGTGGTTTCGTTTATACTCCTACAGTCTTTTCAGGTCACTTTATGACCCTGGCTAGTTACATCCAGGAATATGGCTCCGGTAAGAGCTTTGAAGCTAGAAGTCTACAGATACATTTTAGTTTGATGGTTATGTACTATTAGAATAGATTATTCAGTTGTGTACTACAAATGAATTTTATGGGTTGTAATAGTTTTGTAACGTTTATTCACTAAGTTATTTCTTTCATATATTTGTTATTTCTTATCAAGCAACTTAAAAGATCCTGTTGTTTTGAAAACCTGTCATTCTCTAAAGGTAATCTAGTGATAGTATTCAAGTGTAACTTGTTTATTACTACTAGGGTACCCTCGGGCGTGACAATTCCTCAATCAAAAGTTAATTCTTAGCAAAACCTAACCCCAAATCATGTTTATTCTCCATTTTACACCATTAGGATAGTCTTATCTTTCTTCAATTGAAATTTCTCAACATAGAAAGCAATCTCAAAGTCTTACCTTACTTTAAAGTGTGGTTCTCCACTTGTTTTGGCTGTAAGGAAGATTCTAAACCTCAAATCACTCCAACACTTGATTTCTTCGTACCTATAACATGGATCAACATACCCAAGTAAGCTTTCATCTTACATAGCTAAAACACTAAAAAAAAAAACTTGAAATCTTAGGCTCTTACCTTATTACAATTTTTTTAAAGGTTGTGATCCATCCTTTCCTTCTAGACAACCTTCATGTATGAATCCCCTGTGGCAAGTGGGTAATCTCTACTGGTTAATGTTAATTCCCATTCTAATTTAGCTTTATTAAATTAAGTGGAGCTAGGATTTATAGTAGCTCACCTTAGAGTTTTAGTAGGCTTCTGAAAAGGAAAAGGAAGAAATGGAAAAGATTATTTATATGAGGCTTGTAGGTAGGGGTCTTAGGGTTTTAGACAAGAGAAAAAAAGATCTCTTTTTAAGGGTTTTACCACGTAACATGATCTCGTGTGTCTAAATCTTATGTGATAAAAATCTTAGTTAGTTTTTAATAGTTATATGTTTTTAAATTGACCTCTTGGGCTATTAATGATTTAATATATCAAGTAAGCCAAATTTATTTACAAGTTTGAATTTTTAATTTGTGTAAAATCTTGGTTTGGAATAAAATCGTTATTTTGTAAAATCAGAGCTCCTAATGCATTGTTTTGATTTTTCCTGTAAAAATTTTCATTTACAAAACTATTACTGAATTCTACTTTACTTTTATTTTAATATTTAAATTGTTTTTTTGAATTTCAAAATTTTGGTTCTCTCGTTTTAGGTGAATTTGAATTTTTGAAAAATTGAGCTGTTTAATTCATTTGAGACTTTAATTGCCTTCCATTGACTTCATTTGTTTTTTTTTTTTATTTCTTATGATTTATTTAGATCATTTCAATAATAACAATTCAACCTTTGAATATTATATAAATTTAGTCGAATTTAGCTTAACTTTAACTTACCAATTCACACAAGCATGATTGGAGCATGCAATATAGGTTTGATGAAGAAAATAAATGCAGCCATCATAAATCTTAGAGAAGCGAATAACCAACAAATTTATTTCGCGAACATGCAAGCAATCAAGCTTTGCCGCTTCCAGTTTTTTTCAACTAGACAAATTTTATAGAGGACCACCACTACCACCACCACCATCATGATCATTTGTAATATTAAACATTGTTGTAATATTTTTTAGGGTAAATGTCTCGAGTGATACCTAAACTTTAATAAAATATGTAATTAAGTACCTTAATTTTGCAATTGATTAGTCTACTACTTGAATTACTTTTCGTGTACCTAAACCAATATCATGGATTATTATACGTTCAAAAAAGTTTTTTTAGTTACTAAATTAATCAATTTCAAAGTTTAGATATCTAATTGCATATTTTATCAAAGTTCAGGTATCATCCATGATATTAGCCCTATTTTTTATTCATTGAAAAACTATCATGTTTGCTTCATTTGGAAGTGATCGTAACGACTTGTTTACTTGATAAAGGGAATAGAATTTGATATAAATGTTATGCATTGGGAATTGTATTACTGGTAATAGATTAGAAATGATATATTACAACATTTACTTCTTGTTTAAAAAAATTTTGAAGGGTTAAATGTCCGCGAATGGTACCTATATTTTGGAAAAATATGCAATCAAGATTCTAAACTTTGAAATTAATTAATTTAGTACTGAAAGAACATTTTGTGTATGCTAACCAATATTACGAAGATACTGTTGGCGTGCATTAAAAGTTCCTTTTGATACTAAATTAATCAATCATAAGATTTAGGTACGTAATTGCATATTTTGCCAAAGTTAACATACCATTCGCGATATTACCTTAACTTTGAATGAAGTAATGTTGGAATATTGTCATGTCTCAAAAGGGGTCTAATAGGACTATCCAAAGTTATCATACCAAGTGTGCATCCGTAATATAAAACCATCTTACAAGTCAGAGTTATAAGACTCTACATATTTATTAATATTTTATACTTAAGTGATACTTATGCATATAATAGTATTACTGAAATTCAACTAAGGAATCCAATTTTCCACATTCCATTAAGATCACAAAGAATTGGTATCCCTTATCAAATAAAAAAAATGGGTTTCAAGCTTGTAGTATACAAAGTTTTAATTGTTTATACAATTTATGTAATTTGTATTCTAAGTTCAATATAACCTATATCTCTAACCTTAATAAATAAAGTCTGATGGAGAAGCACTCTTCACACATTCTTAACCCAATCTTAACTAGCATTGCTTTTGCGTTAAAACTATTGGGGGGTGAGTGAAATCACAGCATAGTGAGTTCATTCCTCACTACTACCAGTCACACAAGTTATGAAGTATTAATTAAACATTCATGCAAATCTTTCTACATGTGATATGAATGCATATGTGATGAATGCAAGAAAAACTTCTATGGGAGTCTAAATCCATAAATGATGTAGGTTCACGCTATCTACATATCAGTTGTCTCATATACTTACACGCATGGGATACCTCGCCTTACCCCAAATGAGGTTGCCTGAGTGGCATCCATCCGGACTTGAACAATGCTTATACATCATTGTAAAAAGCAATATTCTCCAACTGTTCACGTGATTTATGCTGATTAATATTTAAATTTGACCATCACCAGATAATGGCAAATTAAACAGTCCATTACCACCTAATGGTGAATCAAACAATCTACCACCAAATAATGGTGAAACAGGCAAGTAGATCCAATCTCAGGCATCTATTGCCAAATCAATACTTGGAAATGTCCCATGTTTATTTCATAAACTCTTGGAGTGAAACTTGTTTAAAAGATAAAAGGGTGACTTGAGATTCTCCAAGTCGTGGTCTTTTGAAAATACATTTAAAAAATACATTCAATTGCAAATCCAAGACATTTCCTATAGGGGATCTCAAGCACATGCGATGAGTATATCCAATTAATTTAGTCGAGTGATTATACTTATCCATTTATTCAGGTAATCATGCGGATGATAGCATTCACAGCAATCAGTTATTCAATAGACAAGTCATACAACTAATATAACAACAAGCAGTAGCAAACCTATGCAAATAGCAGATCATTATAATTCTCTCACCTGAGCATTCTTGATTACTTGATTCATCCTCGGAAAGTACTTGGGGTTTGAGAATGTGGACTCATTCTCTCCTATGAAATAAAATAACAATTGCTCATTACCGTATTTATAGTTCTGTAATAAGTCCTAAAATCGAATTTTATTATTTTTAGTCCTATTTTCTCATTTCTGACCTAAATATGACTTATAGAATATTTTTGAAGTCTTATTTTACTCAATAATTTTATTATTAAGCTTTTATTATTTATGGAGTTCTTTTAGTATGTCTATCCTAAGATAGTTGATATTTACTATCTATTATTTATTTTCATTTTGCTTGTCTTGATTTTAATTAATATTTTTATTTTTATTTAAGGCATTTTCTTTAGTCCTAATTTATTTAAGTTTTACATCCATTAGTGTCCATATTGATAGCGAATTTTTGTTTATTATTTCTTTGTTTGTCAACCTTATTTGTATTTATAAATTTGGAATTCTTATTGTTCGAGGGTCTCACTTTTATATCTAGTTCTAAAATTATTTTTCTAATATATTGGTAGACTCATGAAGTTAGACATGTATATTAAACTTAATTGATTTTAATAAAATAATTATTATCATAGATATAATTTTTTCAACATAAATATAACATCATAATATTGTATGATATATCCCTAAAAGTCTAGTTTGGTCTTATGTTGAATAGTAAAGGAGAAATAGAGTTTTAAAGTCAGCACTAAGGGTTGCAGGAGCTGTGTTAAAGGGAGGGGATAGTATTTCTTTCTACCCTTCCTTTTGCACGGCTAGTGCTGAAGGGAGGGATGAATCATTTTGCAATATTTACTTAGTTCTAGGAGATGATTCATGTTATAATCCTAAAGTTGGGCTTCCTTGTTAGATTTCTAAGGTTTCCTTTATTAAGTTTCATCTTTAATACCATGTCTTAGATATATTCTATCAATTTGTATGTTGGTTTTGTTATGCCTTAAACATGGTTTTGGTTCTTTTCTTTCAAGAACAAAAGTTAAAGTTCATTGTCCTTAAGTCAATGTTTCATATTCCAAAACAGCCAAAAAACATCTCAGATTGATGAACCTAGTTGTCAAATTTACATGGTGGATTCCTATAAGCGTGTAAGATTTTTCCATGTTTATCATCTTCCCTATGTCATTATCCTTTAGACAAGATGTAAAAGCATGAATGATTCAAGAGGATGAAATGATGGGACTTGCTCTTAATTTAACATAATAAGATCGGATTCCAAGATTACATGATCAACATTATATATGGATTCCATACAACTTCTAAACATGACAGTAACATAGACTTGAAGTTGGAGTAGTGTTTACCTTATTGAGATAGAATGATGTGAACAAACCTTCCTTAAAGTTAGGAATGAAATCTAGGATTACAAACAAGAATTTAGCTTGATTTGTTGCAAGAATAAGCAATTAGAATAAGCCAGTACTTTACCTTAGTTTTCTCTTTAGAAGCTTACATTTAGAAGAATGAAAAAGAACTAGAATTGGTTGGTTTTTGTTGTTTTTGGCCTGTTGGATGTTTCACACTTGTGTTTAAGGAATGGGATGTAGAGTTTGTTTGTGAGTTGGTTTAGTTTTGTATCTTGTTTCTTTCTTGATGTGGATTATGATGGGTTTAAGTAAGGATAGTTGTAGTTGTTGGTTGTGTTTTGTTGATGGAGAATGAGGTTGTCATGGTGATTCTTCGGAGAAGAAAATAGGGGGCTACAATGCTTTGTTTTTGCTCCTTCTTGGATGTCTGTCACGTTGAGGTTTATTAGAAAAGAGAGAGTTTTTTGTTCAGGTTATTTGTCTTATTTTTGATCAAAATGATGGGAGTATAATGACTTGTTTTGCCAGCAAATTACTACTATTTATATATGCCAAAAAAAGAGTTGTAATAGATGCAAGTAGGCTATTTTTGGAACGTGAAATGAAGGGATGGAAGCTGTTGGTTTGGTTTCATGTCAGGTGTAGACACCCAATTTTTGCCCATTAATTAAGCTTAAAATTTAATTAAATTCATTCCAAAAGCCTTAAGTATTGATGAAATTGGCTAAGTGATCAAGGCACAGGCCAAATGGCCTGTTGGTTAAACATATGGACCCAAACACACAAGCTCAAGGACACAGGTTCAAAACCCTAGCAAAGGCAAATTTTTGCCCTTTTTTATCATTTTTGTCTTTTCATTTTCCTCAATAGAGACTCTTGCCTTACTTTGCATCAGTTTTTAACTGACAAAAAATAATGATGTCAAATTGATGATGGATTGCAAGTGGTTACAAAATTAGCACAAAATAACCAAAAGTTACAAAATTCCAATTTATAAAGTATTCAATTGCACATGATGAGGAGTTACAAAAATTGATGATGAATCTGGCATGAATATGAAAACAATCATCAATTCATCAGTTTCAACAAATTAAATCATGGATTTTCTAATAAATCGTGAAAAATCAAGGGGCAAAAATCAATCATTCATTTTGAAACGGTTTTGAAAATAAAATTGAGCTTGCAACCTATAAAATAGGAGGTCCTAGGAGCAAAAGGCACAAGTCAATTTCAACAAAACACAATCAGAATGAGTGAATTCGAAGATTTCGAAAATTAGGGTTCTTAAAGAGAAAATTCGAAATTTGAGAATTTCGAATTGTTTTTGATTCAATTGGAGTGTTTAAGCTTTAGGAACAAGTTTAAAGTGATCGAGTGTGCTTTAATTTGATCAATTTGTTCAAAATCACCTCTGTAATTTTTTTTATTATTTTCGGATTTGCGCCGCCGCTACCCACCACCGCGAACCGCCGCTTCTGGTGGTTCTGAGTGAACGCCACCACCACCACGGACGCGCCACCAGCATAGAAGTCGGGCCGACAAGCTTAGGGAGGTCAACAACCACCAGGGACGGCCGACGAACGCTCGAAAGATCGCGTCATCGTCTTCCTCCCGCCCGACGAAGATCCGAATCCGACCCGAAAATCCGAATCCCAACCCGGTCGGTCATCGGTCAACTGGTCGTCGGTCATCGGTCAACGGTCAAACCCTGATCAGACGGTCCAGATTTAATCAAGCAGATCAGACGGCCCAGATTCAATCAAGCAGATCAGCGGCTCAGATTTGATCAAGCAGATCAGACGGCCCAGATTCCATCAAGCAATCAGACGGCCCAGATTCCATCAAGCGATCAGACGGCCCAGATTTCATCAAGCGATCAGACGCCTAGATCGAGTCAACAAGATCAGACGATCCAGATCGTCAGCGAGATCGACGCTCCAGATCTCGTCCGCTTCATCCGACGGTCCAGGTTAATCCGCATTATTTTATTAATAGTTTATTATATAATTAATTTCAGAAAATAATAAAAAATAGTAAAAAATTTATAAAAATTCATAAAAAATTCAGAAAAATTCAGAAAATACAGAAAAATCCAGAAAAATCAAAATATTTATTTTTTTATAAATTTAATTTTTGATATTTTTAATATTTTTAAATATTTTTAATGTGTATTTATACATAAATTGCTTTAGAAAATGCATATTTAATGCATGAAAAATGATTTTAATATTTTTTAATATATTCTAGATATATTGTGAACTTATGTGATGATTTTTTAAAAAAAAAAATAAAATATAAAAATAAAAAAAATAAAAATGACAAAATTGGATTTTCCAAAAAACAAAATTTTTTCAAAAAAAAAAAATAAAATAATAAAAAATGATTTTCGGACTTAGAAAAATTATATTTTCATAAAATAAAAAAAATCAATTGATTAGATCATAGGAGCATCAAAAAAATGATTTTTTAAAAAACTTGAAAATTTAATGAACTTAAATTGAGAATAGTTCAAAAAATTAAAATTGATCAACAAATTAAATTTTTTAAAAGAACTACGTTTTGTCTGATCTCGATTAGCGAGTACGTAGGCACCTGCGGGGCGACATAAAAAATAAATAAAAATGTTTTTGTTTTTTTTAAATTTGTGAATAAATATTTTGTAAAATATAAGATATTTATTGATATTGATATTCTAAAAAAAATGAATAAAAAAAAAATAAAAAATTAAAATGAATGATTTGATTTGTAAATATTTGTGCTATAATGTTTTATTTGAGTTTTTGAGCATGAAAAGGATAGATTATAAGTTTAAAATTCCAAAAGTGGTAACCAATTTGGTTTTAATAGGTTAGCCCCCAATCCATGATATCTGGTTTTAAAAATTGTTTTTTTTAAAAATCAAATTTTCGCAGACTAGTAGCTAAGTTAGGATCAACCGACCCATTGATCCTAGCTTTTATTTTTTCCCGATTTATATCGGGTGGCGACTCTAAAATTTTTTTAAAAATTTCTTTTAACCCCTAGTCGAGGATTCATGTTAAATGGGTTCGGGTTTAATGTGAATCGGGTTAGAGAAATGAACCAGATTAAGATAGTGGAAAAAATCCAGGCTCGACAGCTTGGCGACTCCACTGGGGACTTAATTTTTTTTTTAAAAAAAGGAGGGCTAGCCACTTAGGAATTTTAAATTTTAAATTTATCCTTGCTCAATTTTTGTGAATATATGATTCTTTGTATATTATCTTGAATATTTTTTTGTAAATATATACTAACCTTGCAAAATATGAAAAAATAGAAAACAAAAGTTTGATTTCTTTGTTTGCATTTGCATTTGCATTAGCATGAATGTGTGCTAGATACGGTCGTACCAGGGCCGTCTTAAGAGCCTAAGCGAGGAGGACGAAGTAAGGTCCGGGGGCTGTGGCTTTCCACCCTCTAGATCAAGAAATGTCCTCCCACTCCGGTTTAGTACTACTAAATCGGGGAACCTATAGAACCCTACCAAATCATGCATTCATTAGCATGGGATTTGACCAACTTTTTTAAAAAAAAAATGAAGTTAAAAAATAAATGTACATATGTAAATAAAAAAAAATATACTTAAAGAAAATTCTAAAAAAATAAAAGCTGTCAAATCAAAAAAAAAATTTTAAATATTAGCTTATACCTTTTAAAAATTTTCAGAAAATGATGTCTTCAACCGACAGTAGCGATAGCTTATGGGCTCGCCTTATTAGAGAAAATCGAGTGGAACCCTTCAAGGATCCAATGCTCCTATGGACCGATGGTTTGTCAGTTTTACTCCAGTCCAAAAGTCATTCATTGAGGACAGATTAGGCCCAATCCTCAGCCTACCAAAGATCCATGTTCCATTCACCATGTTCCGGGCCCTCACTCATCTATGGGAACCTGAAGAAGCTGTCTTCCGTTTAGGTCAGCATGTACTTAGCCCAACCATTGAGGAATATACTAGACTACTCCAAGCACCTCCTACCTCTGAAGGAATCTATATTCCAAATTTCAAGCATAGCCCGGTCCGTGTTATATCAGAGTTTTTGGGGATCAAGAGGGGACCAATTATTGAAGCTATCAATGATTGCAATGAATATTGCATCCGCTAACCACACTGATGGACTGGTTTGGAACTCCTGAATACTTTAAAAGCAACCGATCCACTTTCAGTATACCACTTGAAGTTTGGGAAGAAAACCGGGTTAATGCCTTCATAGTAGCTGCTTTTGCAACCATTCTCTTCCCTAATGGCAATTTGTTCATCCACTTCCGGGTCATAGAGCTGGTTTCTCAATATTTAGCTGGCAAATCTTATGTTCCTGCTCTTCTAGCCGAACAAGTCCGTAGTCTGACACATCAAGTCTAAAGGACAAGGCAAGTTCAAAGCAAGCATGCACTTACTAATGGTTTGGTTTGCTAGCCACATTAAGCACTACGGAAAAGACTTGGCTAATGGATCCCTCATCAGCCTGAAATATGATCTCATCCAATCCTTTGCTGAAAGGGTCCACATGGAAGATGATCATCCTTATGGGATATAATTGCCATTCTTGAAGACATGCCACCTGAAGACATGATGTGGCAAGCTCGCTGGTTCAAAAGCCCTGCAGCCATCCTAAGTTGCAAGGAATACATGGCAGTACCCCTAATTGGACTCACCGGCTGTACTGGTTATTACCCCTCAAGTGTTATCAGACAGTATGGTATGCTGCAAGATATTACTGTCAAGCCTAATTTGGAGCAAGTCACTCTGGATTATTTGGATCCAACCAAGATACTACCAGCTAAAGAATCAAGCTAAATCAAATCCGAGCTATATGGGAAAATAGAGAGGTGAAGCCGGTTTTTGAAGTCGAGCCAGAAAATAAGGAAACAAGAAGTATAGAGCAACCAGGTGGTATGTGGCTAGCCAAATGAAGAAGAATAAGGATATTCGATATGAAGCTCCCGATGTCCTTCAACCAGCACCATCGGAACCTGACCCTGAAACAATTGCTTACATGGAAGCTGTTTCGGCTCGCCTGGAAGTATGTCACCGAGATTTCCAAGAAAGAGAGAGGGAAATGGTGGATCGCCTGCAAAGTGCTGGAAGCAGAATTTCATTTTAGAGGCTGAGTTGAAGGCAGCTCAAAAGAAAATTCTAGCCCTGGAAGACAAGATTGTTTGCCCCACTAAGACAAGAAGACTGGTTTAGTTGATTTAGGTTTAGTCCTTAGGAATCAAGGTTCTTTGAAACCATTAGAAAGTAGTTTTAATTCAGTTTCTAAACCATTAGAGTTTTTGTTATGTTAAACATTATCTTTTAATACAAATTTTTTTAAAAAAAAATCATTGGTCAATATCCCCATTTGCATCTGTGTGATAGCATATCTGCATTCTTGCATATGTATATTAATTCATTTATTCTAAAAAAAAATATATTAATAAATGATAAATGTCCAGGTCTAGCAAATTCGAGTTTAAAACTTGAAAGATAGCGTCCAAGCCGGTTAGGAGCCCTATTGTTACCAGATCCCGAGCTAAGATGTCTAACACCGGGAGTAACCCCACAGACCAGACCAATGAACAAAGACTCAACACCGTGGAACAAACCCTCCTTGGAATTGCTGAACAGATGCAGGCTTTAACACAGAGTCTTGCCCAACTCAAGACCCCTACAACTCCTGAAGAATCCTCAAGGGCACAGAAAGGAAAAGAAATTGAGGGCAGCTTATTCAGCAAGAGGAGTCATCAAATGAGTTTAATGCGGCTGAGTTGAAGAAAGAACTGGAAGCTCAGGCTAAAGATGGAGAGAAAACTGTTTGAGAAAATGAAGACGTTCGATGGTTTTGATCAAACCGCGATCTGAATTTGCCTCAATATGAGGAAGGTGCCTTCCCTGAGAAATTTAAGGCACCGGAATTTGAAAAATATGACGGGACAGGTTGCCCTAATATGCATACCAGATTGTATGTACGACGAATGGGGCAATATGCAAAGTTTGACAAGCTGATGGTGCAAACCTTCCAGGACAGTCTTACTGGTGCTGCTTTGGCCTGGTACGCCCAATTAGACCATCAAGAAATTGATACTTGGGACAAGTTGGCTAGGGCGTTTTTAATCAGTATAAGTTTAACATTGAGATGGCGCCCTCGGTATGGGATTTAAGCAATCTGAAGAAGAAGAAAGAAGAGACTTTCAAGTATGCTCAGCGCTGGAGAGCATTGGCTGCAAGGATCACCACCCCGATGCCTGAAAGAGGACCTCACTTTCACTTTTATCAACACAGAGGAACCTTTCTTTTCCCATCTGATTGGGCATGCATCAGCAAGTTTCTCAGAAGTGGTGATAGCTGGGTGCAGGATTGAGAATGCAATTTCGGCAGGAAAATTGCAACAAGAAAAGAAATATACTGCACCGAGAAATGTCCCATAAAGGGAAAGATTCAACCGTCAGCATGGTCAATACTTCAGATGCAACTGGCCCTACTAAGTCTTTCGTGTTGTCAACAAATCAGAATCAAAATCAGAATAAGGATCAGACTCAACAAAGTGCAGTCCCAAATCAACAATCAAGGTTCAGCAGGCGGAACTTCACTCGAATTCCGGTTCCCCTTAGCCAAGTATTAGCTAAATTAAGGGCCGATAATCTGATCAATCTTGAAGTTCCTAGGGAAGACTTAAAGCCTAGATATTACAATCCTGAGCTGAAGTGTGAATATCACATGGGGCAAATCGGGCATTCAACAGACAGATGCTGGAGGCTTAGGCATAAAATCCAAGATCTTATTGATGCAAAAGTCATCCAGTTGGATTTCGTTGAGACTCCAAACGTCTCTACTAACCCACTGCCAAACCATGGACCAGTCATCAATATGATCACCGCTGAAGTGCCGGATCAAGAAATCAATCTGGATGAGTTGCCAATCACCATAGAACAAGTAGCATGGAACCTTCGCCAGAAGGGTCATTTGCTCAATATGAATTTAAGAGACCGCACCAAAACCAGGCCTGCTATTTACAAGCTACTACAAGGAGGAACTATTAAAAAAGAAGAGATTCTGGAAATGTTGATCCCGAAACCAAGGAGATCGAGCACACAGGCTGAGTTATGGGAAAGGTATCAGGCTGGAGATCCAACCATTGGAACCCTGGGAAATGATGGAAAATACCAGTATTTAATGATTACTGGTTTGAGCCCCGTGTCTATGCTGACGCTCCTCCAACTGGATGGGGTCCAGAATTTGAAGAGGAAGATAAGAAAGCAAAAGAAGACGAGTTTGTGGTATGATCGAAGGTGGACCTAGATCCATCAAAATCGAAATAGGCAAAGGTAGTGAAGATGGATCAACTTCATCAAAGCCTAGAACTATACCTTTCACATACCCCTTGCTGTGAATGATTATAAAGCCGCTCCATTTGATTATAAGCGGTAAATCATGCTTCAATGGCCATGGTTGGTGGCCTTACTCGCTCAGGAAGAGTTTATGAGTCGACCGGAAAATGCAACTGTGAATATGCCACAGCAGCAAAATGAAGAAGGAAGAAAGATGAAGAGAAGTCAGCATTGGCAAAACTGATGAAAGCAAGTGAATACAAGGTTGTCGAGCAGTTGGCCAAAATACCTGCCCAAATATCGCTCATGAGTCTGCTGATTAGCTCTAATGTACACCGTGAGGCTCTTTTCAAAGCCTTAGAAGAAGTGAAAGTTCCAGAAGGTGTATCAGAAGAAGCCTTGGGGCATATCATCAACTCAATCTTTGCAAATGAGCAAATCATTTTCTCATCTGAAGAACTGGGAGAGGAAGGGGATCAACATAACAAGCCCTATTCATCGTAGTCAAAAGCTGTGGAAAGATCGTCTCTCGAGTATTAGTTGACAATGGATCCTCTTTGAATGTGTGCCCCTTAGCCACTTTGAGCTTATTGGAAATTGAACCGTCAGACATCAAACCAAGCTCTATTGTGGTTCGTGCTTTTGATGGGTCAAAAAGAGATATAATAGGTGAAGTGGAGTTAGAAGTCACCATCGGGCCTCAAACTTTCATTATTCCTTTCAAGTGATTGATATCCCCAGAACATTCAATCTGCTGTTGGGAAGACCATGGATCCATGCTGCCAGAGCAATACCATCAAGCCTGCACCAGAAAGTTAAGTTCATAACCAATGGTCAACTCATCACTGTTATGGGAGAACAGGATTATGCCATTTACAAGGAGACAGCTGTCCCTACATTGGAAAAGAAGGAGAAGAAGACTTCGGGCTTCAAATGTTTGACGAAGTCTGTGATGATGATGAGAAAGAAACTCAGGTGGGAACCTTTGGACTGGGTTATTCCCCCACTTGTGCTGAAGTGGTGGAAATGAAAAACCAAATGAGAAGAAGGAAGCTCGACAAGGAATATGATCCAATCATCAAAATTCCTCACATCAGCCATTCCTTTCCAAAGCCACATCATATCCAGCAGCCAGATGATATCAAAGAAGATGCTTCATCCAAAGAAATGATCTTGAGAAATTGGTTCTCTATGCCTTGCGCTAGTATTAAGTCTTTTAAGTAAGAATTATCTAAGACTAGATTTGTTTTGTGTTTTTCAGTATTATGTGATGCTCAAATAAGTGTACTTAAACACCGTCCCAGTTTAATAAAATTTATTTCCATTTGTGTTTTCACATATTCTCATACATTCCTCATTCATATTCAACCAGATTCGACAATTGTGATGAAGTTCAGGGATATCTCGCGCGTATAATTAATGAAAATATCAATATCACCTCTAACTCTACTGGGTTAGATGTTGAAGATGATATTGATTATCAATTTAGAACACAAGAAATTTGGCAAATTTTGAACAAGGAAGATTGAAATTCCCGAAACCATTGAAGTGATTAATTTGGGAACAAGTGAAAACCCTAGGAATCTGAGGATAGGGGGAAAATTGCCTGAGAGCACGGCACAAGATTTAACCAAGTTATAGCCGAATACTTGGATGTTTTTGCATGGTCGTATAGCGATATGCCTGGTTTAGACCCATCCATTGTGGTTCACAAATTGCCAACAAAGGAGGATTTTAAACCTATAAAGCAAAAATTAAGGCGATTTAGGCCGGATTTACTCCTCCAAATCAAGGATGAAGTAAAAAAGCTGCTTGAAGTAGGATTCATCGAGGTTTCTGATTATTCGGATTGGGTATCAAATATAGTACCAGTACTTAAGAAAAACGGGAAAGTAAGAATCTGTGTGGATTTCAGAGATCTAAACAAAGCAACCCCGAAAGATAATTTCCCGTTGCCTCACATCGATGTTTTAGTGGACAATACCGCTGGAAATCATCTATTTTCATTCATGGATGGATTTTCAGGGTATAATCAGATATTAATGGCCGAAGAAGATAAGGTCAAAACCACATTTGTTACAGCCTGGGGAACTTTTTGTTACAAGGTCATGCCTTTCGGTCTCAAGAATGCCGGGGCAACTTATCAACGAGCAATGCTTGCTATACTTCATGATATGATGCACAAAGAGGTGGAAGTATATGTAGATGATATGATCGCCAAGACAAAGGAAGGAGATGATCATGTAGTGGTGTTAAGGAAGCTTTTTGAAAGATTAAGGAAGTTCCAGTTGAAATTGAATCCAGAAAAATGCACTTTCGGAGTGACATCTGGAAAATTATTAGGATTCATGGTTAGCCAAAAGGGGATAGAAATCGATCCTGATAAAGTCAAGGCGATTCAGGATTTGCCTCCACCAAAAACATTAAAGGAAATCAGAGGCCTCTTGGGAAGGTTGAATTACATTGCTCGATTCATATCACAGCTGACTGATAAGTGCCAACCGCTGTTTAAACTGCTAAAGAAGAATGCCCTAATTGAATGGAATGACGAATGTGAAAAAGCCTTTAATCGGATAAAGCAGTATCTGACAATCCACCAGTACTGGTTACTCCAAAACCGGGGAAGCCATTGTTCTTGTACTTGACAATTCTTCCTGAATCTATGGGTTGTGTGCTGGGCAAAAAGATGAGGAAGGAAAAGAAAGAGCTGTTTACTACTTAAGCAAGAAATTCTCAATGGAGAACAAAAGTATTCAGAGATAGAAAAGACCTGCTGTGCATTAGTATGGGTTATGCACAGGCTTAGGCAGTATACGCTCTTCTACTCGATCGAGTTGATTACGAAGCATGATCCATTGCGATACTTGGCACGCAAACCGGCTTTAGTAGGTCGAATCTCGAAATGGCAGATGCTACTTTCTGAATTTGATATCATTTATGTGAATCAAAGTTCAGTCAAAGGACAAGTTTTAGCTGATCAACTCGCAGAAAGCCCAGTTGATGACGAAGAATTAAAGGAACAAGATCAGTTTCCAGATGAAGGCATCAGAATAACAGAAACAAAGCCGAAAACAACAATTGGAAGTTGTATTTCGATGGAGCAGCCAACGTATACGGGTGTGGAATAGGGGCAGTCCTTATCTCACCAAAAGAAGAACAGTTCCCGGCATCAGCCAGATTAATGTTTCCTTACACAAATAATGTAGCGGAATACGAGGCATGCATCATGGGATTAGAAATGGCAATTCAAATGAATATTGAGGAGCTCGAAGTGTTTGGAGATTCATCACTTATCATTTTCCAAACTCGAGGCGAGTTCAAAACTAAGGATCCCAAGTTGATTCCTTATCATAATCACTTGGCTGAGTTAACAGAAAGGTTCAAGAAATTTCCTTCACTTATGTGCCGAGAACTCAGAATCAATTTGCTGATGCATTGGCTACTCTGGCCTCTTTGATCCAATTCACTGAAGGAGTAAGAATACAACCTTTGCAAGTCCGAATAAGAAGTGAACCCGCGTTCTGTGCTGTGATTGAATCAACGAACCATGGTTTCAAGATATCAAAATGTTCTTGCAAACAGGTGATTATCCTGAGTGTGCTACAAAAAAGGATCAGAAATCATTGAGACGTCTGGCAAGTCATTTCTTGTTAAGTGGAGATACCTTATACAGAAGGTCATTTGATACGACCCTGAGATGTGTAGATGAAAATGAAGCTCAAAAATTAATGGAAGAAGTTCATGAGGGAGTATGTGGACCTCATATGAACGGATATATGCTAGCTAAAAAGATTATGAGGCTAGGATATTTCTGGTTAACCATGGAATCAGACTGTATCAAACATGTGAGATCTTGTCATCTATGTCAAATCTACGCAAACAAGATAAATGCTCCTCCAAGGAATTACAGTCAATGTCAACACCATGGCCGTTCTCAATGTGGGGAATAGACGTAATCGGGCCAATATCGCCAAAAGCTTCAAATGGTCATCGATTCATACTAGTTGCAATCGATTACTTCACCAAGTGGGTTGAAGCTGCTTCATACGCCAGTGTGACAAAAGCCGTTGTGGTGCGATTCATCAAAAGAGATATCATTGCTCGATATGGAACTCCAGAAAGTATCATTACTGATAATGGTACAAATTTGAACAACAATGCGATGACTGATTTATGTCAGCAATTCAAGATTAAACACCGGAATTCCACTCCATATCGCCCACAGATGAATGGAGCAGTAGAAGCCGCCAACAAAAACATCAAGAGAATCATTGAGAAGATGACAATCGCATACAAGGATTGGCATGAAATGCTCCCATTAGCATTAATGGCATATCGAACCTCTGTAAGAGTGTCAACTGGCAACGCCCTATTCCCTGGTATATGGAACTGAAGCTGTTTTACCAGTAGAAGTTGAGATTCCTTCGCTCCGGTATTGGCTGAAACAGAGCTCGAAGAAGCTGAATGGGTTAGACAAAAGTTGAACAGTTAAATCTTTTAGATGAAAAAAGATTAACCGCCATGTGTCATGGACAATTATATCAACAAAGGATGGCTAGAGCATTTAACAAGAGGGTTAAGCCAAGAAATTTCCAAGAAGGTGATTTGGTTTTGAGAAAAATGCTGCCAAATGTGCAAGATTCCAGAGGGAAGTTCACACCAAATTATGAAGGACCATATATAGTGAAGAAGGTCTTATCGGGAGGAGCATTAATCCTTTCCCAAATGGATGGACCCAATTTAAAGGATCCTGTGAACTCAGATGCTGTAAAGTTATATTATCCTTGATCAATAAAGTTTGTCATTTCAAGTGATCAATTGATTTTATTTTAATTAATTATAAGCAAAGTTGATATTCCTGAAATTCTCTGAAGTCGAATCAAAGCCTGAAATTCTTTGAAAGCCTAACCCACAAAATTCTTCTGAATAAATTTCCAGCAAACACCATTTGAATCATCAGAAAAGAAATTTGAGCATCTTATAATACTGAATGAATGCATTTATACAGTTTGGTCTATTGATTGTTCTTATTTTAAAAGAAAATATTATGCAAGAATAACTAATTTTGATAGAAAATTGAAGCATGTTGAAAAAAAAAAAAGAAAAAAAAAGAAGAGAAAAAAAAGAGAAGAAAAAAAAGAAAAAAGAAGAAAAAAAAGAGAAAAAAAAAAGAGAAAGGAAGAAAAAGAAAAAGAGAAAGAGAAAGAAACCCCCAATATTGAAAAATCACAAATACCATCAGTCTAGACAGATAGTCTAGTACTACCCAGACTCAAAATCCATCCTTTCGAGATGGTGACCCAAAATCCATCCTTTCAAGATGGTGACAAAATTCAGAAACCCATCAATTGAAGATGGTGATCAAGACAAAATTCAGAAATTCATCCGCTCAAGATGGTGATCAAGACAGAGTTCAGAAATTCATTCACTAGAAGAATATGTTCAAGACAGAAGTTAGAAATCCATCCATTCCAGATGGAAACCAAAGCCCATTGGTCCGGCAAATGACCAAACCAAAGCCCATTGGTCCGGCAAATGACCAAACCAAAGCCCATTGGTCCGGCAAATGACCAAACCAAAGCCCATTGGTCCGGCAAATGACCAAAGCCCATTGGTCCGGCAAATGACCAAACCAAAGCCCATTGGTCCGGCAAATGACCAAACCAAAGCCCATTGGTCCGGCAAATGACCAAACCAAAGCCCATTGGTCCGGCAAATGACCAAAGCCCATTGGTCCGGCAAATGACCAAACCAAAGCCCATTGGTCCGGCAAATGACCAAACCAAAGCCCATTGGTCCGGCAAATGACCAAACCAAAGCCCATTGGTCCGGCAAATGACCAAACCCATTGGTCCGGCAAATGACCAAAGCCCATTGGTCCGGCAAATGACCAAACCAAAGCCCATTGGTCCGGCAAATGACCAAACCAAAGCCCATTGGTCCGGCAAATGACCAAAGCCCATTGGTCCGGCAAATGACCAAACCAAAGCCCATAGTCCGGCAAATGACCTAACCAAATCTCAAAATCTAAAGGAGAAGCTAAGCAAAAATTGGTTGTCTTTTTGTCTTTGTGGCAAAAGTTTTGTTCAAACTTTACCACAAAGAGGGGCAGCTGTAGACACCCAATTTTTGCCCAATTAATTAAGGCTTAAAATTTAATTAAATTCATTTTCCAAAAGCCTTAAGTATTGATGAAATTGGCTAAGTGATCAAGGCACAGGCCAAATGGCCTGTTGGTAAACATATGGACCCAAACACACACTCAAGCTCAAGGACACAGGTTCAAACCCTAGCAAAGGCAAATTTTTGCCTTTTTTATCATTTTTGTCTTTTCATTTTCCTTAAATGTGACTCTTGCCTTACTTTGCATCAGTTTTTAACTGACAAAAAATCATTGATTGTCAAATTGATGATGGGATTGCAAAGTGGTTACAAAGTGGTTACAAAATTAGTGCAAAAAACAATCAAAAGTTACAAAATTCAATGTATAAAGTATTCAATTGCACATGAATGAGGAGTTACAAAAATTGAGTGGATGAATCTGGCATGGAATATGAAAAATCATCAATTCATCAGTTTCAAACAAATTAATCATGGATTTTCTAATTAAATTCGTGAAAAATCAAGGGGCAAAAATCAATTCATTTTTGAAACGGTTTGAAACGTAAAATTGAGCTTGCAACCTATAAATAGGAGGTCCTAGGAGCAAAAGGCACAAGTCAATTTCAACAAAACACAATCAGAATGAGTGAATTCGAAGATTTCGAAAATTAGGGTTCTTAAAGAGAAAATTCGAAATTTGAGAATTTCGAATTGTTTTTGATTCAATTGGAGTGTTTAAGGAGCTTTAGGAACAAGTTTAAAGTGATCGAGTGTGCTTTAATTTGATCAATTTGTTCAAAATCACCTCTGTAATTTTTTTATTATTTTCGGATTTGCGCCGCCGCTACCCACCACCGCGAACCGCCGCTTCTGGTGGTTCTGAGTGAACGCCACCACCACCAACGGACGCGCCACCAGCATAGAAGTCGGGCCGACAAGCTTAGGGAGGTCAACAACCACCAGGGACGGCCGACGAACGCTCGAAAGATCGCGTCATCGTCTTCCTCGCCCGACGAAGATCCGAATCCGACCCGAAAATCCGAATCCCAACCCGGTCGGTCATCGGTCAACGGTCGTCGGTCATCGGTCAACGGTCAACCCTGATCAGACGGTCCAATTTAATCAAGCAGATCAGACGGCCCAGATTCAATCATGCAGATCAGCGGCTCAGATTTGATCAAGCAGATCAGACGGCCCAGATTCAATCAAGCGATCAGACGGCCCATATTTCATCAAGCGATCAGACGGCCCAGATTTCATCAAGCGATCAGACGGCCTAGATCGAGTCAACAAGATCAGACGATCCAGATCGGTCAGCGAGATCGACGCTCCAGATCTCGTCCGCTTCATCCGACGGTCCAGGTTAATCCGCATTATTTTATTAATAGTTTATTATATAATTAATTTCAGAAAATAATAAAAAATAATAAAAAATAGTAAAAAATTTATAAAAATTCATAAAAAATTCAGAAAAATACAAAAAAATCCAGAAAAATCAAAATATTTATTTTTTATATAAATTTATTTTTTTTATATTTTTAATATTTTTAAATATTTTTAATGTGTATTTATACATAAATTGCTTTAGAAAATGCATATTTAATGCATGAAAAATGATTTTAATATTTTTTAATATATTCTATATATTGTGAACTTATGTGATGATTTTTTTTAAAAAAAATAAAAAATATAAAAATATAAAAAATAGATAAAAATGACAAAATTAAATTTTCCAAAAACAAAATTTTTTCAAAAAAAATAAAATAATAAAAAATGATTTTCGGACTTAGAAAAATTATATTTTCATAAAATAAAAAAAATCAATTGATTAGATCATAGGAGCATCAAAAAAATGATTTTTTATAAAAACTTGAAAATTTAATGAACTTAAATTGAGAATAGTTCAAAAAAATTAAAATTGATCAACAAATTAAATTTTTTTAAAAGAACTACGTTTTGTCTGATCTCGATTAGCGAGTACGTAGGCACCTGCGGGGCGACATAAAAAATAAATAAAAATGTTTTTGTTTTTTTTAAATATTGTGAATAAATATTTTGTAAAATTAAGATATTTATTGATATTGATATTCTAAAAAAAATGAATAAAAAAATAAAAATTAAAATGAATGATTTGATTTGTAAATATTTGTGCTATAATGTTTTATTTGAGTTTTTGAGCATGAAAAGGATAGATCATAAGTTTAAAATTCCAAAAGTGGTAACCAATTTGGTTTTAATCGGTTAGCCCCCGAATCCATGATATCTGGTTTTAAAAATTTGTTTTTTTTTAAAAAACAAATTTTCGCAGACTAGTAGCTAAGTTAGGATCAACCGACCCATTGATCCTAGCTTTTTATTTTTTTCCGATTTATATCGGGTGGCGACTCTAAAATTTTTTAAAAAAATTCTTTTAATCCTTAGTCGAGGATTCATGTTAAATGGGTTCGGGTTTAATGTGAATCGGGTTATGAAAAATGAACCAGATTAAGATTTAGTGGAAAAAATCCAGGCTCGACATCAGGTTTTTGAGGGATTAAATTAGCTTGTTTGCTAGTTATTACTCCTATTTATATATGCCAACAACAGCTGTGATTGAGTGCAAGTTGGTTGCTTGTTGGTGAAGAATTTTGGGCTATAGATCAAGTTTATGTTTGCAATTTTTGGAGTTGTTGTGGGTCGGTTTTATGTGTGTTTATACAACAGATTTCTCAAGTCTATATTTCACTATCTATGTGTCTATTTAAGGAGCTTTCATTGGGGCTTATTCAGTCAAGTTTTCAATCCTTGTGGGCTTGTATTTTCTACTCTACCTTAGGCTTTGTTCAGTGGATTGTGTGTTGCAATTTGTTCCTATCGTCTCTTCTATGGTAGCTACTGTCAGGAGAAATAAGGAAGGAATCTACACAGATTTAGCAAGTTAATGTACACTAACATTTGTTCATTTAATGTGTTTTCATTGGAGCTTAAAGAGGTCAAATTGTCAAAGTTGTAAGCTATCTAATTCCTAAGGCCAATTACGATGGAGACAAGAAAGAAATTCCAACATATGTTGTCTCCTAATGCATCTACAGCTAAGGAAATTGGGGAAAGATTTGAATAGGCTTTGCAAGTTGGATGAAACTTGTATTGTTGTTCATTAATTACCTAGGTTTGTACACATTGGAAATCAGTTGAAAATTGAGCATGTTGTCTCCTCCATGGCTGCTATAATTTATGAAAAACAAGGAGCAATTGGAGCTTATTATTTCCTCCTTAATTGCTGCAATTTTCAAGAATCGAGAGAGGATTTGGGGCTGGTTACACAAGTGAAATTGAAGCTTCAATGTTTCATTTAATGAGGGACTTAGTTGTTATTTTGCGATTTATTGTTAAGTCCTTTTCATGTTTTATATTGCTCAAATTTGGGGATGCTTTTGATGTGTTTCTCTTCCAAGTGCTGCAACTGGATTTCCAAATGAAAATTTTCACAGTGATGAGCTTAGATTATTTAGATTTATAGTTTTCTTATAATTTATCAAAATTTCAAGCAGTTTGTTAGGCTATACGCGTATTTATATGTCAGTTATGAGGGGTTTTGTCTCAAAAATTTATCTAAAGCAACTACAGAATTCTAGATTATCCTAGAGTCTAATCTTTTAGTTTAAAGTTTTCATAATTAAATATTTTTAGAGTTTTATCTTACGTGATTAGAGTTTCCAAGCCCGATAGTTTAAACTGGAGTTTTAGCATCTATAGATGCCAAATCTCCTAACTAGCATAATGGTATAATTCAAATATTTATTTGAAGTCTAGTTTATTAGTTATGGATCTGCTTTCGTTCTCATTGCATGTTTATAATCCTAGTGGTTTATCTTTTAGTTATCGTTTTATAGCCAATAATTTCTATAAGGGACTGTCTTTTATTGGGTTTGAAATTTAGAGCTACTACTAATTATATCTTGAGTTATTGGCTCAAAATACGAAATCTTGTAGGGTAAAAGAAATTTCTATTAAGGTTTTTAAACTATTAATGAGTTCACTACTACTCATCAGTTCATTCTAGGATTTTTATTAGATCCTAAGTTTAATATCTATTTTACATTTGCTACTCTATTAATTTTACTAGTTATAAAAATTCTTGGATTTACAAGGTTAAATCAGGATTTTAGTCTTTGTAGACCCAAAATTTTTAAACTAAAATATTGATATAATTCAAATATTTAATTAAGGTTTAGATTCTTAGATGTTGATCGTTTTTTGATTTTTTGCATATTTTATGATTCTAATGATTTATTTTTTAAATTTTTTGATAACTTATATGTTCAAAAAAATTATTCGTCTTTTATTGTAATTGAAAGCTAAGGTCAATTATGATTACTTGTTAAGTTATTGACTAGTGTTGCAGAATCCTATCCTAAGAATTATTCATTTTGATATTTGATAATAATAAATTTTCTAGTGCTACTTTGAGGTTTTAAAATATTAGAAATAATTCAGAAATCGTTGTGTTATTATCTTGACGAGTGCAGGATTTATTTTTTTAACTATTGAACTTTAGGTAGAAGGATCTTAAAGTTTATAGTAACGATTGTTTTATAATTGATCATTGATTGTCTAGGGTTATGGTATTTATATTTTGTATTTTAAAATTTTTATTAGTAAGGTTTCTAATCTTTCTATCTATAGTCAAACTTGTTCTCAATTTAATATTCTTAAACTGCAAAAAATCGGAGTGACTTTTGCGACTTTTATTATAGTTTTTTTAAGATTCTATATTATAATTTTGGTAATTATTAAGATCAGCTTATGTGGATTACAAATACATCATTTTTAGTCTATTACTGATAATACCATTCCCAAGATATAACTTTTATATTCCTTTTGTATTCCCTTTGCTTAAGTAAATGAGCCATTAGAGAAATCATTTACTCAAATATGGATTGTGTCAAGTATATTACACATATATTGCACTAAAGTAGACATGTGATTTTAACTGTTTCATTATTCCAAAGCAAATCGCATTTGTGCAATGCAATTTTTTCAATGGTATATGTAGTGGAAATCGAAAGTCCAAGATGCAATTTTCATTATTTTAGGACAATTTGCATTTGTGAAATGTGTTTTTTTTATCGTATAATAAATGCGATTCTTTGGTAGGAATAATATCACAAACAGTATCTGAATTTTGGTAAAATGTGTAATTATGTATCTAAACTTTCAAAATGATCAATTTAGTACATGAATTTTGAAATTAATCAATTCGGTACCTTAAAACTTTGAAATTGACCAATTTAGTACCTTAAAAAACTTGATAGGGGTACTATTAGCATTCATTAAAAGTTTTTTTGTGGTACTAAATTTGTCAATATTAAAGTTTAGATACCAAATCGATCAATTTTAAATTTCAAGGTACCTAATTATATATTTTGTTAAAATTTAGGTACTATTTGTAATATTAACCATTTTTTTAATAATTTGCAAATTGTATCTTCAAGATGCAATTTTGCATTGGTATATGATAATTTTTTCATATAATCTTTATTTTAGTTTTTTGTTTTTTAAGTAAAAGATAGGTGTTGCACTCGTTTTGACTTAATGATATTGATGGTCGATAGAATTATATAATATATATGTTTTTAAATTATTAGTAAGATAGTATTTTATATTTACTTATTTCATGTCTCTTTCAATATTGCGTGTGTAGATGCTCCTTCATTTCCCTAACCTTTGACCATTAATAAGAAATTAGCCACTTTAAACTATCTTATTGACATAATACTGCTATAAATTGGTCGTAGCAAACATTAAGGAATGCAAAATTCATAACTTTACGTTGAGTGTGGTTGACGTTAAAGTAAAGTAATCAACACAGTGGCTATTTGGATTAAGAAAGGAGACATGGTCCGATGTTGTCTAACCCATTGTTGCAGAAATGGCCTAAAAACCTTTATTCGATTATTTGGATGAGGTGATATGATGCAATTGCATAATTAATCAATTAATAAAGAAAAAATATGCATGGCAGGTTGATTGCTAAATTTAATTAGTCTATCAAACTCAAATAAATACATTATATTTATAACGTAAAATAATAATTAGTTACATTAAGCTATTATTGGTTAAAAAATAAATAAATAACATTTACATTTATAATGAAGAGAGCGCACAAATTTCAGGTGTATGTTACTGGATTATAATTTAAGTGTGCAAAATATACATCATCAGTTAAACCTAAGGTAGAAGCAAAGGTAAACATTACAAACCAAAGAATAAATATAGCATATCCTTTTGGAATAGGCATGATGTGTTATGTCGTACAGAATAATCCATTATCACTATTGAGAATTGAAGGAGAGGAATGATGTAATTCCCTAAGTATGAGGTGGGTATTTATCACTTTTAGAGGGGATGATTGTGATAACAATATTTTACTTGTATCTAAAAGTTTTCTTGTATTGTAACATTAGTTGTCAATAGATATTTGGAGTATTTTAGTTGTATGAATATTGACTTAGTCTATTTTTTACATAATTTAATACTTGTTATCATTAAATGAATATAGTATTTTTTTTTTATATGAGATTCATGTTATGCATATATAATTTCTCCAATTATAAAATATTGTTCAATTTGTAAATTAAATCTAACCAGACCTAAATTTTATGGTTTGGAAACTTCTTCGTATGAACGTATGATTTTATTTGAATTATAGAATTTCAACCTGCATTCTTCTAATTTGTTTTGGTGTAAGAAAACCAAGTAATATGTACCCTTAATTGGTAATTACAGCAAAAAAACATGATGCTAGGGAAAATGGTATGTCAAATCTACCCTTACTATTAATGTAAATGAACTTCTTTTATTTCTTCTTCTTCTTATTATTACTACTGCTATTGTTGTAACACTTCTTTTTCCATTCTTATAAAAAAGTTATTATTAGAACTAATATTTCAATATTGTAAAATTGCATTTGTAAGATGCAATGCTTGAAAAAGCACAAAACCAACATGACTTGCTATTTTTAATAGCTAAATTATACTGAAATGTCACAACGTGTGTGGGTAAATTTATTTAAGGTCATAACATTTTGAGTGGTTTATTTGAGGTCACAACGTTTACGAAAGTGAGTCAATTGATCTCACTATTGATATGTGTCACAATGTGGCGAATCTTCTAAGTTTTAATTAAAATTTTCTTCTGTTAAAATGTATAAATGGTGACCTCAATTGACCAACTTCTCTAAAATGTTGTCACCTCAAATGAACATACCTAAATGTTGTGATCTTCCAATCTAAGTTACCTTATTTTCAATATTAAAATTACATTTCTAAGATGATACTTTTAAAAAATCTATCACTTGTGATTTCTAAAATTTAATATCATCCTTAAATGACATTTATAAGTCACAATTTTTATATATGTATTTTATATTTTGTGCAAAAGAAAAAGATGAATGTCAGATGTGGTACTAAACTTTCTGTAAAAATTTTATTTTATTTTATATACCTTAAATTTAAAGTGATCAATTTTAATACTCACTTAAAATTTTAGTGACTATTTTTATTACCCCTAGCATTGTTTACTCTATTTGGTTGTTTAGATGAGTAAAACACACCATTGAATTTTTACTATTTCTCTTAACATTGTGTGAATCAATAGGATGTTCTTTCCATCTAAGGAAATAGAGCAATCAATCAATATTAGTGATGTAGTAAAAATAGTTATAAAAAGTTTCAACTATGTATTAAATTAACATTTTTTTTAATTCAGCTAATTTGACAAGTCTTCTCATGCAATAATTTTGTAATTATTTAATATAAATTATATGTACATAATTAATTTTTTGGGGGTGATGCAATTAAAAAAAAGGGAAAAGGAAAAAATTATATATTTTAAAAAATTACAAAAATGTCATTGAGACGAAAATAATTCTAGTTTTAGGCAACATGATCTTTGTAAGTCCTCGTTTTCTTAGCAACCTAAACTCGATTTCGGAGACTGGAACCGAACACCAAAACCTAAAAAGGATACTCTAGAGCTGGTTTGGACCTAGAAACCCTAAGTCCAGCAATCCCGAGAACGAAACCCCAGAATAATAAAAATAAGTTAGCTCTAGAATATAGCCCTAAATAATATATCAAAATATAAAAGATTAGATTTCAGAGAAATTCATTCGTTTTAAGTCCGATCGGGATCTGTTCTCGAAAACCGGTCCCTGGGACTCGAAAATAGAAAAAGATTATATAGGACTTTTTAGAACCGAAATTTAATAAGGAATTCAAAAATATAATTATAAGAATTTTTCGGTTTTTAAAAATTACAGTTATAGCCTTTTATCGTATTTTTATTACTACTAGTAATTTAAAATCTACTTTTTGATTTCTAATCTACTATTCATAAGTACAACCATCCATACCCTATTCTTACATCCTTACAGTCTATTCTTACATCATCTTCCGTTACATTTACTTTTCCAATACACTTTTATTACTTAAATTACTTATTTAAATTTGAATTTTATTACACAAAATAAACTCACATCTCTCTCTCTCGTCCTAGGCTAGAACCGGTGCCCCATTCCCTTCTCCTCTCTCTCATGTTGTTTAATTTTTCTTCTTTATTTTCATACAAAACCCTAATTCTTTTCCTATATAAACACTCTTATACCTTTCACTTTTCACTTTCCTTCTTTTCACAAAAATCAAACTTTTGAAAAAGTGTTTTTCTCTCCCTCTCTCCATTTCCTTTGTCATGAGCCTCCCCCTCCCTCACACATACACACAAAATTTTTCTTCAAGTTTTTCTTACTCCAAACACTAAATAGGTAATAGATCTTGTCCCTACCACAATAAAACATGTAATGGCAAGATCATACATGTTTGGTTCCATTAAAATCCCTATGAGCCTTATGCTAGGGATATGGAAATACTAAAGCATGATATTCTTGTCATCATAATGTTGTGGATCTCTATATTTAAGTTGTTCTACTATTATTTTGCTATAATATTGCTTTATGTTGTTCTTATGGATATTTTGTACATATTCTCTTTATCAAACTCATCTACATAGTGTTTATATTGCATTTGCATCCATGCCATGAATAATATAGTAGATTTATGTGTTTTGAGCACATAAATGCCATAGATTTTTATCTTATTTACATAAAAGACTTGTAGTAGCATGATAACAATGAGAATATGTTACAAAGTTTAAGATCTATTTTGGTTTAAAAAATGATTTTTGGAAATTCATATGGAAAAAGAAACCTATTTTTCAACTTCAAAATGAAGATCTTACATTTAAAATGAAGGGCTTAGGGGATATGTATCATAAAGAAAATGATTTTTATGAGTTGCTTAGTTTTACTAAGAGAAATTTTCAAAACAAGAAAAATGTTATAAAAGATAAGTTAGAACTTGTTTCAACCCCAATAAAAACTTAAAATTCATAACTAGGTGAAATGCCAAGTAAATACCTATTTTCCAACCCTAAAATAAGAGTTTTATTAAAGAAATGGAAGCCTTAGGAGTAGGTTTAATTAGGACTTAATTTTACAAAGATTGAATGGTTTTACAAGAAATAATCTCAAACACAAGTTTCAAAATTCGGATCTAGAAATAACCCCCATTTAAACACCAATTTCCAAATGCTAAAATGAAGATTTCAATAGAAAAATAGGAGCCTTAGGGAATAGATGTAATAAAGACTTGGTTTTGATAAGAGTAAATGGATTTTATCAAAGTATAATCCTAAAACAAAGGAAAGGTTTCAAAATATGGATCAAACAATATTCTCATTCGTTGAAATTTTGTAAAATTCGTAACTAGGCAAAACTCTTATTTAAACATCTATTTCCCAACTCCTAAATAAATAATTTTATTAAGATAATGAAGGTATTTGGCATATAGGTCATCAAGACCTTATCTTAGTGAAAATATGGATGATTTTCAAAGAAATAAAGCTAGTTTTTCTCAACTAAGTGTTCTTGAAGTTGTTGCAAAGTAAAAGTTTTTCAAAAATTCTTTTTAACTAAAAATCCTTAAGGATATACATATAGATAACTCATATCATGTCATTCATGATAATAACTTGTAGATATTGCATGCACATATAATATACTTGGTAGGAACAATACAAATTTCACAAAACAATTTCGAAAATGCAATTTTTAGCTACAGATCAGATCTGATCCGACCTTTCAAGACCTAAAAGTTTTCAAAACTTAGGAATAACATCATAAATATAATATCTTTCGAAGTAGATAGAAATCGATAACTTATTTGTGAGATTCCGAGTTAAATGACTAAGTTATGGCCGTTTTAAGTTGGAATTTCCATCTACCATGAAAATTATGAACTTAAGAGTTTTTGCTTAATAAGTTGGTATTAGTTATGGTTCGAAATACTCATTTAGGTTTTTTTTTTTTTTTTTTTTTTGGTGAATTTAAATTGGAAGAATTCTTATCTCGGATTACTACTACTAGAGACCATGTCCATGGCCGAGTGAATTCTTTCTTTAAATTACATGTTTATGATTATGCTTGTAATGATAGTGGACATTAGGACTAGGACAATGAAAATGGAATGCGCATGTGAATTTTATTGGTTGAATTGATTATAAGAATATCAAAATGAATTGTTGTAAATATTTGTAAAATTTAATATAGGATTGAAGTATCTGAAATCTCATGATCGCCTATAATTCAATTAAATAATATACCATGACCATATAACTAAATTGACCATGCTAACATACATTGAGTCATATTATATTTTTTATTATACCTTTGTGGGAAAAGGCATAATAGCTAGGTAATGGGTGGGCTTGAAAACTAGATCATCGGCATAGGGTCTCCTGAATTAAAATAGAAGTGGAGTAGGCACTTTATCAATACATAACTAATGAGTGGGTGGGCACCTGAAACAACCACTTAATAATGAGAGAAAAATTGAAATCTATGGTCATATGGCCCTGAAACACCTAACCCCGAATGGAGGGCATAAATCCATTCAACATAGGACTCCTGGAAAGTCTTATGTATTGTATGCTCACATGCTTGTGCATTTCATATGATTGTTTAATATAACTTGCTTGCCTCATTGTTGGATCGAGTATTTAATTTTGGAAGTGAAGCTCACTAAGCTAACATAGCTTATACCCCCTTAGCTTCTTTTTGATGCAGTTCCCATACCTATGGTTGCGTTCCCAAACTTGGTCAAATTAGGTAATGCGAAGTTAGGAGTTTCCCTTAGAAGTTTATGATTAGCTTTGTATAAACTTTCATAGGAAACCTTAAACGCTCAGGTTGTTATTAAAAACTAATATCTGGACTTATTATTTTGCGGGGAATGCCCTTTAGTATTTTGTAAATGATCCTAGATATCTGTGGTTTATATTTTATGCTTTTCTATTAAGTTAAACCATCTATCTCCAACTGCATATGTATTTTATTGTCGTAAGGGAACGCCTTGCATTCAATACAAGACTTTTGAATGACTGTGGTAGTGATTCCTAAGTCTTGTTTAGCATGCGGGGACTATTATGTTTAGAGTACCATTTGGGGCGTGACAATCTTGTCTCTTGAAGAGATAAGATATCAGTGCCTAATCTCATCTTTTCAAGAGATGAGGTCTTTCTAGACCGATGAACCTCGTCTCTTGAAGCTATTGCTACCTTGCCTCTTTCAACACAATGTACCTCTTCCCCCATCACATCTCATATATCACTTCTATTACATTAGTTATTGTAACCTATCAAAATCATGTACAATTAGCTATATGAATTATTTTTTAGTCATCCACTATGGGTAACAACTTTCAGACTACATAATCTAACCACAATAGTATTCCTAAACCCAATCCATCCAAACAAAATCCATCTAACCATAATAGTGTCAAACCTTCCACCGCCAATGTAATAAAAAACTCTTAAAATAGTTGCAATAGTATTCAATTAATTACATCAAATGTATATGAAATTCTACATACAACAATCATGAAACATAAGAATAGATAAAATCTAATCTCTACTATTGGGTGCCCCACCTCCCTCATCCCTATCTAACAAAAGTACGACGGAATGGTATAGGCCGATGCACATGCTAATGGGGATGTTCTATAAATGGATTAACCTATGTAAGTGTGGCATCCCTATCTCCACCACCAACACTGTATGGGTGAAATGGGATAGGGTCTAGATCCACCTGGGTGAGTCCCTCACCATATCATGTGGTGGTGACGGTTGCCTCTTTTGTGGAGCTTAGGGGATGTGGACCTCTATGTATGAGATGTTTGGCATCAGGGTATCCACCAGATGAGTACATGATGATGATGATGGACCACTTTCGTAATGCTGAAAATGTGAAGGGCCAAGCTCATCTCTGATATTTGTAGCCTGGCTTCGCCTTTACTCTTGACCCCATCCCTGCCCATGCCTCTCTCTCTCTCTGTGGCTGGCGTCCCTATGCTAGCCAAGGCTGTGGGTTATCCAGTGCTGGTGTTGGTGTTGGTGTTGGTGTTGGCACTGGCACTAGCACTGCACATTTATATTAAGTCCCATGAACTCATCAACTAAACGAATGAAATCTCGTGTAGTGGCAAGAGTGTTCTTAAGTGGCATGTTCGAGACTTAGTAAATGAAATTTGCCTGCAATCAACAATAAACATGTAGATTAGGAAATAACTAACACAATACACATCCATACATACCTTATCTAATCGTTTAACTTACCATAAATAGTATAATGGCATCAGTACAATTGATCTTGTTCCTTGTGATCGCATGATACCAATCAAAATAATTTGCGATGTACTATTAGGGATGTTCGCAAGTTGACAATGCAATTGCACTTGTCATCCCACTCTGCGACCCACCTAGTACGCTCTACCTCCTAGTTCCACTCTAAACGCCCCTATAAGTCGAGCTCATGCAAGGCTTTCATATCATAAGGGTTTGGAATCCATTGGGAACCACCAAACTATCTGAGCACCCTATTTGGATAGTAGTGCTCGATTACATGAAAGCATACTAGGGGAACCCATGATCACCAGACATCCATGCTAGACCAACGGTACTTCAGCAGGGAACCCAGAATAATAGAGTATAGCTCCTAAACAACTTGTTCATGAAAAAAGTAAGCTTTACATAAGCAAAAATAATGAAATTGTATGTATAAGATTACATAAGACATATAGGTACTGGCTGGGGATCGTAGGTCTAAGCAGCCCCTATACTTAAACAACAATTGTGTGGGATATCTAGTGACATCAAAAGCGGCACCCCAATAAGTAATGAGAGGGCACCCCACAGTCACTGTTGTAATTGTCACAACAGGGGGATGATGTGTGGGAAGTGCTCAGGCCCATATCTATAGAATAATAAGGGGTCCTACAATGTCACTTGTCTCAATATGTGTGCCATGCATAGCTGCTATAGAGCCATGCCAAGCAAGTTGCTCCCTATGCATAATGTCCTGCTATCTTAAAGTCCTCAAGTAGCTGCAAGTACATGACATAAACTAGGTTGGACGATTTGTCCCCAAATGAATCCCCTAGCAGCAATAGGATATAAGCTTGGCATGGCATCGAATAGTAATGTCATCTGCATCATGAGGTAGTGCTATGAAGTGTCTATCTAACCACGACATCTTCTATCATCTACCATCAATATCAATGTTATACAAGGGTTTAATGCCAAGTAAACGGGTGCATAACTTTGGCCAGTTCATTTGTGTTGTGCCAGTAACTGTATGACCATCGATGGGAAGACCACTATTACTGCAACATCTGTAGTGGCATAATCCACTCCTCCATGGGCATGTGAAATGTATGTGTCTTAGGGTGCCATCTCTTAACTAATATAGTAATCAGTGCAAATCCAATTAAAGAAATGATATATGCAACACCTATGAAGCCTGCCTGTGACAGATAAAAAACAAGTCAATCTTCTAGATGTGTAGGCATACCCCTACCATCTCAGCCTCACCTCTCTCTATGACAATGTAATATAGTGTGCTTCCGCGTTTGAAAACAATATGATGAGAAATAATCCTTAAATGTTCTAACTTAATAGGATAGGAAAAATCTTTCTTGTCCCTCCATGCAAGCTTTGATCTATGAACAAGTTGTTCAGTAAGTATTGAGTCATCTACAGGTCCTGAAATCCATTGTAAGGGAAAAAAATAGTAATTAGTTTCATCAAAGTCATAAGTGATAAATGCAGCAAACAACAGATAAAATAGGCAATTCAATGCAGTATAACAAATTACATGAACAATTTAATACCACTACAACTGGACTGGTTTGTAGTTGCCCTATTAGCCACTCGCCTAGTTGGACAACTTCTAATATTGTGGCCTAACTAGCTACATGACTCGCATGAGTATCCCCATAGTTGCTTTCAAATATCCATCTCATACTGGAAGCGCTTCTCCCTTGGTTTGCACCTTTTTCTTATATTCTAAGGGATAGGGTGCCATCTTGGAATTTCAATATGATCCCAATTCGCACTATCTGCTGCAGGTATAAATGAACACCTATATAACCTTAGTTAATTTTCCCACCTATATCACTGGCCTACATAAGCAATACAATCCATATGAAAAGTACCCATTACTGCTATTGCATGTGAGTATGGAATTTTAAGTGTTCGTTACTTATTACATGTATATCTACTTAATCTCAACTTCACTTTTTGTATGTGATCTCCTTTCTGACCATAAATTGTAGATTACGATGCAGTTAGAAGTTCAAATATATGTTCCTAGTAGTTGAAACATGTAACATGATGGGCTTTTGACACATTGTTCCACCTCTCAAACTTCTTCGTAGAATAATCGGTCAGCACCTTATCCAAATTCATCGCATCACTCGCCTCCTGCCTTTGCCTGTTGAAGATTTAGTTGCAATTGAAAAAGTTTTTTTACAATAATGTTGCCACCATAAGCACCAAGCACCTTTAAGAATGGAGTTGCAACTTTAAGCCATGTTTGTTGTACCAATTCTAAACCTTACACTTTTTTATAGGACAAAGTCCACATGCAGGGATGCAATTCGTGAAAACATTGCGATGTCCACGAACTAGTTTGATTTGTTGCATTAAAGTAACCATGTAATATTCTAGTCTGGGTTTAGTAGGCTGCTCTTTCGCTAAGTCTTTGCATCTTTGCTCTTTGCCTTTAAGTTGAAATTGCTGTAACATGTTGGATACACCATTGCCAAGGCCAGCCCCCAGGCCATACAACATTTTCTATCACACCCCCCACAGGTTACTATAGTATACAATGAACATTCCCCATATGGAGGAGATAGATAAAACAAGATTGAACATTGATTAGAAAAAGAAAGATATTGCATATATGTAAACCATAAGCAAAGATAAAATAAAAGTCTAGGGCATCGCATAAGTATTACATCTTTGGTCTTCATAAGCTTCATTAAGACACTTCTACACAAGAACTTAAAGGAATACAAACCAAAACTTATACTATTACAAACATTACACTCCAAGATTCTATTACAAAATAAGGTCTTCCTTCCAAACATAGAAACACAATTCCTCTCTCTATCCTAACGTCTACACCTGTCTTAGTCTCAGTCTTTTTGCTAATATTCCTATAAAACAACAGTCTAAAGGAGCATGGGCATTAAAAAGCTTGTTGAGTAATAGAATCTTAATATAAATCATTAATATCAAATAAGTTTAGTAACAATCGTATGCAATGTATCTACCAACATATGTAACATACATGGTTTGGATAACCGAATCCAAACCTATGGGGATTTATGCCTACCCTAGGGGTTGAAGGATCAGTTAAGTAATTCATGCCCATGAGAATCTCAAAACTAAAGAAGGATAAATCTTCAATCTCATTCACTATTTATAAATAGATATAATATATATACTCCACTTCTCTTAAAACTTGGGAATTCCCACTAGGTATTAACACTTAAAGCCAACTCCAACACATACAATCTCCTTCGAAGGTTGCTTAGTTCTGTGAAGTTGACAATCCTATGGTAATCTTAACCAGATCTACTGGACTCAACAAGCATTACCACATAATCAAATGTAATACGTGACATGAATATCATGAAATATATGCCAGTTTAATTTTAAGGTCCATAAGTTTTATTCCATATTACTTGGTGATCATTTCAATTTTAGACACTTATCAATCTAAACTAGACAATCATTATCATCCAATGGGTTATAACTTTGAGTATAAGAGTTTATCACTCAATCACACAACATATATGTCATGCCAGAAAAGGTACCATAAACGTAACAGTCTACCGCATGCTAAATGAGACTTATGAATCACTACCATAGTTATTCAAAAGTCTTGTATTAGATGCAAGGCATTTCCTTACGAAAATAGAATACATATGAAATTAGAGGTAGATAATTTAACTTAATAGAATAAGCATAAAAATATAAACCAAAAATATCTCAGGATTATTTACAAAATACTAAGGGGCATTCCCTGCAAAATAATAATCATTCGGGTAAAAGATTTTGACAACAACTTAAGTGTTTAAGATTCCTATGGAAGTCTATATAAAAGCTAACATAAACTTCTAGGGAAAACTCCTATTCTCGTTACCTGAGTTGGCCAAGTCTTGGAAAGCGACCATAGGTACGGGAACTACAACAAAAAGAAACTATAGGGGTATAAGCTACGCTAGCTTAGTGAGTAAATACTTCCAAAATACACATATCCCACAATTATATACATATAAACAAGTTTATTTAATCATCCATATGAAATGCAATAACCACATGGGCAAACAAGACATATGATCAACCGAAAATCATATGTTGAATGGATTTACACCCTTCATTCGGGTTAGCAGATTAACGAATCCTGCGGTCGTACTTTGAATTACTATTCCATTTTATGGTCATGGGTAACCCATCTCATTCATACCGTTTATGGATCATAGAGAACCAACCATGATTGGGGATTGATTATGTTCATATTACTTGTTAATCCAAATAATCATTAATTCAATTTCATAGGTGACCAAATCAATTAGTAGACAGTCATAATCATGGCATATAAACATACATCGATTAATCACCCGGTTTCAATATTCTTAGCACATTTTCCTCAACACATCAAGATAGCATACATAATCCCATATTTACCCATCATGCTTTTCCAATTTTTATCTTTGCCTATCATTCTAGTGCAACTATAATTTACAAGCACACAACATGGAATAGTAAGTAGGAAGTAGTTTCACTCCGCCATGGATACCAGTCTCTAGTCGTAGTAATCAAGGTGAGAATTCCTCCGATTAAAAGTCATCCTAAACGAAAGAAATACCCAAATGAGTATTTCAAACCATAATAATTCCAATTTATTAAACAAAATCTTTTAAACTTGTAATTTTCGTGGTAAATGGAAATTCTAACTTAAAACGGCCATAATTTGGTCATTTTAACTCGGAATTTCGCAAATAAGCTATCAATTTCTATCTACTTCAAAAAATCTATCTATTTATGATGTTATTCCTAAGTTTTGAAAACTTTTAGGTCTTAGAAATCTCGGATCAGATCTGATCAGTAGCTAAAAATTGCATTTTCGAAATTGTTTTGTGAAATTTGCATTGTTTCGTGAAATTTGCGTTGTTTCTTTCAAGTATATTATATGTGCATGCAATATCTACAAGCTATTATCATGAATGACATGACATGAGCCATCTATATGTATATTCTTGATGATATTTGGTTAAAAAGAATTTTTAGAAAACTTTTACTTTGCAATAATTTCAAGAACACTTGGTTGAGAAAGCTAGCTTTATTTCTTTGAAAATCATCCTTATTTTTACTAAGATATAGCCTTGATGACCTATATGCCTAATACCTTCATTATCTTAATAAAATTCTTCATTTAGGGGTGGGAAAATAGATGTTTAAATAGGGGTTTTGCCTAGTTAAGAATTTTACAAAATTTTAAGGAATGAAAATATTGTTTGATCTATGTTTTGAAATCTTTTCTTTGTTTTAGGATTATACTTTGATAAAATCCATTTATACTTGTCAAAATTAAGTCTTTATTACCTGTTCCCTAAGTCCTTCATATTTAATGTAAAATCTTCATTTTGGAGTTGGAAAATAGGTTCTCAAAATGGTTGTTTATCAAGATCCGAATTTCAAAAATTATTTTTTTTGACAGAAACAAAATAGATCTTGTGCTTTGGCAATATCTTCATTAAGAAACTCATATTACAAATCTTTTATGTATATAAGACAAATATCTATGGCATTTATGGACTCAAAACAAGTAGATCTAATATATCATTCCTATCATGGATGCAAATGCATGATGAACATTATGTAGATGAGGTTAATAAAAGAGTATATGCACAAAATATCAATAAGAAAAACATATAACAATAATATAGCACAATATAGTAAAACAATTTAAATGTAAAGATACATAACATTATGATGGCAAGAATATTATGCTTTAGTATTTTCCACATCCCTAGCATAAAGCTCATGGGGATTTTGGTGGAACCACACATGTATGATCTTGCCATTACATGTTTTATTGTGGTAAGGTCAGGATCTATTATCTATTTAGTATGTGGAGTAAGAAAAACTTGAAGAAAAAGTTTTGTGTGTGTAGGGAGGGAGGCTCACGTCACAAGGGGGAAAGAGAAGAGTTGAGAGAAAAAATTTTCAAAGCTTGATTTGGTGAAAAGAAAGAAAAGTGTAAAGTGAAATGTAATAAGGGGTTTATATAAAGAAATGGATTAGAGTTTGTGTAGAATAAAAGAAGGAAAATAAAATAGATTAGAGAGAGTGTAAGGGGGGGACGGGTGACCGGTTTTGGGGCTAGAGAGAGAGAGAGATGTGAGATTTGTTTTGTGTATTATCTTCAAATTTAAATAAGTAATTTTAAGTAATAAATGTATTGGAAAAGTAAATGTAAGGAATATGATGTAAGGAGGTAAGTTAGATTGTAAGGATGTAAGAACAGATATAGTTGGTTGTACTTGGTGAGTAGTGTGATTAGAAATCAAAAAGTAGATTAGACAATCAAATTACTGGTAGTAATGAAAATACGATAAAAGGCTATAATTGTAATTTTAATAAACTGAAAAATTCTTATAATTATATTTTTTAATCCCTTATTAAATTTTGATTCTAAAGAGTCCTATATAATATTTTTCTATTTTCGAGAACAGATCCCGATCGGGTTCGAAATGAATGAATTTCTTTGAAATATGATCTTTTTATGTTTTGATATATTATTTAGGCCTATATTCTAAGGTTAACTCATATTTATTGTTCTGGGGTTTCATTCTCGGTATTGCCGAACTTAGGGTTCTTAGGTTTAACTAGCCCTAGGGTATTCTTTTAGGGTTTCGGTTTTCGGTTTCGATTTCCAAAACTGAGTTTGGTTTGCTAAGAAAACGGGCTTACAACCTACCACCTTAAATTGATTTTTGTCCTCAAAACTAAAACTTACGTACCTCTTTCTTGAAACAACTCGGGTACTTTCTTGAATCTCCTCTTCAGCCTCCGAGGTTCCCCTCAAACACATGGTTTCTCCATAACACTTTCACATACCAGATTTCTTTATTTCTCAACCTTTGCATTTTCTTATCCAAGATTTGCACCGAATGTTCCTCGTAGGTGAGGTTTTCTTTTAACTGGATGGGTTCTATCTCCATGATTCTTTCCGGGTCTAGTACATATTTCCTTAGTACCAAGACATGAAACACATTATGCACTCTTGATAGATTCGGAGGCAGAGCCAAACGATATGCCAGATCTCCTACTCTTTCCAATATCTCAAAGGGTCCATTGTATCTTGAGCTCAACTTTTGTCTTCGGTACGTCGGTGGCCTATCCTTTTACGTCGGCGGCCTAAAGGCCAACATACAGCCAATTCCTCAATTTGAACAATTTTCCTCTGAAGCTCCAAGTTAGAGTTTTGGTCGTCGTCCATTGTATTTAGGCCAGCAACTTAGAATTAAAGGTTAGTTGCTTAAATGCAGGCCTACTCCAAAATCGTTCGATTATTCGTATGTGACTTCCTTGTGTCCAAATTTATCTAAAGTTTTGACTAAATAATGGTGTGGCAAATTTGTAGGTTAATGGTCTATTTATAGGGGTATATTGGTTAGGAAAAACGCTAGGGTCATGTCCAATTTAAGCAGCGTAAGCCGGAGGCATTGAAGCCGGTGTACATTCTGCCAAAATCCATTCTTAATCAAGTCTTTACCATGTGAACACAATACAATTATATTTAAACTTTGACAAAAAAATCTTCTTATTTAATATCCTTTGACACTTTGACCCTTCTTAATAATTCTTTCATATACTTTAAGGTTGGCCATAAAACCCTCTTATTTTATATCAAATGACACACTTGCCTTTCTTTATAATTTACCTTTATATCACATTCTACCCTCCTAAAAGAACTTTCGTCCTCGAAAGTTACCCGAATCACTATCTCCTTTTATCCATGCATCCATCAGTTCTCTGTCACTCCTTTTCTTCTTATTTCTGATTCTTCACACCATATTAACCCATCTTCACGCTTATATCTTCTAGCCAGAATATAATTCCATCAACGTCTCTTTAATTCTTAACTTTCACCACTAAATTTGGATTCACTTCCTCCGATACTTCACAATACACCTCTTGAATATAACTTAAACTTATTAACAATATTCATCAAGAAATCTTGCCTCGACTTCATTATATTAAATCTTCAATCGGATTCCTTGAGCGATGTTGAGAAGGCTTAAAATCTTAACTATAATTTTAAATTCCAAAGGTTAAATCTTACATTAACATGGAGCTCCAAATGTCACTGTGTTACTTGTATTTTTGTTGAGTTGACCTAGTTTTTATCCTTATTGTTCCATATCAAAAGTAATTCACATCACTTCCATATCATTCATCTAATCTCAAAGTACTCATTAACTATCCATACTACTTCCAATAGGTTTTCTCAATCTCTAATATATTTTCTTATATTTTTCATCAATGTATATGTAATGCTTAAAAATCAACACTTATGTCCTTAGGCAAACCTTCAAAATCACCAAATAACTTCTAACTCATCCTTTGACATCAATACTCCTAATGTTCCAATATTTCTTGATATCTAGATTACTAATGCACTTTGTCTCCAAACTTTTTACCATACAAATCCATTCTTTGTCCCAATATTAAGTGATTGTTCTTCACTTGGATTCATATCCTTTTATAACTATCAAATCTACTACCCAAAAAAAATTTCTTCTTTGATTAATATATACTTTTAGCTCTCAATTCATAAATCAAGCATTACATCCTCCAAAACAACTGTATATTGCACTGGAGAAAATTCAATCCAAATCATTAACATTATTTGACCATTATACTTTACCTCTAATTACCATCATTTCCATTGAAACTTCTTTAGGACGTATTCACCTTATAATCCCTCAAATACAATCAGAAAACTCAAATCATGAAATTTAAGATTTTTTTTTTAAACTCCAACTTTAATGATCAAACCTTACATTACTTTGTTATTTTAGATGATCATAGCAGCTATGTATCTATTAGTTAATCGAATATTTTCCACTATTGTCAGACACCATAGTTAATCCACAAGTTCATTTACCATTTGTGCCATTCCAATTGTGTCCTAAATTTGTATAACTACTTTATATAATGATTTATATATGTGCTCTCATATATATACCTTTCTAAGATCTATCCTAAAGCTCGCCATCATATATTAGTTCAGATATCTTTATTGTTCATCATCCTTAGATTTCTCATATCTTACACTCACTAAGATCACATTTTCTTCTTGCAATTGCTGCTCCACCTGTTCATTCATATCTTCAAAGAATTTGACTATTCTCGAATTTATATTGATTATCTCAATACTTTTCTTCTATTCTTCAACATGACCTTTCTCGATTATGTACATGTCTACAATACTATATCTGCTAAGCTAACAATCCATTTGTTAATCATCTATGAGGATTTCCTACTTCTTAATTACACTACTAGTTCCTTCTAGTCAACTCTAGCCATTCATCTTTTCACAATAAAACCTTTGCTTGCTTAGTATCTTTAATATTGTCATCTTAATTCAATAGTATTATTTACTTTTCTCTTATTTCATTGGTCATATTGTCTAACTCTTCATCATCATACTGATATAGGTTATCTTCATTTTTATTGATATTCATCTTAATTACACTTTTAGCCACAAATTGAGAATTTCCTTTATTCTTACTCAAATTTTCAATTTAGCAATTTGATCCTTCTCCACTTTCTTTCTGAATAGAATGATACACTTCAAGATTGTTTACAAAAGGATCCCTATCTAGCAAACTAAACTCCACTACCAAATTATGACAATCAATCACAGCATAAAACTTTACCAACCAATCTATTCCCAAAATTACATCAAATTCTATCATACCAAAACTACAAGATCTGTAGGTAGATGTTTGCCTTCTATCTCTACATCCACATGTTCCATTTCTCAAGGTGTATTTACAAGCAAGCATTTAGACATGTGCAAATGACCAAAAAATGTATGAAAACTTGCACCAAATCTTGATTATATTAATCCATCAGTTATATGTGTCTCACTTTAATACTGGTGCTTACCTAAAAAGACTTGACTTTTTTATGTCTCACGATCTTTTATCTTATTCAAACCTCGCTCAAGGTCTTTGGCTTATTGACTATAGCTGAACAATTGGTCAAATCCATCTAATTCACATGATGTTAAATCTCATGTTCTGTAATAAACCTGCACACCAAATTAACATTGCTTTCTTACAATTATTACTGCACATGAGCGTTAACACCCTTCATAAGATCTAATGATTCTCTTATCTATATTAGTCATTGTCAAATTCTTTTCATATATTCTTCAATAAGAATTCTTTTTATTTTACTGTCCACAAATTTATGTACATTAAGCCATTAATCACCTTTTACACTACCATCCTATATCCAAATTCTCATGCATCCTTCTATTCCACTCTAAATATCCATCTTTTATCTCCAATCAAAACTTTCTATTCAAAATCTAAACCATCTTCTTTTTCCTTCATTGTCTTTGTATCATGTATACCACACTTCTTATTATATTTGAAAACTAAATCTCTAAAATTCCATGTCCATTAATGGTATTGTCCCAAGTGATCACTCTAACCATATGTTTCTTGATATTCATCTATTAATTATTTGATCTCCTAATGAGAAAAATAAATAGGAGACACACTCCACCTTCTTATTTTCAGGAAGTTCAGGGTAGCAAAGATTTTCTTTACCTCTTATGTCTATAGTTGTCCTCAAGTGGCCTCCCAAGCATTGGTTCAAACTTATAGACTATATCCACAAACTTGTTTAAACTTAGACATTAGCATGCCTAGGTCCATATCCACAATTCCCATTGTTTCTTGGAGTCTTCTGTCTCATATTCCATTGCTATTGGGAAACTACTGCTAAAAGTATTCACTACCTACATCAGCTGTGCAGCATTCACTGGCACTTATTGACCTACAGTTGGGGTAGTGGTTTAGGTGAATCGATAACAGATTATGGGGTGACTTGTTCTCATGTGGTTATCCTCTATTAATTTCCTCTTAACCATCTATGGAGGAACCAACATAAGGTATTCTGTTTCTAGGTAGCATTCTAACATAGATCAACACACCACAAAAGATAAAGCTAAATCCAACTTAAAGATCAAAACTCTTATATACTTACCAGGTAAAACCAAACTAAGCTAGAAGAACAACGCCTATTATTGTTACCTCCGCTCATCAGTACTCACCGTCCTAAGGAGTTCATAACCTATATCTATCAAGATCAAAACCTATTGTTGTGATACGAAATAAGCTGTAACGCCCTAAATTAAAGGTGTTACAATTCACCATGTGTCCTTCTCTTGTTAAGAACATGCTAAGGCTATAATATACTAAATCCACTAGTTTTCAATTTAAATCATCAAAACTTGATAAATGGATACTTTAAAATCTCATAAACTATACAATCCAAAATTTCAAATCATCTAAATGAAAAGAAACCTAATAACAAGTTCCATAAAGTTTGAAAACGTCAAATCTCATTATGTTCTCAATAACTATTCTTGCCTACTTTCATACCCAAAATCTACTGATCATCAGTTGGGTAGTCTAATCCACTATCGCCATCCTCATGATCCATGAATACGTCGTATCCTGTCAAATCATAGATAATGAAATCTTCACTTGTACCTGGGGAAAAATAGGGATTGAGCAAAAATGCCTAGTACGCCATACCACAACCACATGCACATGAACAGGCAATAAACATAATCACATACAACATAAAACTAATGCAACAACCACAATTCATTTTCTTTAATTTAGCCAAGCACCCAACACAGTTTAGAACCATTTGCAACTAGTCCTAAACTCGGAGTAACTCATGACCACGATTCACAACCTTTATATAAAATAGTTTATAGACATATATATTGTGTTGGGTACTAAATAAGCTGTAACGCCCTAAATTAAGGCATTGCAATCCGCCACGTGTCCTATCTTGAAAGCACATACAAAGGCTGTAATACATCTAATAACCACAATATTCCATCATATAACTCCAAAACTCACATAAAGGAATACTTAATATGAAACTTAAGAAAACATAACTCCTAAAAACATCCATGTTGGTATAAACCAAACCAACTGATAAAATTCTCATAAGAAACATAAAACTAATAACTCATAAAATCTTTACAACTGGAAATCTAAAGGAAATCTAATAAACTCATCATCAACATCTTATCTCCAATCCAACCATCTATATGTCAGCTGGGTAGTTAGTTTCACTATCGTCCTCCCCAGGCTCTATAAATACATCAAAGCCAGATAAGTCATATATAATGTGGTCTTCACCTGAACCTGAAAATAAAAAGAAATGAACATAAAGGCCCAGTACATCTAAATCGAAAACACAGGTATGATCATACATCAAACAGTTCACATGCGATTAAAATCTAATGTAGCAAGCACCAATTATTATCCCTTTTTTTATTTATCCAGCATACAACACAATTTAAGATTATCCACTAATTCTAAACCCGAGGAACTCAGGCTCCTTTAAAAACAAGCAGTATAGGAAAATATGTAATATAATACATATATGGTGTTGGGAATCTCCACACACCTGGGTGCCATACTTGCACTACTCCTAAACTATCAAAATCATCTCAACGTATGAGTCCACTTGGACAGCCTCATACAAAGATCATTAGGTAGCCAGCATCAGTATCACACTCTGCGTGGTCTTTATTGATCGCAGCTACTAACAACTAACACTCGATTCAATTAAAGTAAGATATAATTAGGTCAGATTTACAAACTAATCCCACAAGCACAAACAAACAAGCATGGTAAGGATGCATATGTTTCCACATAAGAAATAGAAATCCTATTCTCAAATAAACACCTGAACAAAAAATCACCTGTTCCACAAATCAATTTACAACATTGATAACAATATAAGAAATGTAAACCCTAACCTTAATCCATCAAAACTAAAATCTCCAAAACACCTTTCGCTCATGATAATCGTAAAGTCACCAAATCTTCGATTCAACACCACGAAATACGAAACCCTAATTTCATAAGAATACCTATTCACCATTTTTCGTACATTTAGAAATCATCTTCAACAACATATATGATTAAATTCTCCTAAAACTTAAGATCTATGAATTATAGTTCGAGATTGACTCTTACCTTTTTCAATTGATTGTAGATATGAAAATCCCTAATTTCCACACTTAGGGTTTTACTTCAATTTCCACCAAAGATAAATTCTCCTTCATCAATCAACAACACAAATCTTAGAAAGAGACATTCTAAATCAAACTAAAGGAATAAGAGAGATTACTTACCCAATTCTTGAAGAAATCCACCTTGAGAGTCTCTTAGGGTTTTCTAAAAGTTTAGGAGAGGTTATGAGGGTTAAGATTGATTATAGGATGCATTTATATTGTTATAACCCAAAGGGATATAGGCTGGATGAAGGGAAAACAAAGCTGGGGGCTTAGAACTCTTGGGTCTAAAAATAATATCCAAGGCCGCTGCTTAAGCCGATGGCCTTCTTTGGTACGCCGATGGCCTACCATTGTACGCTGGTGGCCTAAAGGCCGGCGTATGACCAATTTCCCAATTCGCATAATTTTTTCTCTAAAGCTCCAAGCTGGTTTTAGGCCGTCGCCCATTGCAGTTAGGCTGGCAGCTTAGGATTATAGGCTAGTGGCTTCTATGCCAGTCTACTCCAAAATCGTCCAATCATTCGGTGGTCTTCCTCGAGTTCAAATTTATATGTTCCAAGATAAAAATATCCTTTTAAACAACTAATTATTACATGAATACCCTTCACTATGCAATATTTACTTGTATATTACATTTCTCTCCCCCCCCCCCCCCCCCCCCCCCCCAAAAGAAAATTTCATCCTCGAAAGTTACCTGGTTCATTGAATAGCTCGAGATATTTCGCTCGCATCTCCTCCTCAAGCTCCTAAGTAGCTTCTCTCTCCGTCTGATTCATCCATTGTATCACTATTTGATTATCCCCCTCCTCAACATTTTCTCTTTAGTATCAACGATCTTCACAAGTCTTTCAACAGTAGTGAGACTAGGATGCACATCCAGAGGTTTTAATTCTGCTATCTACTCGAGGTCTTTTGCATACTTCCTTAACAGCGACACTAGAAACACGTGATGCACTCCTTCCAAACTAGGCGGTTAAAGCTAGTCTGTAAGCCACATCGTCTATATCTCTAAGATCTCATATGGTCCTACATACCTAGGATTCAACTTGCCTCTTAACTCGAATCTGACAACACCTTTGGTTAACGAAATTTTAAGCAACACATGCTCTCCAACTAGAAACTCCAAAGGTCTCCTTCTTTTGTCAGCATAGCTTTTTTAACGGTTGTGAGCGGCTTGCAATCTTTGTCGGATCATATGGACTTTATCGTTGGCATCCTGTATCAATTATGGTCCCAAAATCTGCCTATCACCTACTTCATCCCAATGAATCCATGATCGGCACTTCCTACCATAAAAGGCTTCATGCGGTGGTATCCCAATTGAAGCTTGATAACTGTAGCTATATGCAAGCTCCACTAGAGGCAAATACTCATCCCAACTACCTTTAAAGTCCAATACACAAGCTCTTAACATGTCTTCAAGAATTTGGATTGTCATCTCAGACTATCCATCCGTCTGAGGAAACTCTACTTCTCTCTCTGGTGGTAACCTTGGTAAATCTTCTGGAAAAACTTTTGGGTACTCACACACAACTGGTATCTCAGATATTTCCATTCTCTGCTTATCCTCTTTCACCAAAGCTGCTAACATAGACCTTCCCCACAATTCATAGGTAGGTAGCATTAGAGGTCTTTGTACTACTAACTTATAGGTAAACTGGTCTCAATCAGGCAAACTAAACTCTACTACAAGATTGTGACAATCAATCACAGCCTTATACTTTGTCAACCAGTCTACTCCCAAAATCATATCAAATTCCAATATATCCAACACTACAAGATCTACAGGCAAATGCCTATCTTCTATCTCAATATCCACATGTCTACAAATTCTATTCAACACAGATCCACTTCCCAATGGTGTATTAACAAACATACATTTAGACATAAACTCAACATATACACCACAGACAGATACAAAAGATTATGAAATACAAGAAATACCAGCACTAGTATCAAACAGAACATATGTACTGTGCAGGAGTATAGGAAATATACCCGCAATAGTGTCTACACTGGATGTCTCATTACGCTGAAGAGCGTATACCTTTGTTAGTGCTCGTTGTCCTTGACCACAAGAAAAAGATCTGCCAACTAGAACAATTTGCCTTCTAGCCTCTTTACAATCTATAGCTCTATGTCCTCTTTACTTACACTTGAAACAAAACACTTGAGGAAAAGTCTTCTATGTGCAAAATTTGCTGATGTGTCCAACTCTACCACATGAAAAACATGCATTTTCTACGTACTTGCAGTTCTTTAGATCATATGGCCCTAGGCATTTGGGGCATCTCTTATCAGCACTCTGTGTTGTTGGTTTGAAAGCCTGTGTGGTAGGTCGCTTACCCTTGTCCTGTGTCCACACACTCGATGTTGGTCTCTTACCCAAAAATATCTGGCCTCTTTGTGGTTCTCTATTCTTCATTCTGTTCAAGTCTTGCTCCACTGTCTTAGCCTTGTTCACTACTGCTAAATAATTATTCAGACCCATTAGATTCACCTGATATTGGATCTCAAGCTCTAATCCATTGATAAACCTGCTAACTTTAGCCTCCTTACTTTCCTTCAATGGATCCGATAGGAACCTCATCAATCTATGTAGCTCGGCTTCATACTCCTTTACTGTCATTTTACCCTGCTGCAAAGTGTAATACTCCTAAAGTATCTTTTGTTTCACACTATCAGGAAAGAACTCCCCGTAAAAGGCCTGATTGAACATCTCCCATGTAATTACTCTAGGTAGGGGTGCAAACAAGCCAGGCCGAACGGGCTTTTGCAAGCTCGGGCTCGGCTCGTTTATTTTTTAACGAGCTCAAGCCGAGCAGGGCTTTTAACGAGCCTGGAATATATAGGCTCGGGCCCAAGCCCGTTAAGCTTTTCCAAGCTCGAGCTCAACTCGTTTAGCTAAACGAGCCTAGCTCAGCTTGAGCTCGTTTCGTTAAACTAGTTTAAGCTCAGCTCGTTTAGCTTATATAATTATTTTTTAATTATATTTATAATATTATATTAATACTATAATATCAATATTATATATATATATATATATATTAAACGAGCCTGTTCACGAGCTTGCCTCGTGAGCTCTTAACGAGCCTGTTCACGAGTTTCATTCTCGAGCCCATAACGAGCTTGTTTGCGAGCCGGCTCACGAGCTTGAGGACAAGCTCAGGCTCGGCTCGTTTAGCTAAACGAGCTTGAGATGGAGCTCGAGCTCGAGCTCGAGCTCGGCTCATTTAGCTAAATGAACCGAATCGAGCTAAGCCGGGCCTAAAACGAGCCAAGCTCAAGTAGCTTATGAATAGCTTAGCTCGTTTGCAACCCTAACTCCAGGCATATGATGCTTAATGCTCATCCACTAGTTGTTTGCTCTCCTTATCAACAAATAGGAGGCTATTCCACCTTTTTGTTATCTGGTATGTCCAAGGCAGCAAACATCTTCTCCACCTCCTCTATCCATAAATGAGCCTCCAAGGGCTTCCTAGGCTGAGGCTCAAATTTGTAGGCCAGGTCTATAAACTTGTTGAAACTGAGCACATAAGCATATCTTGCTCCATGCCCTCCATTTCCACCATTGCCATTGTTTCTTTGTACCTCCTATCTCCAGGACTCTGCATTGGCCTACACAACTTGCATATCTTGCCTCATATTTTGCTACTGCTGATTAACTACTCCCAATAGAGCATTCACTGCCTGCATCAACTGTGCAGTATCAATTGGTACTTATTCTCTTGCAACAACATTAGGCACATGCTGTCCTATAGGTAGAGGTGGTGGTAGGGGCATGTCTCCAGGTACTTGGTTCAAAGGTGGCTGGTTCACAAGTGCTTGTTCCTCATCTCCATTCTTAGAGGAACCAGTATTAGGGCTCTCCTTCTTGGCGGCATTCTATCACAAGCATACACCAAAACATGAGATAAAAGGGAAAAACTAACTTAAGAGATTAAAACACTATATAAACTATAAGATACTATAAAACTATCTATATAAACAACTCCTATTATTTCTACTTCACTCATCAATGCTCACCGCCCTAAGGAGTTCATAACTTAATTCTAAAAAGATAATCAACCTAAGCTCTGATGCCAAATAAGTTGTAACACCCTAAATTAAGGCTATTACAACCTGCCACGTGTCCTTCTCTCAAAAAGACACGCAAAGGCTTTGAATCTAAAACCACAATTAAAAACACATAAAATATAATCTCCATAACTCTCTCAGAGGGTACAACAAAAAATTCAAAGCCTGTTTAACATAAAAATAACAATCTTTCCAAACATCCTGTTGAAACAAACAAGTTGGCATAACCCAATGAATGGGCAATAATACTTGCCAATCGTAGTTCAAAATTTGTAAAAACTCTTTCTCAAAATACTACGAAGGACAATAGGCAGCGAACCTATCGATTGTAATATAGCGTTTAGATCGAGGTCGTCCACGAGGAAGAATAAGTACTAGTAATCACTTTAACTCTACTATTTAACAAGAAGATTGAGTAAGAGATCAATTAAAACTAACTACTACTATTAGAACTGTGAATTGCAGTGAATTAGGAAACACAAGCAGTAGAACACAAGTGAGATTTAAAAATCAAGTACTAAAGCGATCTAGATCTTGTTCTTCAATTAACTTCATCATGTGAATCATAGAATACTAAAAATAAACCTAATTGATTTCTTATACCATTGGTTTCTTGTACAAGTTAATAATCCTCTTGAATATATCAACTTATCTAATCTTAGATCGATTAATTAGGATCCCTCCTTAACTAATTTCAATCTAAAATTGCATAAAGTTCACAAACTCAAGAAAACAGAGGAACATGGAAGATTCTTGCAACCTATCTCTAGGATCACAATCAAATCTCATCTAATTGCATAGATCTATTCATAAAAGCGATTTCTCAACCAACTTAGATGAAATCATATATAAACTTGTACTCCAGATGTACAAATCGAAGAAAAACAATGAAGAACATGCAATTAAAATACAAAAACATCAACAGGAAATTATTAAGATCGGATGTTCAACACATGATGAAATTAAAATCCGAACTCGATCTAGATCTACAATCTACTCCTCTATTGAGATGATAGAGAAAAATTGAATTGCACTATAAGAAAACAAAGTCATGAATACAACCTATAAAAATGAAGTTCAATTGAGGGAATTGGATCTATGAATCCGGATAAATCTCCACTTGAATCCTTCGTAACTTGTTTTTCCGTGAAAAGTCTCTCTCCAAAATGAAAACAGAGGAAAAAGATGTATCTAATTTTCTATTTCTGAACGTAACCAACTTTCTCTCTCCTCTCAAGCATATACAAATGGGTCCAAGACAGAAAGAAAAGAAAAATAACAGAGAGAGGAATTCGCTGCTACAAACGGGGGTACAAACGACCCCATTTGCTTGCTTGTTGTGCCTGCTGTCCTCAAAACTGGAGCAAACACCCTTGCAAACAGGGCTGTTTGCTCGGCTGTTGCGGCTACTGGCCAAATCCTGGGCGTCTTGATTCCAAACACCCCTCCAAACGGGGTCGTTTGGGTGGCTGTTTGCTTTTCTAATTTGTTCTTAAATGTGCTGTTTAGCTCCAAAGTTGTTGAATTTGAAATATTTCTTTGTAGAGAGCCTAAAATTGACAAATTAAGCACTAAGAACCAATTTTAGATGATTTTCACTTAGAAAAACAAATAAATGAGCCCAAAATTATCTTATAAATGAGGGTGTTATATCACTTATCACCCAAGCTAATGGGAATCGATTCATGACTTCATCTATCAGTCTACTTGAAGGAGTAAAAGGAAGCTCAACAAAGGAAGCAAGCGTAGAAGATAAGATGGTCAATCAGGTTATAAGACAGATCACTAAAGGCTGAGCTCGAGGATTACAGAATCTTACCATGCGAGTTCCATCAGACAATTTGGAGTCAAAAAAAGCTAATTTGGTTGATGTTCTATCCACATATTATGACTTCAATGAACTACACGTGCCGGTGCTTCAGAAGGATGAAGAGATGAAGGCTGGAGCGTCATGACATGTAGGCTGCCACTTAAGCCGCCATCCTTTAATTTTAGGCTGCCATCTTACTTTCTAGGCCAACAACTTATGTATTTGGTCGAACTATCCTTTATTATTTTCACTAGTTTTTAATAGTTTATGCCTTGTTTAAGGGTTTTACTATAAATATCCTTTTATGTAATAGACTCTTTAGCTTTTTGATATTTGAAACCTTAATAGGAGAATTTTCTCTGTATTTTCTCTTATTAATCATTCATATGGTTATGGCGAGATACCTATTCTTATCAATTCAATTGGATTGTGGTGAACAAATCGATCTTATTAATCTCTTACAGATTGTGGCTATTAAACCATTCCTCTTTCTTATGAGTAATATCAAGAGAGATCGAGTGTAGTTTGGAATATTATTGGTGAGTCATATCCAATAATAGTGCCATCCATATATTTTATTTCTTGTTTCATAAACAATTAAAACCCATAAAAACATCATTTTCATTTTGTTTAAGCTTTTTAAAATTGAGATCCGCTACATGCCCAGTTCGAGATCTTTATGCCTTGCATTTTAGGCACATCATAATTTGGTATAAGAGCATAGTTGTGGCGACGGGATGATTGGTGAGCACAAGATTTGATTTTTGTGTTATTAAGGTTTGTGCTATTTTTGTGTGAAGAATTGAATTAGGGTTTGTGGTGTGATTGTGATATCTATGATATGAAAGCAAGTGGGATTGAATTAGAGTCATGGATTATAGATACTGTTGTGAGATTTACCCTAGCCCTAAGATATTGAATGTGATAAAAATGCATCTACCTAAATTTGATGGTCATGGTACCCCTGGAAAGTATTTGGATTTGGAATTTCAGGTGACACAGGTTGTTGAGGAACTTGTACACCCTAATTATAATGTAGGGTATGCAATTGCTAGGAAAATTACAAGGCTTTCAAGGGAATGGTGGATAGTTAATGTATTATAGAGAAGTATGAATGGATATTATGAAGATATAACCTGGGAACATATGAGAAGACTAACTAGGAGAAGATTCGTTCCATCATCTTATTATGACGAACAATATCAAGAGTTGTTGGCCCTAAAGCAAGGCGAGATGTATGTTAAGGAATATGCTTGCAGATATGAGGTTTTGTTGAGGCACAGTGACATATATGAACCTATTGCACACACCATCAACAGATTTGTGAATGGCCTGCATGATGAAATTGCCAAAGCAATTGGTTACCAGCGTTTCTAGACATTGCAGGAAGCCATATGGGTAGCCTCAACGAAAGAAATCTTGATCTTGACTTCTGAAATAGTATAGAAAATGGAACTACTACAGGCCTCAATAATAATTGATTCGCAAGAAAACCATTCCAAGCAAGATCATGTGGTTGATGGTGGTAGCAATGATGTTATTGAAGGCAGTTTAGAAGAAGATCATGAGATGCAAAGGGAAGTCATGCGTTGTATGGATTATGACATTGTCTCAAAATCATCTCTTAATATATGTGTACCTGATTTAGAGCCACTCACATCAGTAGCTAATGAGACAACCAGGTATTTTCATATTGATTTTCCTACAGTTCATCTAATATATTTTGATGCGTTGATGGGTTTGCCAAGGATTGTGGATTATTGTGATGTCATTGTTCCTATAAGATCTTATAAGATATTTATTGATATTCACTGGAGCTTATCTGATGGTTATATCTATTGGTGGAGTATTAGAATGTGGTGTGGTAGCATATCAGTGTATACCATGTTCTATGTATTGCCAGTTTGTGAGATAGTAGTTACAGAAAGACATGATGTGGACTTACGAAATGGCAGTGTTCTTTGTTGTTGTGATGGTTCAAAACCCATGCTGTTGGGTACATGATTCCTAGATTATCTGATGGAGGTTTATGGATAGGTTGGGTATTTGGTGTTGTTTACCTTTGAGATGGCAATTATGACAAGCAACAGTTATTTACCGTATGAGTCATGTATTGTTGGATGATTATAATAATGCTTTAATTGACTGAATTCATGATGAGTGGTTTGAATTGTATGGGAGGCCTTTGATTGAAGGCAACAGTTATGGTATTCTGTAGATGAGGGTCCTTGATGCGGAAATACTATAGGAATTATTGATCAAGAGAGGATATATAGATCATACATTGGAGTTGAACTTGGCTGGAAGATTTTGCTTTACTGTGTTTGAGTTTTGCAGGTTTAAATTTGACTCGGGTGGATCTCACTTCCATCAATATTTGAGGACAAGTCTTCACTAAGCTGAGGAAGATGATGGGAATCAAGTCAATCAAGTTACATGACTGATCACTAGAGGCCGAACTCGAGGATTACAGAATCTTACCATGTGCGTTCTGTCAAACAATTTGGAGTCAAAAGAAGCTAATTTGGCTAATGTTTCATCTATATATTATGACTTCAATGAACTACATGTGTTGGTGCTTCAGAAGGACGAGCAGATGAAGACTGGAGTGTCATGGCATGTAGGCTACCACTTAGGCCGCCATCCTTTATTTTAGGCTGCCATCCTTTAATTATAGGCCGCCATCTTACTTTTTAAGTCTGCAGCTTATGTATTTGGCCAAACTATCCTTTATTGTTTTCGCTAGTTTTTAATAGTTTTTGCCTTGTTTAAGGGTTTTACTATAAATACCCTTTTATGTAATAGACTCTTTAGCTTTTGTTGATTTGAAAACTTGTGTTTGAGATTTCTCTCAAATTCCTCTCTTGTCAATCACTTTGTTTGATTGTGGCGAGATTTGTTCTTATTGATCCTTGTGATCGTGGCGAACAAATCGTTCTTATCAATCTATTTACAGATTGTGGCGAACAAACCGTAATCCTTATTTCGTGAGTCATATTGATCTAGGGTTAACGTATTTCGAGTTAATTTAGTGCGTCATATCCTTATCAATGTCGATCATATCTTTTAAATTCTTGTATTCTAAACACAAAAACCATATAAAAATAGCATTTTTATTTTGTCTCATCATTCGATTGTGAGATTTGATACGTGCCCGTTGAGATCTCTGTGCCTTGCGTTTTAGGCACATCATAATTTGGCATCAAAGCCAGGTTACAAGAGTTCATGCATATGCAAACATTGAGGCAGGGATGTAAGACTGTGGATGAATATGTCCAAGAGTTTGAGACCTTGATGATTGCTGTGGAGCTACTAAGCCTCTTGAGCAGACTATGGTTATAATTGTGACAGGTTTAAAATATGAGATCTCTTGTATTGTTGAATTGCAGAGGTATGAGACACTTGATGAAGCTATTCAAATAGCCCTTAAAGTTGACAAAGGCATAATGGTGCTTATAGAATATCTCGTAGGTATTCTCCTAAAACACCTTAAGGTTATTTTAATTCTCCACTATCTAAAAGAATGGAAGTAGGACAGAATGTTGTTGATGATTATAATTTTGGCAAAGAAGTGCCAATTAATAGGCAAGTAAAGAAATCTACTCATGATTCTAGTAAAGCTATAGTGACTACTAAGCTCAAGAAAGATTTTGCTAGTGGTTCTAGGAAGAAAAGTAAGAAGATGAAGTGTTTCAAATGTCAAGATTACAGGCATATTGCTTCTCAGTACCCTAACAAAAGAGTGATGACCATCACTGATGGGGGATTGGTTGAAGAGGATTAGGGTGATAATGAGTAGGGTCCTGATAAGTTACAAGCTGTTATAAATTCTTATTATGAGGATAAGGAGGCCCATACATTTGAAACCCCAGTGAAGGAGAAGTTTATGAGTTTGGTGCTTAGACATGCCTCATCTTCTCTATCTTCATTTGGCCAAGAATAGAGGGAAAATCTTTTCTATACAGGCTACAAAATTGAGGGACAACTATGTATGCTCTTTATTGGCAGTGGGGTTTGCACCAATGTAGCAGCAACATTTATGGTTGAGAAATTGCAAATTCCTATAATATCACATCCCAGTCCTTATAGACTTAAGTAGCTGAATGACCAGAGCAATCTCTTTGTTGATTCTTAGGTTAAGATATCAATCTCTATTGGAGATAGGTATCAAGATGAGGTGACCTGTGACATACTACCTATGAGTGCTTCTCATTTACTTCTTGGACAGCCATAGCTATTTGACAACCGAGTTATCCATGATGGATACTCGAATAGCTCTACTTTTTAGAGGAGTAGTAAAGGTATTATTTTACATCCTATGAAGCCCGAAGAGATTAGAATTGCTTAAGATCAGATGCATACCATACAAAATAAAAGAGCTTTGTTTATGAAGAGGATGCATATGGGGAGAGGAGTTAGAAAGAGAGGGGAATTTCAACATTTGCATGGAGTCGGCAATGGTGAGGCTAATATTGTGTTATATTTGTGTAACTCTTTCTTGCAGCTTCAAGATTTGAGGGCAAATCTTCAACAAGCCAGGGAAGATGATGAGAATCAATTCATGACTTCATCTATTAGTCTACTTGATGAAGTGAAAGGAAGCTTAACAAAGGAAACAAGTGTAGAAGACAAGATGGTCAATCAGGTTACAAGACCGATCACTAGAGGCCGAGCTCAAGGATTACAGAATCTTACCATACGAGTTCTATTAGACAATTTGGAATCAAAAGAAGCTAATTTGGTTGATGTTCCATCCATATATTATGACTTTAATGAACTACACGTGTCGGTGCTTCAGAAGGACGAGTAGATGAAGGCTGGAGCATCATGACATGTAGGCTACCACTTAGGCCGCAATCCTTTAATTATAGGCCACCATCTTACTTTTTTAGGCCGACAACTTATGTATTTGGCTGAACTATCCTCTATTATTTTCACTAGTTTTTAATAGGTTTTGCCTTGTTTAAGGGCTTTACTATAAATATTTATGTAATAAACTCTTTAGCTTTTTGATATTTGAAACCTTAATAGGAGAATTTTCTCTTATCAATCATTCGTATGGTTATGGCGAGATACCTGTTCTTATCAATTCAATTGGATTGTGGCGAACAAATCAATCTTATTAATCTCTTATAGATTATGGCAATCAAACCATTTCTCTTTCTTATGAGTAATATCAAGAGAGATCGAGTATAGTTTGGATTATTATTGGTGAGTCATATCCAATAATAGTGCCATCCCTATCTTTTATTTCTTGTTTCATAAACACTTAAAACCTAGAAAATCATCATTTTTATTTTGTTTAAGCTTTTGAAATTGAGATTCGCTGCATGCCCAAGTCTAAATTTTTGTGCCTTGTATTTTAGGCACATCACAAGCCAACAAATCCAAAATAATTCTAGTCTTCAAAATCATATAAAAATTTCAGAATCTATAAAAGATATCCAAAAGTAAATAAAAATTTCAAAATCCTTTATAACATATAAATTCTTAACAAAGTTCCAAGTACTATAAAAGATCTCAAAATTCTTCTCATATTATTTTGTATCTGAATCTATTCCTCAGCAAGATAGTTTGGACCACTATCGCCCTCCCCTTGATAAAAAATTAGATCATAACCACATATATCACAAACTATGTCTTCACCTAGACCTGAAAGGGAAAGGAATGAGCGAAAAATGGTTAGTACACCAATCCACAAAACAAATGCATATGCACAAACAACATATAATATTAAGTGCAACTTAACTAATGCAAACAATCAATTTATTATCTTTATTAAGTCTACAGGTCAACATAGTCCAAAACTATTGTACATTAGTCTCAAACTCGGAATAACTCAGACCCCATTAGAAATCAACTAAGTCTTTTGAAAATAGGTAATTATATACATATATTGGTGAATGGGTACTCTCCAAACACCTGTGGCCATACTGCCAAATCACCTAAATCTAGCGAAATCATCTCTATGCACGAGTCCACTTGGGATAACCTCACATATAGATCATCATGGTGCCACACCAGTATCACTGTCTGCTAGGTCTTTAGTGGTCATAACCAAACACACCCATAAAAACAATTTAATTAAGCTAAATAGATTTAGATTCACTATTCATTGTTCTTACAACAAACATACCAAAAACTAAACCTGCAAACACATTCAACAAACAAGGAAAGGTCGTACCTTTTCAATTTCAGGAAAATTCTCTAAAACCACAAATTCTCTAAGAATAACAAACCCCAATCCTCAAATCTCCTGATAATTCACATATGAACAAAGTCATATTAAACATCATAATTATAGAATAATTCCTATCATATCAAAGTCTTCCAAAAACCCTAACCTTTCAAGAACTCCTTAACTGCAAATTCTTCCTTATTCAAACTCCACAAAATCTCACAACAAGAACAACTTTTCTCCACAAAACCCTAATTTATAAATTAAGCAATATCAGATAATTCGTTGCATAATCGACATCACATAATCGATTCTTTTATTGAATCTATGTTTTATAGGATAAGAATTTACCTTAGATTTCGTCTGATTCCAAATCCTAGGTTTCCTCATATATAATCAAACAAAAACTCCAAAAAGAAAACTTTCTCTGAAACCTTAGATAGATAAACCAACAAGAACAAACATGGTATATCGCTAGTCGTTCCTTTATTTAAATCTACGATTAAAAAGACATAACTTACTTGATTTGAATCTTGATCCTTGCTTGATTTCTTGAAAGATTGGATCTTGATCCAAAATTAGGGTTTCTCAGAAAATTCCCCTTCAAAAGCCAAATAAAACCTTAGGCGACAGATTGATATGTAAAGAACTTGATAGATGAAGGCGGAATTACTTACACTTTGATCCAAATCCAATCTCTACGTGATTCTCTCTTCCAATAACACTCAATAACCTTAAAAACACTCTCTGGACGGCAAAGGAGAAAAGGACTAATGAAAAACACAAACCCTAAAGTTCTATTTATACAAAGCATTTCGGGCAGGAAAGCTGGCACTTATGTCGACGGCCTTTACTCCAACGCTGGCGGCCTATGTCTTTACGCCGACAGCTTATGTGCTGGCCTTCACCATTATCACAAAAATCTCCGAGAGCTTCACACTGGCAGCCTTCAAGTCAAAGCTGGCGGCTTTAATGTCAGCCAAAGTCCTTTCATCAAATATTTCGCATACAACTTTCCCGAGCTCAAATATACCTGTTCAAGGACAAAATTTTCCATTTAAACAACATGAATTTACCTTTTTACCCTTCGTTATAATTTATTTACTTGTATATTATAGATCCTTTATAAGAAGGTCTTAAATTTATTGGACATTTAGAATGAAAACAAGCAAAGCCTTTACTCCACTGACTCAGGTAAGTGAGTCATGAGTATACAAACTTGAATGTTAAGAGTGAGGAGGGGTATCTTAAAACCTGGTTACTAGGGTGATAAGCTCGGGATGAGCCAACTCAATGAACTCACTATAACAAGAAGTGAGGAAAGGTAAAAGTTCAATTCATGAACTTAAAAAAAAAAATAGAGTTGAAAAGAAGCGGGCTAAAACCCATCCAGAGAATTCTCTCTGAAGGCTTAAGAAATGCTTGTTGAAGACAAAAAAGTTAATTAATGCCAAATATAAACTCAAAAGACTTTAAAGAAGAAATCGAGGAAAAAGTCAATGCCATATGCTTTCATTTTATGTTGATAGGGTAGTATATTAGCTAAATGTCTGGAGAAGTTTAAATGGTTGTTTTTCTTGTTTGGATTTAGTGTCTACTTTTAGATTGAAAAATCTTATGCTAAACACAAGGATTAAAGTTTTTTTGGTTTGGGTTTACTATTAAATTTTGATTTAAGTAATCTAATTACATGTGAATAGTAAGGTTAGAGCAGTAAGCACTGTAATTGCAAGTCATGAAACTTAAGGAAAGAATTATACTTTGTAATTCGGATTTCAATTTTGAGTTTTATTATTTAGCTTGAGGACAAGCAAAAGTTCAAGTATGGAGAAGTTAATAAACTCATATTTTATACACTTTTCATTTCTCAATGTGTGCTTAATTTGTGTTAATCTTAATCAAAATTGAAAAAATTAGTACTTTGATGTGCTAAATTATGTAATTCAGGTCATTGAGGACTTGGGAAGATAGATAAATGATGTTTGAAGCAAAGATTCATCTTGAATAGAGCCAAATAGAGTAAAAACCGGTTGAACTATGTTCAACACCGCTAGCATTCAATGGAGAATCTTCAAGTGTTCAAAATTTTCAACGAAGGCTGACCAACTGGAATTCAACACCGCCGGCGTTGAGGTGGTGTTGCCAATCCATAGAAGCAAAATCCTTAACACTAGGTCCTACACTGCCAATGTAAGAAAGGATCTCAGCCAGCTTCTGCCATGATGGTCTACGCTGGCAATTAAGAAGCAATGCCGCATGGTTTAGGTAGTGTTCAATTCTTAGAGTCCAATTGCTTAAACTGGCTTCTATACTGGCATGTAAAGTATGCAACTTGTCGGCATATGTTTGGCATTGAAAAAATTCGTTCTTTATTTTGAATTGGGTGTCTGCAAAAGAGAGAGAGAGATCGGGGGAGAAGAAAATAATGGAGAGCATGAAAATAGAAAGTGAGCATTTTTTAATTAGATCTACAATCCAAGATTGGAGCTTTTCGCCCTGTGTTCATGTTTTTGTGATCAACACTACTTGTAAGAACTAGTGTGTGGTTTGATTTTCAAATTTATCTCATTTCTATGTTCAATGCAATTTAAGTTGTCTGCTCTTATGTATATTACTTGTGTAATTGTAGGAATTGAATTGTTATTTGTAGTTAAAACAATGTATTGCTAAATTTTAATGAACTTGATGAAAATCTAAATGTACTGAGAGGATTGTTGAATTTTTGTTGGGGAATTGTTATAACCGTGATTATTTATGTTTAATTCCTACTATGAATTTTATTTCTAGAAGGAATTTGATTCATATTAATTTTGACAACTCGAAAGAGAAGTCAAGGTTAGAAAGGAATTTTTGAATTAAGATTTGATGACAAAAAGTGGGAGCAGAGTTATTAGATCTTGTTTAGAAACTTTAATTGAAGATTAATTGTAATGTTGACATCAATATTTCACTAAGGAATTAGGAACATTGGTTTTAAACATTAGAAAATTGTAGAATTGGAAAGTTCTCGATTGAAATTCGATTCCACTATTAATTTGTGTAGTAGTAGCTATCTGATTTTTAGAGGTAAACTAGTTTTTAAACTTCAATTGTGGGTTTAATCATAGTGTTTCACATAAATATTCATGTGTTTAATAGTTAAATTTAACTTGAATTCAGTATGATTTGCAATCATTTTGAGTTAATAGTGTTCCACTTTAAATCATTGAAATTGTCCTTTTGAGCAATAGCTATCATTTAGTTAGGTTAGATAAAAGAAGAATTGATATTCAGTAGAATTAGAAAGAACTCTTGAATTCAACGCTAAATATTATATTTAGACTTATTTGAGTTTGTATTTAATTATTCCTCGTGGGAATGATACTTTTCTCATCACTATATTCTTTATTTGATCTGTGTACTTGCTGGTGATTTGCTTTTCTACAAACATTTTCAACGGATAACGCTTTAATCTTGATTTCATGATATCCAAATTAAATCAATCCGAGAAAAAACCTTTACTCCTTTAGTTGATCAAACAAATCATTAGTCGGAGCAAGGTGCTCCCATGGTGATGCACTGGGGTGTATAAATTCCTTGTACGATTCTCTATAGTCTATGCCAGCCTTTGTTTTGTTTTTCTTTGACAAATATACAGGTGCTCCCATGGTGATGCACTAGGGCGAATAAATCCCTTATCCAAAAGTTCTTGCGATTTGTTTTTTAGCTATTTAATTCCACGGGTGCCATTCTATAGGAGACTTTGATATCAGTTTAGTTTTAGGCATAAGATCTATTGTAACTAGGTAAATCATCTGGAAAAACATCTGAGAATTCACATGCTACCTGAATAGTCTAGATATCTAGCTTGTCTTGTTCTTCTTTCATCGAATAGATCATACTTCTTTCTAACTCATCAACTTTTTTTGCCAAGTTCTTCAATAGTCTCATCTCTTTTTTATATTCTAATCGCTTCTCTCACAAACTAGCTCTTTTCTTCTCATCATTGACAAATGAAATTGTCTTAAGTTGACAATTCACTTTTAGCCTTTGCCATTGTCAACCATGTCATTCAAGATAACATCATACTTTTGCATGTCTACTACTATAGAATCTTAGTATATTCTTTGATTGGTGATTTCCATTGGACATCGCTTTTAACTTCACAAGTGATTACCATTCCTTCGCGGAGTCAAAATTCCAAACCTTTTCCATCTTCTTCGAACAAAGTCCAACTCTTTAATTAAATTGGTGTTGAAAGGAATGCATAGCACCAGTATTAAACAAGGCATATGCAGGTGTGTGTTGACCATGTAGGTTCACTTATTGTTGGTAGTAGCCTAAAATACCTTTTAGACCTACAAGGCATAATTGGTCTTAGTAGACATTATGCCTACCCAAATTAAGTGAAGATATGTGATCTAATTTATCTATTAACAGTCAATTATTTAATCCTTTTGTGACGTGATATCTTATAATTAACTTAATGTGTGTTAGATATTTTTCTTTTATATTGTTTATTCACATATTTCTTGATTCCAGAGTGATTGACTTAAACAATGATTGATAACTCTTTATCATTCATTCGAGCATGGCCATACATTTCTCAGTCTTACTCATCAAGAGGCCAAAAGATATCTCTCTCAAATTAATAAGAGGAACAAATCCCATTTTAATCACTCAACTTCCTTTATATGATTTATATTATGCCCAATCTCAACCTTTATAATTATTCGAATAAAGATAACGTTTGATTGAGTCAAAACACAATATTCCTCATGTTGGAATCTATGGTGATTTTAGGCTAAGGACTAAAACAACACTATAAATGAGAAATACTTACCGCATGATCCATATAGCATTCTCATATTTGGTCAATCCAATACAATGTACTCTAACATGTATTCATGTGCTGGACGATATATTATATCCATGATCAGTAAAACATGACCATCATAAAAGCCACATACTAATTTAATTCATTATTTCATATAATGAACGATTTGGGATAATTTATAATAAAGTTATTTTTTCTTTTGGTTTACTATTAAGTCACATACTTCAATGACATAAGGAAATAACAAATTTACTCATGGAATTACTTTATCAGGTAAAAAGACCAATAATAAACCTCGATAAAAAGGATGTTATTAATATAAAGATAATAAATATCCTAATGAATAAAATCATATGACCTAGGGCACATTACTAGCAATATGAAACTTTAAGAGTATCAAGTACCTGAAATACATTGAAAGACCTTTCCACCTAGGATAGCCAATCTAGCTTCTTCAAGTTTTCCTAATGCCCTCAAAGTACCTATTGCATTTGAATAAACTCAGTAGATTATTCCTTTATGGATAATGTGCATATTTTGAGGGTTGGTATCTCATGTTGAGCTGGGGGGTGGTGCTCTACTTTCCTTAAAGATTCCTTAGATTGATCTCTTTTCTCATGTATTGCAGCAGGTGGAGGAACTAGGGGGTAGGAGTCCTTGATCTTTAAGGTACTATAGGAGGTATGACTGGTGCTCTACTAGAGCAGTTTGGGGTATTAAATATAGTTTAACTCCCTTGTAAAGCTTGTAAAATCAAAGCATTCTATTGTTGGATCTTGTAGAGATCTTCTAATCTATTAGGAGGTGGCATAGATATATTCTACGTCTCGGTTTGTCTCTACTCACAGGTTCAGAGCTCAGATTGAACCGCTGGTCTAGCAGCTTGAGCATTTCTTGCTTTTCTTTCGCATCTGCTAAAGTAATTTCCAAACAATAAACTTTAGCATTAAATCTCAAAAACTCTTGTTATTCATTGCAACATCAATCAATACTAGCACATAACTAAATGCAAATCGTCATAATTAAAGCACAAACTACATTTTAATTTTGCCACTTTATGTCTGTGATTCACCAGGATCCAAACTGACTTATCTTCATCACTTATTTTACTCAATCTAAGCCAAAACATCCTTTAGGAGCCTTATGTATATTTAACTTCTTTCTTACTCTTTCAACCATGCTTTGATACAAACTTGCCACACCTCACAGGTACCCTAGTTGCAACGATATATCATGTAACAACTGAGGCCTCTGAAGTTACATAAGTACTACGCAGCTAATATTCCCTGTATTGAGTGGACAAATAAATATGATCAAATATTGATTAGAACAAGAAAGATTTGCATATATTAAGTCATAAGCAAAGATATATAAGTTTAGGTCATCACATAAATTTACATCTTTGGTCTTAATAAGCTTCACTAGGACATCGATTCATGAACTTAAAGGAATTACAGACCATAATTTATACTATTCAAAAAAAGGTCTTCCTTCCAAACATATGATACATAATTCCTCTTTCTATCCTAACTCCACACCTGGTCTTGGTCTTGGTTGGTCTTAGTCTTCTTGCTTATATTCCTATAAAAACAACAGTTTAAAGGAGCATGAGCATTAAAAGATACAGTGAGTAAAAGAATCGTAACACAAATCATTAATTATCATGGTTTAGTAACAATCATATACAATGTATCCACCAAACATATGTAACATACCTGGTTTAGATAACCAAAATCCAAATCTATAGGGATTTATGCCCTCCTTAGGGGTTTAAAAATCAGTTAAGTAACTTTAACTATGAGAATCCAAAATAAAGAAGGAGAACTCTTTCAATCTCATTCACTATTTTAAATAGATATAATATATACTCTCCACTTCCTTAGAACTTGAGAATTCCCACTAAGTATTAATACTCTAAAGCTACTCTAACACATGCAATCCTTTGAAGCTTGCTTAGTTTCAATGAAGTGGTTAATCCTATGGTAATCTTAACCAGATTACTGGACTCAAAAGCATTACCACAAAATTGAAATGTTGATACGTGACATGAGTATCATGTATGCATGTTAGTTTAAGTTAAGGTCGATAAGTTTTATTTCATATTACTTGGTGATCATTTCAATTTTAGACACTTATCAATGTTAAACTAGACAATCATTATCATCCAATGAATTATCACTTTGAATATAAGGTTTATCAGTCAATCATACAAATATAACAAGCAAAGTCCCTAATCCCATGTATTTAGACAATTTGAATTACATTTAGATAATGTTTTTAACTACTTTGAAGTGACAAACAAAGTGAGAGATATGATATGATTATTCACCTTGCATTATGCTAATCGTCGTAGTAATCGGTTGGAAAGTCCGAATCTTGATCACTAGTTCCTTATAAGTAACAAACAAAATTTAGTAGGCATGTGTCTATGTGGACTTTTATTAACACTTAACTATTCTAACTTATTTATTATATTTTAGTTCATTGATCTTTAAGAAATTATAGGGCACTAAGCTCAACGACCTTATCTAATAAGAATTTTATTCATATATTCTTACACACATATTTATTTATTTATTTTTGGTGAAAGAGGGTGCTACATGACTAACTTGCACGGCTGTGCTAGAGGCCATGTTGGGCAATAGGGGCATGTGCATGCTTATGCACCCTAGAAGAGCACAAATAGCCCCTACCATAGCCCTTTAGACCCCTATCTGAGACTAGACTTCATCTAAACATTACCATAGCCCCTAAACACCCCGTTTGGAGTGATCTTTGATAATGGTTCAAGCAATTTTTGAAGGAATGGTCGGATATCAAGCAAATATTGGAGCAATCCTTGTGAACATGTTCAAGCAATTTTTGAAGGAACTAACTCCATGTGTGCTTTCTTCATCGATAAGAGCATATGCCAGTAGCATAATATGTGAAATATCTAAATCTTTAGCTAAGTTAGAAATTGGATTTAGATAGTTTAATTAGTGCAAGTAAAATAGATAATGAATTATTTTAGATAAATCTATGAAATTAATTTATTAAATAAAATTATAGTTGAAATTTGAGATTTAAATTCTCAAACCCGTAAATATGTTTTTTAAATATGTAGTGGATTCCTAAGTCCCTAAAATTTAGCTCAATATTTTATATTCTTAACCTTCTTAAATTTTAGAATTACCCGCTTTCCTCAAATATAAGATCTTAAGTCTAAGCTCAAGTTAGATGTCAATTTGATATAAACCAATCTCCTAAATTAAATCCCTATCTTAAGTTCTTGATTTCTAACATATTAATCCTCATTTTTTTTAAACACTTTTAGAATTAAATATTAATATGAAAGTTTTAAACTTAATACCATTATCCTAAAAATATCTTAAATTCCTCCTTTTTCCTCCCTCTCCTTTGTTGCACCTGTCTCTCTTTTTTCTTGTCTTTTCTTCTTTTCTCTTCCTTTCCTTTTCATTTCTTATATATTTCTTTTTCTCTCCCTTTCTTCTTCTCTTCCTTTTCTTCAAAATCACACTGCAAATCTGAAGTTCGATAAGATTAAAAGAGAAATTGAAGATGAAAATAAGATTTAAGTAGAGAATTAGCTTGAACAAGCTACATCAACCCAAGTAGTAGTAGTAGTGGTAGAGAAGACCAACCTCCTTGGATTTGCTAAAAAGATAAGTTTAGTTGTTTTTCTTATTTTAATTGTTTTTCATGCATGCAAATGTCAAATTAGAACTATATAGACATAGATCTTGTAATCGAATTGATAAATTAGTATGATATTGACATATATGTCAAAATATGGATATGGATATGCATATGCATATGCATGTGTAGATTGCATGTTTGATGAAATGATTTGTGGAAATATGATATAGAAATGTTTATAGGACAAGATTAAGCATGGGTACACTAATGACAAGTTGTTTTGTTGATTTATGTTGGATATAAGTAGCTAAAAATTGTGTAAAAGACGAAGGGAAAACGTAATTATAACACGAAATGAAAATTGAGGGTGCCACTGGTGTGACTAGGACCGTGATCTCCTCTAATCAAAAGATAAAACATGATAACGGGCATTATATGCAAGTAATGAACATCAAGGCCTAGATCATGGCTGTTACGGATGGCGTGATCTCCTCTGATAAGAATTTTCAAAGGAAATAGTTTTATATCACGGTCGTGACAAGGGGCATTATCTCCTTATTACGGGCGTGACAGGCCCGTATTGGTGATCAGAGCCTCCATCACGAGCATAATCTGTCCCCTAGAGCTATTCATAAAGAAGGAAAAAAAAAAGAAAGAAGAAAAATAAAATGAAGTAGATGAATAATAGTTGACATGTTATATTAGTTAAATGATATAATTAAATATGGTTTAGTGAATTTATAGATTTAAGAATAATTGGATTAAATATAGAAGTTATATATGAAATGAACTCTTCAATAAACTTAACTTCAACTCGACTTAATAAGTTATAGTGAGTTAAATTGAATTAGATTGATTAAGTTTAATCATCTTGGCTTAGTAATTGAATTAAATGATTAATTCTAATCAATTTGGCTAAGTTAAAATAATACAAGCTTAATAAATTATAATTAGCTTAGAATAATGAGTTAAGATAAACCTTAATTAACATGGAGAATATGTTATTTTAAATGTGTGTTGTTTGGAAAATGAATGTTTTGATGATGTTGTTGTAATAAAATAGTATAAACAAAGTCAAAAGAATACTTTGACAGACAATGGAGAACTATCCGTATTTTAGCATGGCGATCTTCACAGCCATAGTGAGATTTCTAATTAGTGTATGATCAAATAGGGTTTTAGTAAAAGTTGATGTAATAGATAGTTAATTTAATTTCTTATATGAGTTTAACTCTTGAACAAATATGGATATCTGATATATCTTCTAAAAGGACTCTAAGACTTGATTGATTCACATAAAAAGTATGTAATAACTTATGTGTTGTATGCTAGGATAGGCATCCTAAATGAATTTAAACTTAAACTTGACTTAATAAATGAGTGTTTCTTATCCTTGTACCATTGAATCTGGTCCGATCAGCAGCAACCTTGTCCCAGAAGGAAGTGGTACTATAGTTTAGGCGCTTAGGCCATCCCTTTATCATGATGCAATGGCAATTCATAGTGGCTCGACGGATAGCCGATAGGGCAAACGGTATGGTGTAACATTTACTTATGCTTGGGGGAAATATCATGATTAGTTTACGTTTATGGGAACGTTTGAACTAAAATCATGTTTATGGACTAAGCTGTAAGTAATGATGAGTAACAACTTTAAACCCTACATAAAGTTATTTTCTTGTAATGTTATGTAGGATATATTGGCATTTGGGTTGCCTATATCAACCCCTTGAGTGTCTACTGTTACTTAGGATCCCGGTTCTTAGAATTGTTTCGGAGTGTGAGTACTTAAGTGTTGATTTGTTTACCTAAAGTTAAAGATAATAAATTGTTATTGCTGCATTGCATTTAGCTAAGCTCATGTGTCACCTTATGTGTTATTGTGTTAATATGTATTGGGCTTTAGCTTATTATTGTTGTTATTGTCTTTCTTCAAGTATTTTATTGAATTGATGAAGATGATGATGTACATGATGATGATTATGCTTGTCTTGGGTATGGTCTATTATGGAGGTTTGAGAGGAGGAATGAAGTGAGATAAGACCGATGGATTATTTGTGTATTGTTGTTTGTTTTTATATATGAAGCTAGATTTATCTTTTGAAATTGAATTTTCTTTAAAAATGCTTGTGGAGCCCATATGTTGTAATAATCTTTTAAAGCTTTATTTATGAGGAAGTTGATCTACTCATTTGAGTAGAAGCTAGAAATGTTTTTATTTTGGATTGCTTTCCTACCACAAATCCAGTTGTTTCCAAAATCTAATCAAGCGGTTTTAGAATTTAAAATTAGCTAGCAATGTTCAACATAAATAAAATCCTTAAAAGGGAAGTCTGAGCGTGTAATACATGAGGTATTGTAGTGACAATAACTGTCTTAATTAAATTTAGGGCGTTACAATATGATTTGATCCATCTACCACCATGGCAATAAGCAGTTTGATCTTGTATTTGCCACATACAAGAATGTGCCATCAATGTGATCACGGGTCTATAAAGTTTCAATAGAGATAAATTAGTTCACTACTGACAAGCATTTATCACTACTTTCAATCATGTGTCAAGAACATACCTGCAGTGATGAAACGCTTCAATACAGGGAGCAAATGCCTAAAAGAGCTTGTCAAGGAAGACATGTCTAGCAATATCTAAGTCAACTTGTTAGTATTTCTCTTTTGATGTTTTGATGATAACAAAAAGATTAAGTATTACTAATGAATTTTTGAGTATGCAGAAATCTCACATTTAATGTGATAAGTGAAGTAAGAGTTTTCAAGAGCTAAGCAAGAAGTTATGAAAATTTAAAGATAAATCAGAAAGTAGTTCAGAGACAAAATAGAATCAGAAGGAAACTCAGAGAGTGAAACGGCTGAGCGACAAAACAAAACTGCTCAGAAGGTAACTCAGAAGGTAAACTGGGAACAAGAACAGGATTCGCACAAAAAGATCACAGTTCGAATCTTTCAAAATTATTTTATTATTTTGAAGACCCAGCTCCAAAGTTGAGTGTATTTGGGTAATACATTCAAATGTTCCACAAAGTTGGTTATTATATCCAAGGGGATTCGATTTTTTTTATCAACGTATAAAAACTCAAAAGCTTATGACAGAAAAATTAAATTAATCAAAGATCAGATTATGTCTGTTATTTATGGCTTGGGTTTATATTCAATGATGTTATAGAATTCGTTTTGTTATCAAGTTTGACAGTCAGATCAAGAAGGAAAGATTCTATCCTATTCTTTTGGGATTTAGAAGATATTTCACGAGAAAGTCTATCTTCAAGATGGTCAAACAATGATATGGATAAACATCAACGTTATCAACAGCAAGATAAGATTTGGATAATCACAGAAGTATATCAAGCACAAAATCAGGAACTACTGGAGATTATCATCTATCCAATTGTTTTGAATTCGAATTCACTAACCGTTTTCAACCGAAGAAGAAGGAGAATTTTAAATTTAAATATCTCGAAGACATGAAGACAGAGGTGTGAAAAAGACGAGAATAATCAAAAGCCTTTGAGAATCTCTTGCAAAATTACTGTCATTCGAAATTTTCCTTGAGCTGAAATTTTAGAAACGTTTATTCTTTTGTTTCAAAGCATTGTATATCTTGAATGAGATTTGTGTAGAAGTGAGAGTTACATTTAGTCTCTGTAGATCAGTAAATAGCTTGAGTGAAGCTAGATAGGCTGAGCAGAGTGTTTGAAGTTCTTTGTTGAAGAACAAGCTTGTATTCTCATTTCTTTTGGAAATAGTGGAACATACCGGTGTGGAATACCGGGTCCCCGGCTTGGAGCTGGAAGAGAGGATTGACGCTCGAGGCGGAACCTCTATAAATCGATCTTGCAATCTCTTTTCTACCTTATCTTTTTAATTTCGTGCATATTTTATTGTTTATTCTTGCTGCATTATAAACTCAGAAGACCAGTCAGAGAGTAACTGGAAATTTAAGTTCTACTGAACATTGAACTCAGAAGATCAGTCAGAGAGTAACTGGGAGCAAAATAAATTTTTATTAACATATTTTTTTAATTATTTGCAAACTTGATCTTGTCTGATATTATTCGAAATTTATCAATATATTTAAAATAGAGTTTTAGAAGCCATTTAATTTGAGTAACTAAGCGAAGTGAATTTGGTTGAATTTGAAAAAGGTTAAATTTTATTAAATAACCAATTCACCCCCCTCTTGGTTATTCTTTCGGGACCAACAATTGGTATCAGAGCGGTTCTCTTTTGATTAATTGAGTGATCTTTGAAAATGGCTGATAACAACATTGCAATGAACAAGGCTCCTTTCTTTGATGGCACGAATTTTGCATATTGGAAAATGCGGATGTCCACATACATTAAAGCTAACGACTTTGATCTTGGCAGGTTATCTCACATGGTGATCATACTGTAACGATTTCTGATGATGAAGTGTTGACTCTACCAGAGAAGAGGCTGATTGAGACAAATTCCAAGGCTAAGAATCTCTTACTCATGACTATTGCATCATCTGAATTTTATGTGATATCATGTTGTGAAACTGCAAAAGAAATATGGGACACTTTATGCATGACATATGAAGGAACTGAAACTATAAAAGATACTAAGATTAATGCATTACTTCAGAAATATGAGCTTTTTAAGTTCAAATCTAATGAGAAAATAAAGGATGCATTTGATAGATTCACTGCCATATCTAATGAACTGACATCACTTGGTAAGAAAATCCCTGAACCAGATTTGGTGAGGAAAATACTCAGAATTCTTCCTAGAACGTGGGATGCGAAAAAGACTGCTATTGAGGAGGCTCAAGACTTGAAGAGATTGACTCTTAGTCAGCTGAAAGAAAAACTCATGGCATATGAATCTCACTTGGACACCACGGAAGAAGCTGAAACAAGCACGAAAGCCATAGCTTTCAAAGCTAAGAAAGTCAGTGAAGCAGAAACCGAAGATGATGATGACAGTGATGATGAAGACATTACTTTGCTGGCACGAAGGCTCAATAAAATGCTCAGGAATAAAAGAGGTAAAAAGTTCAAATTTACTAAAAGAAAAACTTACAAAGGTGATGCAGGTGAACTATATAGAGAAAAAGAACAAAGAAAAGAGAAGAAGGAAATCATTTGCTATGAATGTAAGAAGCCAGGACATATAAAGTATGAATGTCCATCTCTCATTGAAAAAATGAAGAAGTTCAAAAAGAAGAACAAAGCGATGATGGCAACCTGGAGCGACTTGGATGAGTCAGAAGCTGAATCAGAAGCTGCAAGTGAAGATGAAGAAGAAGCCAACTTGTGTTTAATGGCAGCATCCGAGGTAAACTCTGAGTCTGATGCTGATATAACGATAGTGAGATGTATGTAGAAATGAACAAATTGTTAAAGGCTCTCAAAAAGGCTAATGTAGAATATCTAAGTTAGACATTGAAAATAAGGCTTTAAAAAATGAGAAAGATGTCTTGAAACAAACAAACAAATTGATTATTGATGAAAATGATTCTGAAAATTGACAATGAAAAATTGCATGAAAATTCTGGTAATCTAAGAAAAGAAAATGGTGTTTTGAAGGATGAAATTAAAGATCTAAAAGTAAGATTTGAAGATCTGTCAAAAACCATTACAAGCACCTTCAATAAGTTTGATGAGAGTGATAAAAAATTAAATATGCTACTTTCTAGTCAAAGAATTGGAAACAATAAATATGGACTTGGATATGAAATTGGAAGTAGTTCTAACCATATGAAAAAGACTGTATTTGTGAAAGCAAAGGAAGTTGCATGTAATCAACAACCTGTTATCAGAAGGGAAACAATGAATAGACCCATAAACAATAACAGAAGGTACCTCAGAGTGTGCCCTGAACAAAGATATCAAGTCAGAGGCAACCTCAGAAGGTCCAGTCAGCGATACACTCCAAGGTATCCTAGACAAAATAGATGGAACCAGGTAAATGCAAGATATAATATAAGACCTACCTATACTTGTTTCTTCTGCAATAAAGTAGGACACATTGAAAAGTATTGCTTTTATAAAAAGAACAAGCTCAATTCGAATCAAGTAAATAATAAGGAGAAAATGAGCTTATCTTATCAAGGACCCAAGCTTGTCTGGGTTCCTAAAAGGGTTTGATAGCCTTTTATGATTAATTGCAGGAACAAGGAGCAAAAATAAAAGGAACTTGGTACCTAGACAGTGGGTGCTCAAGTCATATGACAGGTGATGTTTCCTTGTTTACAAATTTAGTATGGAAAGAAAATGGTTATGTAAGATTTGGAGATAATAATAGAGGTAAGATTATAGCCACAGGTATGATTGGTTATCCACCACATGCTATAGAAAATGTTTCACTTGTAAAAGGACTAAAACATAATTTGCTAAGCATAAGTCAATTATGTGACAAAGGATATAAAATGATTTTTGAGAAAAGTAAATGCTATGCATATGATGATAAAGGTATTAAAATGTTTGAAGGATTTAGAAAGAAAAATATTTACCTAATTAAACCATCTGATATGGATATTGAGTGTTGTTTTCTTTCTATATCTGATAATGTGCATTTATGGCATAAAAGACTTGGACATGTAAATTTTTATCAACTCGAAAAGTTATCCAAAAAGAATCTTGTTGCTGGATTACCAAAAATGATTTTTAAACAAGATATTAAATGTGATACATGTCTTAAAAATAAAATGGTATCAGCTCCTCATAAAAGTAAAAATGTAATATCTACCAAAAGACCTTTAGAATTGTTACATATGGATCTCTTTGGTCCAACAAGAGTTTCAAGTATTGGAGGAAGCAAATATGGACTTGTTATAGTTGATGACTTCTCAAGATATACTTGGGTACTGTTTTTGAAAAGTAAGACCGATACTTTTGATGCCTTTCAAATTTTTGCAAAACAAATTCAAAATGAAAAGGTTTTTCAATTATATCTATAAGATCAGATCATGGTACAGAATTTGATAATGCTCAATTTATTTCCTTTTGTGATGAATTTGGTATAAGTCATAATTTCTCTGCTCCTTACACACCACAACAAAATGGTGTTGTTGAAAGAAAAAAGAATAATACAAGAGATGACACGTTCAATGCTTAATGAAAGCGGTGTTGCAAAGAATTTATGGGCTGAAGCTGCTGCAACAGCATGTTATATCATAAATAGAGTTTATATTAGACCTTTCACATCAAAAACAGCATATGAAATTTTTCGAGGAAGAAAACCAAATGTTTCTTATTTTCATGTGTTTGGTGCAAAATGCTTTGTGAAAAAGAACATTCATAATCTTGGTAAATTTGATGAACGTTCCGATGAAGCAATATTTTTAGGATATTCATTGAATAGTAAAGCATATCGGATTTTCAATAAAACATCCAAAGTTATTGAAGAATCAATAAATGTGCGTTTTGTTGAAGAAATTAAAAATGATTGTGATGATGATAATACAACTGTGTTTTTGAAAAATGCTACTAATGATGCTACTATATCAGAATCACCAAAGAAAAATCATCTAAAGAAACAACGATACCTGATTACTCAGAAGCTAGATCAGAAGGTCAAACAGAAGGTAATACAGATGCTAGTGCTAATACACCAGATAACTCGAATGCTTGGAGATATAAAACGGCACATCCACCTGAATTAATAATTGGTAAAATAGATACTGGTGTTAGAACTAGATCAAAACTAAAAGACTTTGAAAGTCACTTTGCTTTATTATCAGAAATTGAACCAAATTGTGTTGAATCTGCTTTGATTGATGATAATTGGATAAATGCCATGCAAGATGAATTAAATCAATTTCAAAGAAATAATGTATGGGATTTAGTGCCTAGACCTTTAAATAAATCTATTATAGGTACTAAATGGGTATTTAAAAATAAATTAGATGAAAATGGCAAAATAGTAAGAAACAAAGCTAGACTTGTAGCAAAAGGTTATTCTCAAGAAGAAGGAATAGATTATGATGAAACTTATGCACCTGTTGCTAGGTTAGAAGCCATACGTTTGCTACTTGCTTATGCATGTTTTAAGAATTTTAATTTATTCCAAATGGATGTAAAGAGTGCATTTTTAAATGGTTATATTAAAGAGGAAGTGTATGTTGAGCAACCACCAGGATTTGAAGATCCTTTCAAGCCTGAATATGTATATAAATTAAGAAAAGCTTTATATGGACTCAAACAAGCCCCAAGGGCATGGTATGAGAGACTTAGTGATTTTCTCATCACAAGTGGATTTCAAAGAGGTAATGTTGATACAACCTTATTTTTGAAACATTATGATAAAGATATATTGATTGCACAAATTTATGTTGATGATATAATTTTTGGATCTACTAATGAGAAATATTGTCAAGATTTTGCAAAGCTTATGCAGGCTGAATTTGAAATGTCTATGATGGGAGAATTAAATTTCTTCTTGGGTCTACAAATCAAACAAACTAAAGAAGGAATCTTTCTTCATCAAGAGAAATATACAAGGCAAATTCTGAAAAAGTTTGGTTATGAAAACAACAAACAAGTGACTACACCAATGAGTACTTCAATCAGGTTAGATGCTGACTCAGAAGGTAAGAAAATCAATGAAAAACTTTATAGAAGCCTTATTGGATCTTTGTTATATCTTACTGCTTCAAGGCCAGATATTTTGCTTGCTGTGTGTATATGTGCTAGATTCCAAAGTAATCCAACTGAAAATCATCTAAAAGCTGTTAAAAGGATATTCAAATATATTGCATGTACTGCAAAATTAGGAATTTGGTATCCAAAGAATCAAAATTTTGAATTGATTGGTTTTTCTGATGCTGATTATGCTGGTTGTAAAATAGATAGAAAAAGTACATCTGGAACTTGCCAATTTTTAGGAGATAAATTGATTTCATGGTCTTCAAAGAAACAAAACTCAGTTGCTTTATCTACAGCAGAAGCTGAATACGTATCTCTTGGAAATTGTTGTGCTCAAGTTCTTTGGATTAAACAACAAATGCAAGACTATGGTGTTGAAAATAAATTTATTTCGATTAAATGTGATAATACAAGTGCAATTAATTTGACAAAAATCCAGTTCATCATTCACGATCAAAACACATTGAAATTAGACATCATTTTATACGAGATCATGTAGTTAATGGAAATGTGTGTATTGATTTTGTTCCAACTGAAAATCAACTTGCAGATATATTTACTAAACCCCTTGATAAAACCAGATTTGAATTTTTGAGAAATGAGATTGGAATGTGCTATCCTTTTTAATATTTTATTCATATGTTTTTCTCTTAAAAAAATATATATAAGAATAGTAAATAAATTAATATTCTGTGTTTGTGATTTTGAATTCAAAAGATTATGGAAAACGTGCAAGACAAGTGAATCATTAATCACGTCTCCATTTTCCCACGCATTTCAAACGGCCAAGGACGTGACTCTTCCATTTCCCTGTGCTGCTGCTATTCGTCATCCAACGTTCCTTCTTTTTCTAAACAAACTTCAAAATTTCTCTCATTTCGCGCTCTCCTTTGCTCTTCCAAACCCTAACATGGCACCACGAAAATCATCAAGACTAGCCTCAAAAGGTCCTAAAGGGAAAGTTGTCAAAGGAACGATAGAGATTCGTGATGAATCTTCTGATTCAACACGAACACTCTCTGAACTTCAAGAAGGTAGAGAGAAAAGAACGAAAAAGAAAAATGAATCTGTCGAAGTTGACCAAACAACCCCTGAGACAGAGCAAGAAAAGGAAAAAGATTCGTCTTCTTATGAATCTTTAGATGTTACTACCCCAGAATCTGAAGGAAAGACTAAGGAGGGTTCAAACCCTAAACCAGACGGTGACTCAGACGGTGATTCAGAAAGTTCTAAGGAAGAAATATCTAAGTCACCACAAAAGAAAGCGAGTTCAAAAAGAGGAAACTGTCTTCAAGATCCCCAAAGAAAATGTCAGAAGCAAAAAAGAAGAAGATAGGAAGTTCTTCTAAGAAAAGGTATGGGAATATCAAGATTCTTGATAATTCGTTCATAGATTTTTCTTTCTTTAAGAAAAATGGGTTCTATTGGAACCATTGGCTCGATAATATAGGATGTAGAAATCTGTGTAATTTGTCTAGTGAAGTTGCTGGAGAAGTTATCAAGGAATTTTATGATAACTTGACTTTGTTGGATGGACTGAAGTTAAAGTCTGAAATAGCTGGGCAAAAAGTTAAGATAACTAGGAAAGATCTTATTTCATGTTTTGATATGAAAGATGAGAAAGATGATGACTTCTTTGTATCCATTAAGAAAAATGATCTGTTTCGTGCAATAAATGATGGAGTGGGAACATATTCTGAAAAAGATGTGTTTAATACTGAGTTTAGCTTGATAAGGCTGCTACACAAGATAGTTGTAGACTGTTTGCTTCCAAAGAATGGTAGTTCTACTACGATTAATAAAACCGAAGCTATTGTCATTCTGGCAATAAAAAGAAATTTAAAGCTTGATCTACCATCTTTGATTCTGAAGCATCTGTGGAAAACTAAGTTTAATATGCCTTATGGAAGCATGTTGATGAAGTTGCTGAGGTTTAAGAAAGTAAAGCTGCCAGAAAATGCTAAGTTTCCTCAGAATCTGAAAAGAATTGGGGAAATAGTGCTTATGAGAATGAATATTAATGTTAAGCACAAATTCTGGTTTGCTAAGGATGGAGCTTGGTATGTTCATCCTAAGTTCAGCAAAAGAATTTTTGATTGGGAGAAAATTAAGTCTGCAGTTGAGGGGGAGCACTTACTAAGAGCAGACAGTGGTTCAGAAGGTGATACCCAAAAGAAGGATAAAAAGAAACCTCCAATGCGAAGAGCAGGAAAAGAGGTTATGAAGGAAAAGAAAAGGAAGAAACCTGCAATCATGACTGGAGGGAAGTTTGAAATTAAGGAAGGAGAAGGAAAACATCTGGACACTGACTCAGATAGTGACTCAGAGGGCATCTCTGTTAAGGGTCCAGGAGAAACATCAAAATCAAGTTTTAAGAAAGCTATTCTTGATCTGATGGAGAAAAGATTTACAGAAATGAAGGCTGAAGTAGAACACATGTTCGAGGACATGTTTACAGATCCTACTCATGGCTCTGTTTCATCTCCACCTCCGCAACATGATTCTGTTCCTTCTCCACCAGTTTTTGAAGCTGACATGGATGTTGATCCTCCTGAGAAGTCTGAAGCTTCACATCCTGACAAGGAAGTTTCACCACCTCCACCGACAGTGGAACCAGATGTTCAATCATTTCAGTTGATTCCTTCTCTCAACCCTCTTCAACATCCGAACCACAACAACTCCTCAAATCATTCTTTCTGATGTTCTGATAGAGTATCTGCAATCATTCAATCCGCATTTAATTCTTCTCCACCTCCTGAAAGCTCAACTCTTCCTATTTAATATTCTGGACGGAAGAAGACCACAGCTAGGAAGTCAGTCAAGCCCAAAAAGAAGCGCTAATTTTCTTTTCTGTTTTTTTAGTCTGTTATTTTTTTTAAGAACTCAGTTGTTATGATCCTTTTAATGCATTTTCTTTCAGACTATTTGCTATTCTCTTTTATGGTATTTATTCTACTTGCTGATAACAAAAAGGGGGAGAAGATATTAAAACAAAGATAATCATGAAATAATATGCAAAATGATGATTAATGAATTTATGTGCGATGCAAGTTTTGTGCAGGTTATATAAGATATTGTATTTTAATTACTGAATTATCATGGATTATGCAGATTATGCAAATGAATGGAGTTATCTTGAAAATATTTTTTTGTTTTAATAGATGGGTTTTGTTATCATCAAAAAGGGGAGAATGTTAGTATTTCTCTTTTGATGTTTTGATGATAACAAAAAGATTAAGTATTACTAATGAATTTTTGAGTATGCAGAAATCTCAATTTAATGTGATAAGTGAAGTAAGAGTTTTCAAGAGCTAAGCAAGAAGTTATGAAAATTTAAAGATAAATCAGAAAGTAGTTCAGAGACAAAATAGAATTCAGAAGGAAACTCAGAGAGTGAAACGGCTGAGCGACAAAAAAAACTGCTCAGAAGGTAACTCAGAAGGTAAACTGGGAACAAGAACAGGATTCGCACAAAAAGATCACAGTTCGAATCTTTCAAAATTATTTTATTATTTTGAAGACCCAGCTCCAAAGTTGAGTGTATTTGGGTAATACATTCAAATGTTCCACAAAGTTGGTTATTATATCCAAGGGGATTCGATTTTTTTTCAACGTATAAAAACTCAAAAGCTTATGACAGAAAAATTAAATTAATCAAAGATCAGATTATGTCTGTTATTTATGGCTTGGGTTTATATTCAATGATGTTATAGAATTCGTTTTTTATCAAGTTTGACAGTCAGATCAAGAAGGAAAGATTCTATCCTATTCTTTTGGGATTTAGAAGATATTTCACGAGAAAGTCTATCTTCAAGATGGTCAAACAATGATATGGATAAACATCAACGTTATCAACAGCAAGATAAGATTTGGATAATCACAGAAGTATATCAAGCACAAAATCAGGAACTACTGGAGATTATCATCTATCCAATTGTTTTGAATTCGAATTCACTAACCGTTTTCAACCGAAGAAGAAGGAGAATTTTAAATTTAAATATCTCGAAGACATGAAGACAGAGGTGTGAAAAAGACGAGAATAATCAAAAGCCTTTGAGAATCTCTTGCAAAATTACTGTCATTCGAAATTTTCCTTGAGCTGAAATTTTAGAAACGTTTATTCTTTTGTTTCAAAGCATTGTATATCTTGAATGAGATTTGTGTAGAAGTGAGAGTTACATTTAGTCTCTGTAGATCAGTAAATAGCTTGAGTGAAGCTAGATAGGCTGAGCAGAGTGTTTGAAGTTCTTTGTTGAAGAACAAGCTTGTATTCTCATTTCTTTTGGAAATAGTGGAACATACCGGTGTGGAATACCGGGTCCCCGGCTTGGAGCTGGAAGAGAGGATTGACGCTCGAGGCGGAACCTCTATAAATCGATCTTGCAATCTCTTTTCTACCTTATCTTTTTAATTTCGTGCATATTTTATTGTTTATTCTTGCTGCATTATAAACTCAGAAGACCAGTCAGAGAGTAACTGGAAATTTAAGTTCTACTGAACATTGAACTCAGAAGATCAGTCAGAGAGTAACTGGGAGCAAAATAAATTTTTATTAACATATTTTTTTAATTATTTGCAAACTTGATCTTGTCTGATATTATTCGAAATTTATCAATATATTTAAAATAGAGTTTTAGAAGCCATTTAATTTGAGTAACTAAGAAGTGAATTTGGTTGAATTTGAAAAAGGTTAAATTTTATTAAATAACCAATTCACCCCCCTCTTGGTTATTCTTTTCGGGACCAACACAACTGTTATCCATTCAAACTTTGTTTCTGGATTTGCCTCTGCTATCACATTAAGTACATGCGGGAGCTCAGCAAATGAATCGTCTCAACATCCATACACTTGCTCAATAGCTTTTCACTTTGTCTCACAAATTCTCTTAATATGTGTTGGTTTCTCTCAATATTGATTTTGATGATAACAAAAAGGATTACGTAATTACTAACAATTTTATTAAGTCTGCAGTACTTGAGTATAATCAAATTGGTTTATGAAAATGTTTTCAAATATGACTCTATTTAGAAAGTTTATTAGAAAGTGTTTGGAAAGAATTTTAAGAACAAATAGATAGTCAGAAGGTTACACAGAAGGTAAAATCGTTGGTTTACAAAACTATTATAACGGTCAGAAGGTTAATGAGAGAGTAGACGTTTCTATGAACGAGTTTTACAAACAGACCTCAAGAAATTGGATCTTCTATGATTATTCATTAATTTAAAGACCCAACACGAAATTTGAATGTATTTGGGTAGTATATTCAAATGTTCCACTAAGTTGGCTCAAATATCCAAGGAGATTCAAGTTTACATTGAATTAAAAGTGTTATTCTTGAAGATTTAATATTTTGATAGCAATGATATTCAAGAACGATGTCAAGACATATCCAAGATACATTTCAAATATGTCATGAGAAGATTACCTGGTAAATCTATAAGATATCAAGGTTATGTTTCAATAAAATTAAGGAATTCAAATTCATAAAGACAACAAGGATACGAGTCAGTTTTTTTAAGGAATACAAATATGTTTCAAGTGAACAGTATCAAAAGTGAAGAAGATAAATATCTACCCCAAAAGTTTGTCTACAAGATAAGGATTATTTTTCAAATTATCCCAGCTGTTGCACGACATCAGGTTTTTTAAGATTATGATAATAACAACAATGATATCAGAACATATCATCTTCAAGTTTTATCTCTTAGAAGAAGTTCAAATTATGAAGCACGAAAAATCAACAAGGCTTATCTCTTTGTACATTACATAACAGCATCCAACAGATTTCAATCAGAAACAAATCAAAAGCAAGGAACTTATTTAAATTTTTCAGTTGAAAAAGATTCAACTAGAAGATACAATTTGAAAATTACGAACAATATCAAGAGTTAAGTTTATCAACTTCAATTTCTAGCCATTGGAAGAAACAAGAATAAATTCCATATGCCCAAAAACAGAGACGGGAGAGAACAATCACGTGAAAAAGCTCAAACAAATAGAAAGCCACGAAATTCATCTTTAATTCGAGCAAATCTCTATTAATCTTATTGTTTTTACTTGTTCAAAAAATTGAGGGTTCACATTCTATTCCTCTAATTTAGATTTATTCACTTTGTGTGAGTTTGAGAGTTACAAGTAGGTTCAGTAGATTGATTGTTAGCTTAAGGAGAAGCTTGGAGATTCAAGCTGAGTACATTGTAGCCAAGTGCTTTGGCAAAGACAACTTATAACTTATTGATTGTTGATTGGATAGCGGAACATACAGGTATGGAATACCAGGTCCCCCGCTTGGTGCTGCAAGAGAGGACTAATGCTCAATGCGGAATCTCTATAAATCGATTTTGCACTCTCTTCTCCCTTATCTCTCTTTATTTCGTGCATAGTTAATTGTATTTCTTAGCTGTGTTATATGCTTAGAAAGTAAATCAGAGAGTAGCTGTAATATCTTTTCTTAAGCAGAGAGTTAACCAGAGAGTAAAACTGGGAGTTTAACTTTAAAATTATTGTTTAATCTTTTGCGGGTTTGAGTAAACTCTTTTGATTTGAATTTTGTTCAAAGATATTAGTTATTAAGTTTATTGTTTTCAAATAAGTTTTAAAGCAATTAAAGGTTGAGTAACTAAGTGGTGGGAATTTGTTTGAACTTTTGAAAAGTAAAATTTTTATGAATAACCAATTCACCCTCCTCTTGGTTATTCTTTCGGGACCAACAATATGAACATTATACCTAAACTTTTTCAATATAGTCAATTGGAGGTCTTTTGCCTGACATCTAGAGATTTATGAATCTCCATTATAGTGCACTGGATATGCTGGTGGAGTCAACTGAGAGTGATCTGTCCAGTGATTTCATCTAAGCATGTGTGGGGTCCTTCATATTTAGTGATGTGAAACCATCTATCATGTTTTTTAGCTGCCTTCGAGTCTCTACTTACAACCTCTATTGTGGATATCAATGATTTAACTGCCCATGACCTTGGGTTCGAGTCTATCACCTTGAAATTGTAATGGTTTGATATGTGACACATTTTAATTGCTTGTATGAGATGATATTTAGTCTCAAACTATACCCCAACCTTGAACTCATTGCTGAAGCTCCAATTTTCACACTCATTTCTTGCTCATCATTAAATGCAATATCCACTACCTACATCAGTAATGAAAAAGGGTATTGGCATTGAGCTCCATACCTCATCAATTTTTGCAAGAGCCACGAAGCAGTGTTAATAATTTCTCTTAGGTTGTATATTGATAGTAGTAGTTTGCTGGGGCAAACCTTCTACATTATCATTTCTATCATCATAATTGTCACTTGATTCACTTACCGATGAGTCTTGCAGCGCATCAATATCATGACCACAACTCCAATCAGGTGCACCCATTTCAAAGTTACTCATCTAGACCTATGTGCTACATGTTATCTGAATTAGAGTGGAGTTTGAATATGCTAACCCTTGGCTACTAACATTTCCCTCGATGCCCATCTCCAGAGCATGTGCCAGTGGCTATTCCCTTTAAAATATCTGCATATATACAACAACTAAGCCTTCGGTGTACACCAACATCTCCTTTGCAGCATCATCATCGGTCACTAGAATAACATTATATGCGTCCTATCTCCAATAGCTATCTTATGATACAACTCAACTCGATGTGTAGACTTATTTATCTTAAGTCTACTGCAAATGGTGTCAAGTATTTGCTTATACGTAGAGTTTCTACTAACACTGATCACAACAATTAGCTGCTTATCATAACCAAACCTATCATTCTTTCCATAATGTTGCTATGAGCTACAATATAAACTTGGCCTTATCAATTTCTCCTCTTACCCGCCAGCTCAAAAAACACAGATTGAATGCATGAAATATAATCATGACTTATCAATAGCACTCCCCTAATATCGAATATGCTTAGTTATGCTAGTATAAGCATCTTAGCTTTATCAAAAATATTTCATTGATGTAGGTTTTAATATCATCAAACATGATCAAGATATAAGACGTATAATAAAATATATGATTTCATAATTTGATTTTCTAAATTCTAAAAGTATACGATAACATCTAAATTACATTATACGATGTCCAAAATGTAGCATCAACAGCACATACAATGTAAATGAAAATCGCATAACCACTCCACCATACAACTCATGTCATAAGTAACATATAATTAGCTTCAATATTTGAAAAAAAAAAAAAAAAAACAAAGACATGTGACGCCAAAAAAATCTACAATGCAACATCAATAATCGTGAAAAATAAAGCAAAAATCTCAAAAATCTTACTTATGGAGCTTGTTGCTGTCCACTCGATTTTTGGTACGAATTGCTTTATTTTTCACAAATTGATGACTTTGTAATGCCTGGTGATGATATCAACTAAGATAACTAGCTAATTTGAGGAAAATTGGTGCTGTAATTGAGGAATTAGGGTTAAAATTTATGAGACGAATTGTTTTTTTTTTTTCAAATTGCCGTTCAAATGAGCAGGAGGAAGAAGAAGAAGCAGAAGAAGAAGAAGATGGTGAGGAAATAATATGCCCATCAATCTCGTCTTTTAAAAAGATAAGATTTTTTCGTATAAAAAGATCTCATCTCTGGAAAAGATGAGGTCATACACTTATTACTTGTCTCTTCTAGAATGAGGTGATATTACTTAAAACTGAGATTATTTTCATTCTAGTAGTATTTTTATAATTCGTGGTTAGACACTTATTACCTGTCTCTTTTAGAGACGAGATGATATTAGATTATTTTCAGTCCAGTGATTTTTTTTGTAATTTTATTTAAGAATATAAATATTTTTTTTACTTTTTTCACCAAAAAAAAAAAAAAAACTTGTTATTATTATTATAATTTCCTAATCTAGTCAGATACATATGATAATTTGGGCAAACTCTTCCTGAAATTATTTCGTTTCATCATTCATGATCGGATCAGTGGAATAGGTGATGTTGCTATATTTATTTTGAACCGTCCCAAACTCTTCATATGCAAGGAACAACAAGAAGTTAAAGTTTTCCTAGATTTGATGAAAATGGGGCTTCTTTACTTAGTCCTCAAGGAAAGAAGCCTTGCACAGAAGAAAAGTTTTCGATCTTGATTTGACCAGCGTGCTCAATTTTCTGTCCGTTCACAATTCCGGTACCAATTCTTAATTTTCAGTTTCAGGTATTTATACAGGTTTTCTATGATTTACAGCTGATGTTCTCTATTCATGATACTTCGTTCTAATTAGGGTTCTTATAAGCGTAAATTGGTTCGCGGTCGGGCTTGTGATGCAATTTATTTTATTTTCTCCTTATCTTAATTGAAAAGCTTCTAGATTGATTTGCTTTTCGCTCTTCGATTTAAGTCGCAAATGTTTCTGCAAAAGTTAGGGTTTCCTATTCTGTTCAAAGACTTCTGGATTATTAATTATATTTTATAGTGAATCTTGAAAAGATTGGGATATAATGAGGTAGCTAATGGAGACAAAGTGAGGTTTAGAAGTGTATTTGATATCCAATTATGATAATGCGCTTAGATTTTCGAGCTCTTGAATCGGAATTATTGTATTAGTGTAGGTTTAGGTAGGAAGCTTGATTAATGTCGTCGAGGACTCTGAGGAGAAGACTCCACCATGGAGATGTGGATGGAAGAGGGAACGAGCATTTTGAGGCATTGGGATTAGATAGTTTGAATGAACCTTTGTTAGAGCATAGTGAGCAGGACAATAGGCTTGCTGAGGTGAAATTCATCTTCTTAGAATTGAATTTGATAATCAGTGTTGTCGTTTTGTTTTCATTGTTTATTATTTCACCCTTTTGGGATCTAATTATTTACTTTGGTTTTGGTTTATCATAAATAAAGGGATGCACTCCGGAAGATCTGTGGGATGATGAGAGAAGGAAGCAACATCTGCACTGGACATTAGTATTTAGCCGGTTGATTGCACAGTGGGTGCAATGGCTTGGTATGTGCATTGTTGTCATGTTAGATATAAAACGAGTGATTTTTACTTCTCATATATTTCTTGTGCCTGTTGTTTGATAGAAGCTGTTTGTAATTAAACCATATCTAATTAATTTTTATGTCAGAACTTGTAGTTTTGATCTGACTTTGTCTTTTTTAGTTTCAGAAATCTTAATGCAGGAAGATAGGAGTCAAACCATAGCTAATGTTCTGAAAATGAAAGAGACATTTTAACTGCTTTTGCCTGATTTTTATAATAGTTAATAAGAATCTGACATGGTTACCTGCTAGTTCTCTGTAGAAATTAGTGTTTTTGGTCTCTTTTATTGCATTTTTTGCAAATTTAGTTAGTGCTGAACAATTGTTATTCTTAGACCTTGTATCTTTATGTTTTGGTTAAAGATAATGCCAGTAGTTCTAGATAATATCTAGGTATTTGGTGGCAATAAAAGCAAGTGTAGCTGGACAGCATGTGATAGGTGGTAATGTAGCATAAAAGTTTGATGCCATGCAATTTAGATTGAAGTATCATTTATGATAGCCTCAGAAGATGATTAATCATGGTATTCTGATGACATAGATTGGTTGGTTTTACTGCTCATGCCTGGCAACTGTTATCATGGAGATACTAATGAACAGTTTTGTTTTTGCAGCAAACATGGTCCTTGGATCTCAATCCCTTCTATGGCGATTTTCACCCTTTGCTTCTTTTTCTCAACATGGTTTAAGCAAGAATTTGCTGCAGCCTCTCACTCCTTTGCAGGTATCACCATGCTTAATTGATCTCACCAGAATTAGCTTAAGGTTTTTTTTATTCCCAAAACCCCAACCCCGGCGCCCCCCCCCCCCCCCCCCCCCCCCCCCCCCTCCCTCCCTCTCGTCCCCCTCTTGCCTCCTCCAAGTAAAATTGTATATTTGCTATTAAAAGTGGACTTCACATGAGTGGGTTTTATTCATGATACATCAGAATCCAAATCCCATCAAGATCTTCTTCCGGTTTCTACACAAAATACTGGCATGGTGAAAGTTAATTAGTTTATCATATTGCTATATAAATCTTAGATGAAGGCATTTTTGTCATTAAAATATATCGATGGATAGAATTCTATAGAATAAGCATTTTATGGGGGGTTTGTGAGAAAAATCTGGTGTTCTTTTACAGTAGAATTTATGGCCAATTTTGAAGTGCATTCATTTTATAAGCAGTTGTTAGATTAGAGTTCTTGTAGTCCTACTCACATTTTATTTCATGTAGATTTTCATGTTTGACTGGTTATTGAATCAAAGAGAAACTGGAAAAATGAAATTGATACTTTAGGCATTCTGTCAGCAAATCTTCTGGAATTTAAAACATATTATGAGAGGAGGGTGTTCACTAGCAAATCTTATTGTTAAGAATGTGGGATCGTCTTAGAAAGGCAATAGGTAATAGCTGCTTCTGTGACTACCTTTAGCTTTCGTGGCTGTTTCTGTGAGTGAAGAAAACCATAGAACTTCGCATATGCACTCCAAGAAAGGAGATGCTTCTCTATGTCAATTTGGCTTTGATTAATAAATAATCAGATAAATCAATATTAGCCTTGGTGTGGCTTAAGTTGTTTTTATATTTAAAGCCCAATAAAATTCCTTAATAAAACGATATTCACTAGCAAATCTTATTGTTAAGAATGTGGGATCGTCTTAGAAAGGCAATATGTAATAGCTGCTTCTGTGACTACTTGTAGCTTTCGTGGCTGTTCCTGTGAGTGAAGAAAACCATAGAACTTCGCATATGCACTTCATGAAAGGAGATGCTTCTTTATGTCAATTTGGCTTTGATTAATAAATAATCAGATAAATCAATATTAAGTAGAAGTTCTTAGTCTGGGAGGTAAAGCAATCATTCAATTTATTCTTCTTGATTGAAGGATGCCGAAGCTGAAGGGCTCTCTTACTGAACATCTTTTTAATTTTTAGAGGTTACATGAAAAATTGGATTTGATGATGTAGTCAATTTTCTTTCTAATTGCAGATCAATTAGCTTTCTTTTTGACATTTATGGGAGGATGCATTAAACTACTGTTAATTGAAAGGAAAGATTGGAATCTTGTTATCATGGTACTTCATATGTAGGCATAGCAGTAGGACAATGATTACCGAAAACATGAAAATGTTTCAACTAGTGAAGGACTTATGTCTCTGTGTATCACTTTATTGATATGACGTCAATACAGAACTGCTACTGATAGCTTAGGAAGTCAGGAACTGGGGGAAGCCATCTCAACTTTCATATTTTTTGGATGTTATTGATATTTTGACGGCTAGTCAGAATATTTTCAAACTCTGATCAATGTGCTTTCTGTAGGAAGAAAGGCTTCAAAATCTGAAACAGCGTTTGGAAGTTCCATTCGATGGTTCGAACGTGGAACATCAAGTGAGTTTTCAATAAATTTTTTTTTCATTGCTGTGCTCATATAGTTGCAGCCCCTCTTGTATATTCCTTTTCTAAATGACTTTTCACATCTGTAGCACAGGACATTTTGAAGTTGTGAAAGAGTACATTACTTTGGGTTTGTGTGAGAGACTTTGTGTTTACATGATGAGTGTTCATATAGCCCAATGGTGTAATTGCTTTGAGAGAGCTCCTTTCTTGGTTGACTCTATATTTTATAAGGAACAGAAAGGGAGGAATTGATTGTCTTTCATTTAGTTGGAACTTGGAAGAAAAGTGATCATACCATGTGTTCCTCAGAAAACTCTTGGGATGAATAAATTTAATATTTGATGACATGAAAATAGCCATTATCACTGACTGCTAGCTGTGGGTACCTGCACGTAATGTTTACTTTAAAAAACCTTTGGTAGAGCTACAAGTTTTAGATAGATTGCATGCTTTCTTCAGAGCTTCCTTGTTGTCACATCTTTTCCCCATTCAAAGCATTCAGCAATTCTGCCAAGGAATGGTATTTTCTTGAGAGAGAGAGCGTGCAGGGCTTGGTTTTTTTTTTTTTTTTTTTTGGGGGGGGGTGTGGGGGTTGGGGTGGGCGGTGTGTTCGGGGGGTGTCTGGGGTTATGGGGAAGGAAAGAAAAGGGTTAACTATGCAGATACTATCTTAGCTTTGATATGTCTCAAAGATCTTTGAACTTAACTTTGGTTTATTAGACATTGACCAAACTGTACTTGTACATACAAAGTCAATATCTCACCTTTGTATTGTTCTAAAGAAATATGATAAACTAATGGATAATGTTCCCTTTTATATCTCTTAGAAGTGGGTGGTTTTGCTTTGTCCTCTCCTGTAAATGACATTTGATATGCCTGCTTTTAATGTTATTATGATGCAGGATGCTTTGAAAAAATTGTGGAGTTTAGCCTATCCTAACAGGGAGCTCCCTTCACTTAAGTCAGAATTATGGAAAAATATGGGCTGGCAGGGTTCCGATCCTTCAACAGATTTTAGGTGCATATTTTTAGATGTAAATCAATTGAAACCATCTGTATGTCTTGTCCACTTGCTCATATATTGGTTGCACATTTTAGGGGTGGAGGATTTATTTCATTGGAGAACCTCATCTTTTTTGCCATGAAGCATCCGGTTAGTCTTACATAATTGTTGAGCTAAATATTTTGTTATAGGAGAAATCCTTGTACCACTGTGAATGCTGTTTATTTTGCTGCTGTTGTTTTTCTATACATTGTTATATTTGTCATGTAAATGACTTAAAATATACATAAGAAATAGTTTTGTTAGCAGGTGTACTCCAGAAGCAAGACTATCCAAAAAAGAAATTAAGTATTTTATATATATTTATACATATATATTTTTTGGCCAGAAAGCTTTGTAGTTTAATGCACAGGTTTTTCTAATCCTGGAACATTTATTTAATTTTTTGGAAATTGCATATTTATTGACAAAGAACTCAGAAACTAAACCGATTTGAAAAAAAAAAAAAAGTGAAAAAAGGGGGCAAATTTGATGCCATCCTCTTTAACACCTGAACACAAAGGCTGCTGCGTTCTCTGTTTTTGTATGTCTTCTTCATAATTACCTTAGAAGGAAAAGGTAAAGTAAAAAAGAAAAAGAAAAAAAAAAAAAAAAAAAAACCTCCAAGCAGGGCAGGTATATAGTCCAATGGGCAACTACTTGCCATGCCAAATGTACAGTCTAGAATACCTAAATGCATCAATAAACAGATAACAAGTGCACATGCACAGCCTGGCTATGGAGGATGATCTAATGATCACAAGGCATTTGACCCCTGGATCATTTTTGAAACAAGGTTGTCAAAGGCGAAAAGCGCATTCAAGGCGCAATGTTTTGTAATCGCTTGAGGCGAGAAGTGCAAAAAAAGCGCTCGCCTCGGTGAAATTAAGTGCAACTATTTGATAAATTTATTAAAATTGTTTTGATACACAAAATCATCAATATTTAATAATAATGTTTAACTTAGGCTAACAAAGACTATTTAAATATTAGATCAACATAACATCATGTTCACAAAATATTCTATTGATGAATTTATATTTACTACTAACAACTTTTTTTCTTAGAAAAATTGATTATAGAGGGAAAAAAAAGAAGAGAAAAACTCCCTATGTAGTAAATTGAAAATTTCCTTTATTATTATAATACTTCTATTCTACTGTTGAAAAATTTAAATTTATTTTGTTGAAACTTGGAATCAACAAAACAATCAAAAGTCAAAATTCAAAAAACCGGAAGAGGTTTGGCGGTTGAAACAATAGTCATAGAAATATAGAAACAACAACCAGTTTTCCTCCTTTCATTAAAGAGAGAGAGAGAGAGAGAGAGAGAGAGAAGAAGAAGATAAAAAAGAAACAACCAGTGAAGCCGAAAAAGGACTACAAATCAAGTATAAAATAAAATAAATAAATAATATAAGCATTAAGCATAAAGCATACCTGAGCTTGAAAAGGGAAGAGGGGTGAAGTCTGTCTATTTTTTTTACGTGAGAGAAAGAGGGGGAGACAAAGAGACAAGAAACAATGGGTATGGTTTTGCTTTTAAAATTTAACAAGTGTTTTACTAATATATTTTTTACTTTTATTCTTTTGCCACCTGTGTTGCATGCAAACACCTATAGTTAAAAGAAAATAAAAGTTGTTTTATCCTAATTCTTCACGTCATCTAATCTCCCTTTTATTGGTTTATAAACTGGAGACCATTAGCGGAATATCACAAGTGCAAATTTACTTTTTTCCCCACTTTTATCCTAAATTCTCATGTTGCTCCCTCAAAGCGCTTGCCTTAGAGCTCGTGCGCCTTGCGCCTAGGTGAAAAAGGCGCGCGCCTTGATGAAGGAGCCTCGCCTTGAACTTCGCAAGGCGCAAGCTTGTGCCTCGCCTCGCCTGAGCGCTTAGGCGCACAAGGCGAGCGCCTTTAACATCCTTAAGAGCACCTATATGCCTCATGGAGTCATTTTGGAAAGAGTGGATCCATAATGTTCCGTGGAGTCAGGTATTAAAAATGATACCAATATGCTCTATGGAGTTGGTTTTTGAGAGGGGTGGAAACAAGATATCAACTTGCTTGCTCGTTAGGGTTTCCTTTGCATTCTTGTATTTTATTTTTTGGGTTTTCTTATAAAGATTGTATTTTGTGTATGTTGCTATGGAACCCTAACATATTTAAGTTTATCAAACTTCTTGAATGGATTTTTAGGAATGAGTTTTCATTACTCAATTTGATTCTAATTAAGTTTGTAGTTCCTGATTTTATTACAAAACACTAAATTTATGAGTTTCCTTGACATTTGATTTCATTATAAACCCTAATCTTTAAATATATGACTTCTGTTTTCTTTTTTTTTTTTTTTAAAAAAAAAAAGATTTGAGCTCATTGTAAGGACTCTTCTAAATAGTTGATCTATATACGTAATCCCAATTTATTCCTTTTCAATTTTTTTTTGCAAAAAAAAAAAAAAAAAAAACCTATTTCTTGTGTTTTTGGAACTTCTCTAGGAACTGTGTTGATGAGTTCTTATTTCTGACTTAATTCATTATTCTATCCCTCATAAGGGAATTACGGTTAAGGCCCTAGTTAATGGGTGTCTTCTTTGTATCAAGGACAATTTGGGACATTTGTATGAAGGGGAACATAATGTTTCACTTTGTGCAGCAGGGTCATTTTGTTCAAAGCCCAAAGGCATGTGCCTTTGAATGAAGTCCCCAGTTTCTTAAGGTGAACTCTTCTTTGGATTTCCATTTTAACGTCACATTTAAATGCCCATCCTTGGCATTTGAATGACTGTTTTGTGCAATATTCCTCATTATGAACCTTGTTCTTTTATTTGCTTAACTTGGCATTTGATCCCTTAAATGCTCAAATACTTATCATTTATCACGTGTCCAATGGATGCATGATGTTTTACTATTTCAGTAGTTTATTTGACAGTGGAATTGTGGAAATTTATTGATCTAAATTCTTTTTAGTTTCTCTATCTTCAACCATGTGCTCCTTGGACATTCGTGCTTGGATATTATTGTTGCTCAATGAAATGGTTTGTATGCAGTGGAACATTGTTAATCAGAGCCAAATTTTCTTTTCATACAGGAATCATTTCAGAGATTGTTGCATAAACGTGATGGAACCAGGGCTGAATGGGAGTATCCCTTTGCTGTGGCTGGCATCAATATATCTTTCATGTTGGTGCAGCTGTTGGATCTTCAGGCAGGTAATCATGCTCAGAAACCTGCTTCTCGTCACACTGTTGGATGCAAAATAAGAAAATATGAGATTTGCACTGGGCCAGTTTATAACATTTGCAGGTCCACCCATTATGACACTGATAATTCTATGTTTGCCAATTGTTTCAAAAAAATCTTATTAGTTTGGATGGATAACAAAATAGCTCCTTGTTAGCTATTCTGTTGCATGCATATTAAGGATAAAAAAAATTGATTAGTGTCTTATGGTTGCAGCAAAGCCATCATCCTTGGTGGGTATGAGATTCTTAAAGTTGCTTGAAGAAGATGAGACGGCATTTGACAATCTTTATTGTGTAGCCTTTAAAATGATGGATGCTCAGTGGCTAGCAAAGCGTGCATCCTACATGGAATTTAATGTAATCTTCTGCTTGATCCTAGCCTTTTGGATTACTATACCTCAAAACATTTATAATAGTGCTACGACTTTGTGTTTTCTTCCTTCATAACCATGTTTTGACTTTCTTTTCCTTTTCCTCCAGGATGTTTTGAAGTCCACAAGAACACAATTAGAGCGTGAGTTATCACTTGAAGATGTCTCTAGTGTTAAAGAGTTACCGGCTTACAATTTGCTAAAACCATAACGTAATGTCTGAATGCACCTGACTTCTTTCTGCCCTCCCTATGTCACGCTTTATATTTTTTTGATCAGGAAAGGTGGTAAACATGTATATTCTGTATTTTATTTAGTTATACAATTACAATATCGAGGCTGACTTTCCTCCCCTAACAAGCTGTCCAGGGTTTGTCGAGTTCTAGCTCTTAAGTCTTGACTCATTAATCCACTGGAGGTTTTTGTGATAGGTCTATTTTTATTTTCCAATTTCATATATTTGTCTGAAAATTTCAAAAATATCTTCTATCCATATGATGTTTGGGTAGGTTTGTCTATGAATTTTAACGAAGATGGGGTGATGGACTCAGGGAATTACAAGTGCTTAGAGAAAGGTGAAAAATTTCCTTGGAACATCTCGACCAGTCGAATGTGTAGAGGATATTTGACCTAATTTAATGGTAATTTTCAGTTCTCTCTAATATACTTTCTTTCAATCTTCTAATACATTCGTAACAAAATGGTGAATATTTAAAATGATACTGGCTTTTATAGTTAATTAGAAGCTTGATATGTTAAAACCAAGCAAAAGTTGGGAGTATCACCTTTATTTTTTGATTAAGATAAATAATTGAATATCAATTATTATGTCGTTTAATTTGTGACTGCTACAGAGCAACAGGTTGCTGTACTAATGGTCTAGTTCCAACCAGCACCTTCCTTAATCTGTTGCTTCGTTTTGACCAAGTTTTTGCATCGTCGTCAAACTGCAAATGCTTATGGAATAAGTGCCATGCCAATCTGTTGTATATGGCTAACCGATTCCCTTTCATGGAATGCCACGAAGTGCTTCCACTTTTCCAGTTCAATATTTGTAAAATGAATTTCCATCTTTAATGAATGTTAAAAGTTCTATAAATACAGATTGTGTGGAATTGTTCTTTCGCATGAAAAATTACGCGAGTTACGAGTCATCCCAATGAAGTTATTCTAGTTTGATGAAACTAATATTTTAAAATTTGTCACTTGGAAGCTATTAGGTTGAGGCTAAACCTACTTCTCATCCTCTCAGTTTCTAACGGTTAGAAGAATCAATGCCATCTAAGATCCATGTATTAAGGCATCCCGATGTCTTTTTCACCTGTGAAAGATGGAAGGTTACCTTTACTCTTTTTGGAAACTTGCTAAGTGGTAGTTGAGAAAAGTGAGAGAGAAATTCTATAGTCTTGTGTATTTTTTAGCAGGAATATACGAAGTACAAGACAACTTTAGTTTTGTTATCATTGATCCACCAAGAATTGTTCTGTGAAAGTGATACCTGGAAAAAAAATTTACTCTAATTTTGTTTTGAACATTCAATTCAATTCCATTCTTTAATGTTTTACTAGGATCCGCAATTGGTATTGAAGTTAGAATTTTTCAAGTAATATATTTCCTTAGAAATGCTTTTTGTAAGAGGTGGGTTTCCATGATAGCAAGTAGTTCTTTGTTTATCTAATGCCCATAATTGATAACAAAATTTAGGCTTCTGAATAGTGAAATCAATTAGATCATAGATATGGTAAAAATTAGTATCTAGTTTAAGTGAAATAAGTGTAATGCCATGGAGATATATGAGTAAAACTACACATTTATCTCACTTTTGCATTACACTTTCTTACATATTTCGGCACTTCTAAAGTAAATTATGTTAAGAAATTAAGAAAATATATGCTTAAGGATTAGAGACACCATAAATCAAGAAAAAGGACCAAGAATGCAGTGTAAATTGCTAATTTGACGCTTAAGATAGATGAGTTGACCTCTTAATCCTATGTTGGAAAAAATTGAAAGCAATGATGTGCTCCTTTAACAGATTAGTTGATCATATTTATCTTCATTGAGTGCGGGGCAAATGAATATGACTAAAGAATCAATTAATCGGTAACAGTGTTCGTTACTTCTTTGCTTTGGTAGATTATGAGCTAGGATTTGAAGAGAACATGTTGTTATTGTATTAAATTGGAAGCTTGATGATAATTTCCTTTTGCATTAACTGTAGAATTGACCTTGGTAAACAAACAACTAAAATTTTTGCAGTAGAGGATCTAGAACATGGAGGAAAACTCGAAGCTGTTGTGGATGTTTCAAGTACATGAATAGCAGCAGATCCAATGAACAATAAACCAATTGAGTGCAATCATCTAGATCGAGGAATTCAAACTAGATCTGAGTCACTGAAATTAACACAATCGAGCAGATATTAAAGATGAGTGACCGAACTGTTCAAGCACATGCTGAACTTTGGCACATGACTGACAGAGTACCCATTAAAGCACTCACAGTCCTTCAGGAATGCCTAAGGAGAATGAACTGAGCGCTTATGAGGAGTTATTAAAGCACTCAAATGCTTATCTACTCTTCATCAAGGCCGAGCAGCAACAGCGAGAACAATCTCAACTGTAGGAACAATTTTGGACTGAGCTTAAGCTGACAGCAAGATCCAAGCATTGAGCCAAGCTAGCAAAGAGTGATTAGATACCAAGCTTCACTAAATTGAGCAAATAGCAGCAGTAATCCCCATGGAATGTGCAGCAGACCACTTTGTCCAAGCTTTTACAGTAGTCTAAATCAAGCATATTGCTACAGGGCGAGCACCCTTGCCAATCAAGCACCCAAGTAGACTATTGAAGCGTGCATATTATGCTAGCAGGAGTGCCTATATGAGCGCACACTCCTGAATACCCACATAGTATCACCACGGTGTGCCCATAAAGTAACAATCAAGTGCCAAAACAAGAGCAGCACTAAACACAGCCGAACTTCAATTGCTAACTTGGCAGAAACTTCAGCACGGAGTTGACGAGTAGGAACTTAGAGCAAAATTATTAATGTTTTAAGAATTTTCAAGATACTTTTAGTCATGCACATTTTCTTATGAGTATTTTATTGTATTTTGATTACCAATGCTTAGTATGACAGTCATTGTATTGATAAACTATTAGACTAATATGATTGCAATAGGTGAATTTGGTAAAGCCATTTGATGACCATACTTACCTTACCAACTTGTCAACTTTTTGTAAATCATTGAGACTGGTTGATGTGTTTGGTGTGCATATTAGCTTTTCAATACAAGCTTCTCACGTATGTTAAAGTGAGAACATTATCACCATTCTTCTCATTGTTTTATTTTCGTTTTTTGTTAAAAACCAACAATGTATGACAAATACAAGCAATCAAGGATAAAGGAAATAGTACTTTCATAACAACAATTAGTTAGATATGTAATGGTTACAACAAATTGTAACTGAACAATACTTATACAGAGCAAACGTCATAATTAAGAAACAGAAAGAAGGAAAAGGGGATGGATAGAACCCATTTCAAGATATCACAGTAGTTTGATTGTAGGAGCTTTGTCATAGCTCGAACATTGCCAAAACCATTATCATCTTTTTGAGTTTCTAAGTGATAAGTACCTTGTAAAACATACAAAGAAACACTTGCTAGAAATCAAAATATCAGAGTAAAAATCATAAACAGATCTAAGGTTTCGATAGTAACATTGAGAGAAGAGGCTGACAGTGTAAAAGTCTTATGGAGAGGTGACGATAGGAATGAAGTAGGGTTAATGCTAGACAAAGGGTTGGGTTGTGTTTGTTTAGTGAGTCAAGTCTAACATTTGCAAAAAATGTTACAAAGCAACAATGTATGATAAAGACAACCAGTCAAGGATGAAGGAAATAGTAGTTTCATAACAGCTTTTAGTTAGTTACATGATAGTTACAACAAATTGTAACAAAACAATACTTGTATAAAGCAAACAGCATGGGCGTTGCTGCCACAAAACAATACTTGTGTGGTTGTGTTTGTTTAGTGAGCTCTAGGTTATGTTTGTTTAGTAGGCCGAGTCTAACAATTTTCTCATTTTCTGCATTTTTTCTCTTCCATCCCCTGTTTCTGCATCATTTTATTTCAACTCCTACAAAAAGTGACTAGAATCTACAATAAAATCTGAGATGCAATGTATAATCTTGGCTTTATTTGTAATTGTTGTCATGTTTCTATTTTGCTTGTAGAAACCCAAAGTACAACAGTTGAACACCTCCAAGTCTAAGTAGCAAAGGAGCACATGTTGACCCATGCTTCCACACCTTCAAGAACCAATATGTGAGATCATGAATTTACCCAAGTGTCTGCTGCTTTCAACGGAGCTGTTGCAACTTTGTAGAAGCATTGACCTATTGGAAGTAGCACTAGATAGTAGACCAAGGAGTGGCGGAAGTGACTCTACTAACCAAAGCTCACAAACAGTAGAACATTTCAAGTTTCTTCCGACCACAATTGCAGCAAAATCCCAAGACAGAGTAGTAGCAAAAATGAGCAGAAAAGAATTTGTGCTACAGATTTTGGTAGAAATTCAATGAGTCGTACCTAGCACTTAAACCAAACTATTTTTTTGCAGAAAATTGCAAAAACCAACCAATTAGTGTCGAGTTCCTATGTAGCAAAGAAGATTTGGCATAGCTTGAGTTGATGGTGCTATTCCAGAAGACTAGATCGAGCTACTTTAGCATTAGTAGCAGCAACGCCCATGCTGCCTTGAAGTGCATCTACAGTTACCAGCCATGAAATAAAGTAAAGTTGCAACACTAATCGAGTTTTGGATCAAAGAACAAACCTGATGCTAGAAAGCAGCAATGAGCTGCATTCAATGAATTCAAACCGCAGCCAGTTTGAGCTACTAACAACAACATGGGAACTGAAGTGGCCACTAAGCATGCTTTGATTTATAAATAGAGTTATACTTTGTGAGTTCTAAGTAGCCGGGCAATCTCTCCACTAACTAAAGCTCTCAATAGTAGAACTAAATTATAATACCATAATCTAAAGGCATTACAACTCGCCACGTGTCCTTACTAGATAAGGATACACTAAGGCTATTATTCCACATATCTACAAAGATAACCATATAATTTCAAATACTCACATATAAGGACACCTGTTTAAAACAATTATATAATAACACAACTTTTGAATAATTTAGTTGGCATAACAAAAAAAAGTTCTTAAATCAAACATAAAACATCATAAAATTTTAGAATCATTAAACTATTTAAAGTTTGATAACAGTCTTCAACTCAGGTTTTCTCAAATCCAACATATCTAAGATTCAGTAGGAAAGTTAGGTCCACTATCATCACCCCTGTAGTCCACATAGACATCATATCCAAATAAATTAAATACTACGGGATTATCATCTAATCCTAAAAAAGATTAAAGAATGAGCACAAAGGCTCAATACGCCATACCACAAACACATGCACATGAACAAGCATTATAAAATTTCACATACAACCTAATAACTAATGCTGTAAACACAAATATATTATCTTTAATTAGCTAGCAAACAACATAGTTTAGAACCATCTACAATCTAGGCCTAAACTCAAAATGACTCATGACTCCGTAAAAAAAACCACATAGAAAATAGTAATATATACATACGCTGGTGTTTGGTACTCTCCACACCCCATAGGTACAGTACTTGTACCCCTCTTCGACTACTGGAATCATCTCTATGCACAACTCCACTCAGGACAGCGTCACACATAAATCATCAGAATGTCGTCCTAATAGCATCAATCCTCCCGATCTACTAGATCCAACTAAAAACAAGCAACAAATCAACTTTAAAAACCATATAGCATTAGATTTATTTGTAGATTCTAAACCTACTATCAAAAGCAGCAAACAAGGTAAGGTCATACTTGTAATAGCTTTTGAAACAGAAACCCTAACTTCATCGAAAATACTTAAATCATCAAATACTCATTCAATTTATGTTTTCACCAATATAATCATAATCATAATCTAACTATAATCAAAACCTTAAACTCAAAAGAATTACAAATCCTAAATCCATACACACCTTTCTCCTTTTGATTGTAAAACAACAATATCTCCAAAAGAATAGGGTTTTCTCTAAAAACTCCTCCAAACTATGACTCCCTTTAATATAATTCAAGCAAATTTCGAAAAATATCACTTTTATATCACCACAAGGATAGAAAATATTCATACTTACTTAGAACTTTGAATCTTGATTCTCCTTGATTGCATAAGACAAATCTCTAACAAGAACTTAAGGTAGAGGTCGTCACGGTTCGGTTTGCCGTTTCATGGTTCTATTATTCATGGAACCGGAATCGGAACCGCCAGGGCCGGGGCTGTTCACGGTTCCATAAAACTATCGTTTCTGCCTGTTCCAGTTCTATGTGAACCAGGAACCGCATAATTTTTTTTTTCAAATTTTTTTCTCATATTTAAAAGTTGCAATTATTTGACCATTTTTCTTGATATAAATTGACAATTATGTCAATGAACCAGAAGTTTTTTTTTCATTTTTTTTATAATTTACAAATATATTTTCTAACTTAGAAGTTCCATTTATTTCATAATTACTATAAATATATATACACAACGATTTGAATGAATTACAAATCATTTTCTTTCTAATTTACAAATTTGTTATTTCATTTAAAAGTTCCAATTATTTCAATGAAATGCAATTTTATTTTTTACAAGTTACAAATTTATTTTTTTTCATTTAGAAGTTCCACTTATTTGACAATTAATTTAAATACATTTGCATAATTATATCTATGAACCGGATTTTTTTTTTTATTTACAAATTCCAATTATTTGACAATTATTGTAAATATATATGCACAATTATTTCAATAAAAAATAATGGTTAGCACATAAACAACATTATTAACAAAAACATACCATAGATTAACATACATCTGAATGTCGATGAGTACATTCCAGTGGGCGAGCATTACATCTTACCTTCGGTACAAAATTAGCACACAAACTAGTATAATAACAAATAACTAACCAGAATGGCACAGTTCATTAACCAAGAATAAAACACCAACATCTAGAATAATAGCAAACAATTAAATGTAAACTTAATGCTCAATGGGCTAGACTAGTCCTCGATGACGTTTTAGCTATGCTCTTCACAAAGGAGTTGAATTCATTGAAATATTCGTCCTCCTCGCTTGAGTAGTCCTTCAAGTCTTGTTGCCGTCATTCCAGACAAGTCCAATCATGGTTGCAAGCTAGTGCCTTAACTGTCGCAGGTCCATACCGTGACCTATGCTTATCTAACTGCTGATCCGCAATACTAAAAGCTTGCTCAACTGCCACAGTTGAAGCAGGAGCAACCAGTACTTGTCGAGCAATTCGAGATAGTATTGGAAATATCTCCCCATGACATTTCCACCATTCTAGGATGTCAAAGTTGTATGCATCTACCATGTCACCAAACTAGAATGTTGTGTTCAAGTATTTATCAATTTCTGAATTTGATCCAATTCTACCAATGCCATGGTGCTTCTTGAACCGCCGGTGTTGGAGTACCACTCTAGGCTTCTCTATGGTGGTTGATATTGGAGCATTAACAGGGTTTGCTGGACTAGTCGGTATCTACCCACCATATATGGTACTAAATTGGGAATATAAATTCAACAACACATTACTTGTCTCTTTGAGGACATTACCAGCAAAATTTGCATACATGTCTCGAGTATCGAACAACCTGTCCACATGTTCATAATAATAATCTAGGACTTAAAAAATTATGGGCAACTTGTCTGTTGTTGTAGATAAAGTTGTGAAATTGCTGACATTGCAAAAAATTTTCAACGTGCCGCATTCAACTTTAGCTCAATCTGATATATTTGCATGAATGAAAATTTTCACAAGTAAATGTATATACACTATTTGCACTAGCAAGCAGAAGCTGTCATTTCCCTAGCCATGAAAAATATCAATCCTCTAGCTAGATTGGATTTGGCATTTCTTTTTTTTTTTTTTTTTTTTTAAGGTCATATTGTTTCCCGACTGACCCCTACCCCTAATTTGTCTTTTTCCTTTTTTTTTTTTTTTTTTTATCTAGACTTCCACTTTTCCAATTCCCAAGCCTGGCCTCTACCCGTTTGTAATGTTGATGATTGTTGTTTATTGTGGTCAATGTTTCATAAAGAAACTTTTATTTTTTCCTCATTGTTCTAGGCTTTGTAGGAGCTGTCGGCTAGGTTTTTTATTTTTATTTGTTAATTTAGGAGGATCCGAGTCGAAACCAGCGGTTCACGGTTCATATCCAATGATTCCATGACTCGAAGTAACTGCCAGATCTGCAAGGAGAACCATTCCGACTCCTATGATGATTCATAACCCTCCCCACGGTTCGGTTCCCAGGTCTAGAATCGGTAGGGACGGTTCGGGGCAGGTAACGATTCAAACCTACCCCCATGACGACCTTTAACTTAGGGTTTTTCTCAAAAATTCTTCCAAGATTAGCTCTTTAGATCTTGAATCTTGGTCCTTCTTAAATCAAGATCACTATTGACAAGCTTCTTAGGATCTTTAAGGCTCAAGAGAGATATTTTTCAGGGTTTTCTAGGTTAAAGGGATGGTTCAAAAGAAGAAGGAATAGGTAAGGATTATAAAGACAACTTGAAGACTTTACAAATTCTATATATGGACGTTAACATGAAGGTCGATAGCTTAAGGAAGAAGGCTGGCAGTTTAGGTACAAAACTTGGTGGTCTAAAACTTAAAGGACGATTCTATGGCCATGTAGGCCGGCCCAACACGGGTGGCATATAGTACCTAGGCCAACAGTATCAATGCCAAAGCCAACGACCTTTGTGGCAAGTATACCTGCATCTCTTTGTCTTTAATAACGTGTCTACCATTTGACAAGACATATAATTACATATTGGGGTGATCATAAAACCCTCTTATTTTTAATCAAATGACACTTTTTCCCTTTATTATAAATTATGTATCTTTATATTACATCTCTTCCCCCATAAAAAAACTTTCATCCTCACCTGAATCATTGAAAAGCTTGGGATATTTTGTTCTCATCTCCTCTTCTAGCTGCCAAGTAGCTTCTCGTTCAGACTAATTTGTCCATTGCACCTTTATGTATTTGATCACCCACCTTCTCAAATATGTTATTTGGTATCAACAATTCTTACTAGCTTTTCAATGGTAGAGAGATTTGGTTGTACTTCTAACAATTCCAAAGCTATTATTTGTTCAGGATCCTTCACATACTTTCTCAACATAGATACATGGAACATGTTGTGTACTCCTTCCAAACTAAGCGGTAATGCTAGTCTATAAGTCACATCACCTATTCTCTCTAAGATTTCATAAAATCCAACATATCTAGGGTTTAACTTGCCCCTCAAATCAAATCTAACAACACCCTTGGTTGGTGAGATCTTAAGTAGGACATGCTCTCCTATTTGAAACTGCAAAGGTCTCCTCCTCTTTTCAACATAACTTTTCTAATGACTTTGGGCTGCTTGCAACTTATGTTTGATCACTTTGACGTTATCAATAGTATCTTGTACTAGTTATGGTCCCAAAATATGCCTGTCACCTACTTCATCCTTATGGATCGGCGATCGATACTTTCTACCATACAAGGCTTCTTAAGGTGGCATCCTAAGCGATGCTTAATAGCTATTGTTATAAGAAAACTCCACCAAAGGTAAGTGTTCATCCCAATTACCTTTAAAATCCAAAGAACATACTCTAATCATGTCTTCTAGAATCTAGATGGTATGTAGTACTGAAAACAACTTTAGTGCCCAAAGCTTTATGTAAGTTATAAAATAAAGATAAATAATTTATATTGAACGATAAAAGTATCATTTTTTGTTGAAAAATAAAAGGGTTTGATGGTCAACCTTAATATTTATATATATGTTTTGTTAAATGGCAGACACATGATTGAAGATGAAAAGTTACAGCATACAAATGCCACAAAGGTTGCTAGTGTTGGGTCGGATTACATGGCCTCAGAATTGTCTGCGAATGTTTTAGGCCGCTAACCTTCTTCCCTAAGCTGCCAGCCTTTCCTATTCGAAAATTTAAAGGGTTTTTTCCATGTTTTTTTTATAACCTAGCCTTCTCTCTTCGCCAAAACCATTCCTAAGCTTAGAAATCTCTCAAAAACCTCTTTATCAGTGATCTTAACATCAAAAGAGATCAAAAATTAAGATCAAGATGAGTTGATCCTCTTCATTCTTTAGAGATATAAATGAATGATCTTTTCCTAAAAATTTTCTCTTGGTTTTAAAGGAAGTTTTGGAGGAAACCCTTAGTTCTTGTTGGAGATTTGTGCTTTGTGATCAAAGAGAATCAAGATTTGAAGTTCTAGGTAAGTATGAATCCTTTCTATCCTTTTGGTACAAAAGTGATCTTTTTCTAAAATTTCTTAAATTATATTGAAGGAAGTCATAGTTTGGAGGAGTTTTTGGAGAATCTATTCTGTTAAAGATTCGATTGTTTTAAAATCAAAGGAAAAAGCTGTGTATGAATTTAGGGTTTATAATTCTTTTGGGTTTAAGGTTTATATTATAGTATGATTATGATATTGTGATAATTTTTTAAGAAAATATATTGTGAGTGAGTATTTGATGATTCATGTGTTGTTGGTGAAATTAGGGTTCTTGTTCCTAAAATTGATCCAAGTATGACCTTATCTTGTTTGTTGTTTATGTTTGTATTTGTGTTTGTAGGATTAGAAATTGTAAACTACTTAATTGTTGTCTTGCTTTAAATTTGATATGCTGCTTGTCTATGGCTAGATCTAGAAGATCGAGAGGACCATTGTTACTAGGATGCTCTAATGATCTATGTTTGGCATTGTCCCGATTGAAGTTGTTCACAAGATGATTCCGATAGTCTAGAGTGGTATGAGTACAATACTCCGGTGTGTAGGAAATTCCCAACACCGATATATGTTATATTACTATTTTTCGTATTGGTTGTTTTTATGGAGTCATGAGTTACTTCAGATTTAGGACTAATGGCTAATAATTCTAAACTATGTTGTTTACTTGACTAATCAAAGATAATAATCTATTAGTGGTTGCATATATCATTAGATTGTATGTGAAATTAGGAGTGTCAAAAAAATGAATGTTTAGGACATATATATAATTTATAATATACCCATATAATTATTTTTTTCGGTTTTTGTTTCGGTTTCGGTTTTTAGATTCTAGAAACCGATAGATTCGGTTAACCGATCCGTAATTATAAATGTATATATAATTTATAATATACCCATATAATTATTTTTTTAGTGTCATTAATATGAATTATGTTAAAATGAATTATTAAGATAAGAAGAAACAAATGCATATATGTTTGAAAATTGGAATGGTGGTGTTTGATTAAGATTTTGTTGAGCTCAATTGATCAAAGTTGATAAGAACACATGAGTAAAATGTTATTATGATGATTATCTTGATGGCACGATATATATTAATAACTATTTTATATGTCTTACATTCTTAATTTATAGTTTTTAATATAATTATACAAAAAAGATGCTTTAATTTTTTTATGGACATATTGAAAAATATGGTTAATTGCAAAATTTGCACAACCATTATGTTCAACGGTTAAAAACCAAAAACCCAAAAAATTAATCGAAAAAAATGGTTAACCATTAAGGTGGTTAACCGTTCATAATGGATCGGTTTAGGATAAAAATATTGAAAATCTGATTATTATGGTTAGGATACAAAAATAGGGCCATGGATCGTTTAACCGAACCGTAAACACCCTTACGTGAAATCTATATTTTGCTTGTTCTTACGCATGTGTTTGTGGTATGACGTACTAGGCCTTTGTGCTCATTCCTTTCTATTTTTCAAGAATAGGTGATGATCTAGCAGTTTTGATTTGTTAGACTATGATATCTATGTGGACTATGGGGAGGACGATAGTGGACCTGGCCTTCTTTCTAATGTTTAGATGTTCTAGTTTGGAGATAGACAAAGTTGAACACCATAAGATGAAGACTAGTGGCTTAAGGAAGAAGGATGGCAGCCTAGATATGAAAATTAACGGCCTGAAACTAAAAAGATGATTCTATGACCATGTAGGTTGGCCCAACGCTGGCAATGTACAAGTCCTAGGTCAACGGCCTTTGTGGTGATGTACATTTGCATCTCTTTGTCTTCAATCATGTGTCTGCTATTTGATAAACATATAATACATATCAGAGTAGACCATAAAACCCTCTTATTTTTAATCAAATGACACGTTTGTCCTTCATTATAGATTGTTTATCTTTATATTACATAAACAATGACAACGGTGACTTAAGGAAAAACCAAATTAATGACCCTAACCTCTTAGTTGCTCCATTATAGGGTAATACTTAACATGGTTTATGTTTTGGAAACTTCCTTAGATGGATCAAAGGGGTTAGCAAGGGATAATTGTGTTTAGGATATTGAAATGAATGTCTAGTATCATTTTAACCTGCATATCAAGTTCAAGGCATATTTCCTTTAGGGATGAGTATATTTCCTTTCTTTAATATCACTATACTCTCAAGTGTTTAGGGATAGTGTTTGGAGATTTAGTTTTCCTTTTATCATCCATGACTTTCAAAATAATGATTATCTTATTTAGTTTTTAACGTTCACCTTACTCAATTGTTGCCTTAAACTGATTATTCACCAAATGCCCTCCTTTTGTTGGACTTACATAAATCTACATCATGCCCCTATTTACTAAGTAATCAAATCCTCTTATTTGCCCACTAGTCTTAATTCTTAGAATTTTTAGTAACCTTTGGCATGAAGTGAATGACCATTAGGACTCGGTTTAGACTAGCCCGCTTCTTTTAAAAATTTCTTTAAAGGCTGTAAATGATCCTTACTTGTTAACAAATTTCAAAAATTTTCTCTTTTGTTCTTTTTTTTTTCTTTGAAAACATCTAATTTTGAAAAATTATTTGTAAGTGATAAGAGAACCGATAAGAATATTTGCTAAGGATTGATTACTAAATTTATGGGAATTATATAAACACTATTCTACAATTTCAAATGCTTATAACCTAAAGTGGAAATCTAGAAAGATGCCTTTTTTTTTTTTTGAAGAACTTATTAAAAGAATGATTCCTATGACATGGAAAATCTTGGAAATATATTCAGAAAGGATAATATTTATCATTTACAATCTACAAATGTTTTACTAACTTGCATATAAACAAAAGAGAGATTAAATAGTATCGTGTATACTACATATATATATATATATTTATATGGAAAAAACAATCTATTAGGAAAAACATATACATATATATTTTATAAAATACTAAGAATTTGTTTCAAGAATAATGACATTTTGATAGGTGGAAATTATACACTCACAGGGATACACTATTTACGATTTTTTATAACTTATTCTATTATCTAAAAACTATGGAGGGGTATGTGTGTGTGTACATATATATATATATATATATATTACATAAAACGGAATTTTACAAGACTGAAATTTATAAGGAATTTTTTCTTCTCTTTTCTAAAAGGACATTTAAAAGTGGGACATTTTATTATAAAGATGGCTATTGAATTTACAAGATGGAAGTGATGGGCAATGGGCTTAAGGCTATACGACAAAATACGTAAGACTTATGTGAAAGGTGATCTTAATTGAAAGGCTCTAAAACTATCTAAAAGGAAGAACTAATCTAGAGGATGGTAAGATGTTAGTTTATTATTTACAACCTACAAGACATTTACAAGTTTGTTATCTTATAATTTCTAAAAGTTTGTCATACTAAACCATATTTTGTTATTATGATTTCTATTGTTTACAACCTATGATATATTTACAAGTTTCCTATTGAGTATTTAAAAACTTGTTATACATATTTTTTCTTTTATAATTTATTGAGGCTATAGGGTATCTACAATTCATATAATTGTTGCTAATCTTTTACGTACAAATTTTACATTTTTTTTTATTTTCAATTATTGTTAGAAAAACTATAAGGAAATATTTACAAAAGAGAAATTTCTTGTATTGATGCATTTTGCAACGCCCTAAGTTATAGGCATTACAACTAGCCACGTTTCCTTTTCTTATTAAGAACACACTAAGGCTATAATACACTAAATCCACCAGTTGTCAATTCAAATCATAAAAAATTTGATAAATGGATACTTTAAAATCTCATAAACTACACAATCCAAAACTTCAAATCATCTAAATCAAAAGAAACCTAATAATAAGTTTCATAAAGTTTTAAATCGTTAAATCTCAGTATGTTCTCAATAACTATCCTTGCCTACTTCCATATCTAAAAATCTACTGATCATTAACTGGGTAGTCTAATCCACTATCGCCATCCCCATGATCCATGAATATATCATAGCCAGACAGATCATATACTACATCATCATTACCTGTACCTAAAAAAGATAAAGGGGTGAGCAAAAATGCCAGTATGCTATATCATAAAAAAAATACACATGATCATACAATATACATAAATCACATCCAACACTAAAATTAATATAAAAAACACAACTCGTTATCTTTAATTTAGCCAAGCACCCAACACAGTTTAGAACCATTTGTAACTAGTCCTAAACCCATAGTAACTCATGACTCCATAAAACAAGTTTTATACCAAAATACTTTTATATACATATATTGGTGTTGGATGTGATCGACCTATCGTTGCGTACCACAATTAAGCTGGCACGACTCCTAATCTATCATAATCATATCCATGTGAAACTCTACTCGGGACACCGCCACACAAGGATCATCTGGTTGTTAGCGTTAGTATTACACTCTGCGTGGTCTTTACTAACAGCAGCTAAGCACAAGCAACAAATCAAATTAAAAGGTCTGATAGAATTAGGTCAATTTATTTCTCTAATTCTACAAGTACAAATAGAAAAGCAAGGTAAGGTAGCACCTGGATTCACTTTCAATTCCAATCTCACCAACATAACTTCTAATAATAAAGAAACTCAAATCTCACAAATTTTCTTGATCATCAACATATCAAATCAATTTCAATTGCAAATTCATAATTAAACCTAACTCTAATTTACATAATCCTATTCAAAAGATCTATAACCCTAATCATAGATCCACAATAAAAATTTAACACACCTATTCATTGTCACGCCCCGAAGGATATTCTAAACGTGGCAGTCCGCCGTACACAATATTAAAGCCTAAGAATGGCCACCTCAGTCACGCGAAGGCTTTCATACTATGTACGAGGCGTCTAACACATGGAGGAGACTCATCGGACTAGTGCATTTTATGTTGATACAACTTGAGAACAATGTAAAGGAAATTCAATTCACATTCTTCAAAATACAACTCATTAAACTTCAATTACAATTCATCAAAAGATTCTACTACATAAAACTATTGCAAGGTAAATAATAAAACCTAGCTAATAACTTCAAGCATTCTCATTTCTTGCCGGAATCCCAAAGTCATTCTCGGCTTCAACCATCTCGGTCCCCGCTTAGCATTCTTGAGATAACCTGCTCATTTAAACAACTATTGGGGTATAAGCTACACTAGCTTAGTGAGAATTCCCTTAACTCCATACCATAATAGACAAGTTATAATCAATCATATGCTATGCATGAACAAACACATGAGCAAACAATTATGTATGGGTATCCGGAACCCACACACAGAACGGATTTACGCCCTCCGTATCTTGGGTTAGGAATGGTATTGAAGTCTACACGACCGCATTTAGTCCCCAAGCCCTCGGCTCTTAGCACTCGACTCGGCTATGCTCATCCAAGGAATGCATCCACATGTACCTTAGTACCCCTGAATGAGCTCTGATACCGGGTTCATCCCAACAAATCCTCGGACCATACCGATCGACCTGCGTAGGAGTAGCATGCTACCAATGCAATATGTCCGATGCGATGCATGACCAATTTAATTCTTGCTTAGGTCAAAATATTCATACATTCTTTAGAGTGACCAACCAATATCACACACATAACAGAAATAATATGAACAATGCAGTTATCTAATCGAATCGTGGTTTCGATATGCTTTAGTATTCTTTAGCATACATTCATCACAGTCTCATCATATATCCCATCCCCATTCATATCGATTTTTATCTTGTTCCTATAATTCTAATGCAACTAACTACAAGCACAAACAAGATAACAAAATAAGGAGAAAACTCACTTAGCCATTGAATCACTGGTCTTTTAGTAATAGTAATCCGGTGGTAGAGAATCGTCGAATCCGGGATCACCTAAAATGAAGAAATACTTTAATAAGTATTTCAACTCAAACTAATCCAAACGATCTTATACGAACTATCAAATTCGTAATTCTTGTCCTATGCAGGAATTCCAACTTAAAACGGCCATAACTTGGTCATTTTAACTCGGAATCTCGCAAATTATATATCGATTTCTATCTACTTCGAAAGATCTATCTAATTCTAATATTATTTTTAAGTTTTGAAAACTTTGAAGCTTCGAAAAGGTCGATCAGATTAGGGCAGTAACAATTTCAATTTCCGAAAAATAGTTTTGTAAATGTTTGTAATGTTCCTACTATTAAATTAGCTATACATGCAATATGAGTGATTTCCTAACATGAATGCATGAGATGAGCTTAATGCATGCATGATCTTGATGATTTTTGCTAAAAGGAAATTTTATAACTTTATTTGCAAGACTTCAAGGATAACTACTTTTAAGAATCTAGTTTCTAACTTTGATCATTTCCATTTTCTTGGATTTATTATTTAAGAAAATATAATTATTTTTGTTAAAATTAGTCTTCATATATCTATTACTTATGACCTTCATTTCTACATAAAAATTTCCATTTTACACTTTGTAAACATGTTTTCAAGTGGGTTGATTCCAAAATCCGAATTTTGTAAAACTTGTTTTTGAGTGATTCTTTTAAGTAAAAATCATTTGGTACTTAGAAAATTAAGGCTCAACCATGCCTAGCCACTAAGGACTTCATTTCTTTGATAAAACTTCTAATTTGAGTTTGGAAAATATGGGTTTTCATGCCATTACTTCATTATTACGAATTTCTTAAAAATGACAACAACTCAATTTTTCCTACTTTGTTTCTACTCCTTGTTCTATATATTTTTCTTAGCAAATCCTATCTTAATTTATCAAAATCATCACTTGATGATACCTATGACCTAAACTCCTCATTTTTCATATAAAACACAAGTTTTGGAGTTGATAAATGAGTTTTTAAGGCATGGCTTTGAAATCATCCGAATTTACAATTTTGGATAAACTCAATTTTCATACTTTATTTCTACAATGCATCATACATATATGTATTTCCTACAAGCTATTGTATGAAGTTATGAGATGGTCTTCCTATATGTATACATATATACTAAGAATTCTTTTTGAAAACTTTTACTTTGCAAAACTTTGAATTATACTAGACTTAAGAAAAATAGTTTTTCTTCTTGCAAAATCATACTTTATTTTATCAAAACTCAACCTTGATGATCTATATAACCATCACCTTCATTATTTCAATAAAAACCTTTTTTGGGGTTAGAAAATAGGTGTTTACATAGGTGGTTTGCTAAGTACGAATTTTACAAAATTTAAAGAATGAAAACATTGTTTAACCTATTCTTGGAAACCATTTGTTATTCTAAGATTATACTTTGATAAACTTCTTTTATCCTTATCAAAACTTGGTCTTTATTATATATATACCCTAGGACTTCCATTTTCCTATCAAAATTATCATTTTGGCATTTGGAAATAAGTGTTTGAAATTGTGGCTATTTTCAAATCCGAATTTTGAGAAATTCATTTGAGCTTGTTTTCTTTGTAAAACTCATTTAGTCTTTCAAAAATCATTTCCTAATCAAACCTATCCCTTAAGGCTTCCATTTCTTAATAAAACCTTGTTTTGAAGTTGAAAAATAGGTTTTCAAAATTGGTCTTGTTGGGATCCGAATTTACAAAATTTATTTTGGACATATCTTTTGATAAAATCTATCTAACTTATGAAAATCCATTCCTTACATATCCTATCCTAAGAGCCTTTCATTGCTTAAATAAAAACTTCATTTTTGAGTTGGAAAACATGTTTTTAAAATATGCCTTGGCCAAAATCCGAAAATAAGATTTTTTTTTATTTTGAAAATCACTTTTGATTCTTATAAAAAGAAGTCTTGATGATATACATATATTAAGCCTTCATTATCTTAAGTAAAAATTACATTTTGACACTTGGAAAGTGGTTTTTAAATAGGGGTCTTGCCAAAATACGAATTTCACAATTTTGTTTGAGTTCAAAACTAAGATCTATACTTAATATGAACATGATCAAAAGAAACCATGGTAGTAAACTATAAACTCATAGATCTAAACTTTACTCATCAAAATCTTTCATTTATGTTATCTATACCCTAAGTCCTTCATTTTAAATGAAAAATACACATTTTGAAGTTGAAAAACAACTTTTCTAAATATGATTCCATTTTCATCCGAATTTTCAAAAATTATTTTGTTGAAAATAAAATAGATCTTGAGTTTTCTACAACTTTCCTACTATCATCATGCTATTACAAGTTTTATGAACATAAAAAAAGTCTAATGCATGTATGAACCTAAAAACAACTAGATCTAGTCTTCTAAACTATATTAAATGCATGAACACATGTGAATGAGGAAATTATGCATAAATCATAAGAAATAACAAAAATAATAACTCAAATACAAGATCTATGGCATAAACAAAAATCAAAGCTACAAAAAGTTAGATCTACAAAATATAATAACTTTAAACAAGAAAATAATTATGATACAAGTAATAATAGTGGAAGAGGAGTGTTTCATTTTTGGCATCATCATCCTAAGCTTTTAAGCTTATGGAAGGTCATTTGATGCATGAAACCTTCATTACACTTTACCTATATCACCTATGGAGGCTTTGAGATGAAGATTTGCTTAAAAATCTTCAAGAAATATGCATGGAGGCTCATGGAAGAATGGGGGCAGCTTGTTCCTTGTAGAACAAGGCAAGAAGAAGAAGAAAAGAGAGGAAAAAGAGAGAGAAAAGCTAAAGAATGAAAAAGGAAAGGAGTAAATAAAGGAGAGAGAGAAAATGAGTGTATTAAATGAATGAAAGAGAGAAAAAAAAAAACAAGGCAGCCAAGAAGGACCATGCTACACGTGAAATGGGAGAGGAGAGAGAGGGTTTGTTGAAATTTTGACTCAAAATTGAATTGTATAATTAATGTGTAATGTAACTTCTTTAAGAAGGAGTGGAATTTAATTAATTTAGTCAAAATGGAGTAAATAAAGGACAATGGCAGCCATAAAGAAGAAGGAAAATCTGCCATGAAGTGTGGGTTAATGTGTAGAAAGATTGAAGTGAAAAGGAAGTGATATGTGTAAGGTGTACTTGAAGGTATGGTTGTAAAAGTACTTTCTTAATAAAATAAAATAAATTAGAAAATTTATTCCAAATATTTGTAGCAGATTTTTCATAATTAAAATTAAATAATTATTTGAATTATTTTAGTATTTTAACAAATATGTTACCGGTATGATCAAAATACGCGAATAGTGGCTATAAATGATATTTTTATAACTCGAAAAATTCTAAAAAAATTATTTTATGAAAATATAAATATTTTTCAAATATTTTTCAATTATTAAATTAATTTATTATATTTTTAGTATCGGGTCTTAAACAGAATCTGATCCCGTAAAAGTCCGAACTAACTAAATTACATAATCGAAAATCTAGTTATGAGTTCCTTTAATAAAATGAAATTCCATTTTTAGATTAGTTGAGACATTAACATTATATAGATGCAAGTATCATGAGCATATAAAATAATAAGAAAATACTAGAAATAAATAGCAAAAAAAATAAAATATCAAGTATTGGGAACTTTAGCTTCATCAAGGTATCCCAGTCAAGTATTGGAGCCTTAGCTTCATCAAGGCATCACGGGACTAAGAATGGACAAGTCTTACAAAATTAAAAAATAAACAAAAGATTATTTTGACTTGATATGGACGAGTCTAAGACTAGAAAGACTAGTCTTAATAACAACATGAAATAAATAAATTGCATAACTTGAAAGTAAAATAAATAACAAATGAGCTTATATGCTCTAAAAACATAATATACATAATACTATATATAAGTTAGATTAGAAGCAAATAATAACAATAATAATAACAACATAATAAAATAGGAAGCTTATGCACAAGAACAAAACATGAACATGTTGTTGCTTTTACTACTCATATGAGTTTCACAACAACACCATAGTCATATTAAGTTACATGACATGAGTGAATAATAGTTGGAAGAAATATTTACCTAAAGTGTGTAAGTGGTATGAAGATAGTGGATGAAGGGGTATTATGTGAGTAGTGATATGTGGTAGATAGTTTATGGATAAGGAATGATTTTTGTGAGAAGTTGGTTTAAGAGAGTTTTGGTAGAGAGAATTCTTAAAGAGAAGATTTGTAGAGAGATTTTGAGAGAGTTTTGGCAGTGAAATGAATTGTGTGAAAGAATGAAAGAGGAATGGGGTATTTATAGAATTTTTGGAGTGAATTTTAAATGTAATAAAATAAGTTGAAAAAGAAAAATAATTGAGAAGAGGAGAGAGGGAGTGGCACCGGTTTTGGTACATGTAGAGGGGGTATAAGTTGATTTTTGAGTGAATTTTGTAAGAAAATAATTAATATGTAAGGTATGATTTGATAAAAGTGTATTGGAAATATAAAAGTAAGAAAATAGGTAAGTAGGTAGTAAGAAATAGGTGTAAAAAAAAGTAGAGATAGTGAAATAGTAATGAATAGTAGAAAAGTACTATGAATAGTAGACTAGATAATTAAAGTACCGATAGTAATAAAAATACGCGTAATAATGCGATGTCTGTAATTTTTAGCTACCGAAAAATTCCAAAACTGATATTTTTGGAATCCTTATATTTTTACGAGTCTATTGGTATAAATGGAATATTTTTAATATTCCGAGCTCCGGGACATGCTTTTTGAGCATTGATCCCATTTGAGTCCGAAGGACACTCGAAATTCGCGAATCTGATATTTTTATGTTACCCTATATTATTACGAACTGTTTTAAGCTATTGGCTTAATTTCGTTTTCTAGAGTTTGAAAACGCGGGATTGCCGGATCTTAAACACTAGGGTTCGTTATAGGCTTTGTTGACTTTAGGGTTCCGGTTTGACTTCCAGTTTCATCGAGATATTCATAAGATGTATAATTTTCGAGTTTTGATTGTTTTATATTTTTAGCTCGACATCAATGGTTTATCTTATTTTATTTGTGATTATTTAATAGTTTTTAGTTCTCGGGATCGTTTAATTGAGTCTAGGGTTATGAGTTGACTTAGTTTGACTTTTGGTAAAAAATTGAAAATTGTGATTCTAAAATTTTACCGAAGGATTTAAGATTTTATCATTTCGTTGTTAAGCAGTAGTCGGATCTATCGTTTTGATTCACATTTTAGGAATTAGGTAGATGATTTAATTGACGTATGGACGTTGATTATGCCAGTAGTTGGACTTTATATTTTGTTTCAAGGGTTCTCGTTTTCTCAAGATTCAGAAAGCTTGTTTTTTTATCTTATTTGGAATTAAGTTTTAACTTGATTCGATTTTTAGGGTTTCGTTTCCGGTGTTTTGACTCGGTATAGAATTTGGTTTTTATCTTGAGTCGATTTTCGGGATTTAAATTGTGATACTTAAGCTTCTAGGATTATTTCTAAGAATTATGAAAATTTTTTAGGGGTTTACAAACCTAATAACAAGTTTCATAAAGTTTCAAAACGTTAAATCTCAATATGTTCTCAATAACTATCCTTGTTTACTTCCATATCCAAAAATCTACTGATAATCAGCTGAGTAGTCTAATCCATTATCGCCATCTCCATGATCCATGAGTATATCATAGCCAGACAGATCATATACCACATCATTATCACCTGTACCTGAAAAAGATAAAGGGATGAATGAAAACGCCCAGTATACCATACCACAAACAAATACACATGATCATACAATATACATAAATCACATATAACCTTAAAACTAATGCAATAACCACAATTTGTGATCTTTAATTTAGCCAAGCAACCAGCACAGTTTAGAACCATTTGCAACTAGTCCTAAACTCAGAGTAACTCATGACTCCATAAAACAAGTTTTATACCAAAATACTTTTATATACATATATTGGTGTTGGATGCGATCCACCCACCGTTGTGTACCACAATTAAGCTGGCACGACTCCTAATCTACCATAATCATATCCATGTGAAACTCCACTTGGGACACCGCCACACAAGGATCATCAGGTTGCTAGCATTAGTATCACACTCTGCGTGGTCTTTACTAACAGCAGCTAAGCACAAGCAACAAATCAAATTAAAAGGTCTGATAGAATTATGTCAATTTATTTCTCCAATCCTATACGCACAAACAACAAGCAAGGTAAGATCTACCTAGATTCGCTTTCAATTCCAATCTCACCAACATAACTTCTAATAGAAAAGAAACTCAAATCTCACAAATTTTCTTGATCATCAACATATCTCAAATCAATTTCAATTGCAAATTCATAATTAAACCGTAACTCTAATTTCCACAATCTTATTCAAAAGATCTATAACCCTAATCATAGATCCACAATAAGAATTTAACACACCTGTTTACCTTGTTCATAATCCAATGAAATCTCCAAACATAGTTTCTTCAAAGATTCCTAGTCTCTTCCACAATTCCTTCAATATACATATAATCCTCCATTAATAAACCAACCACTAGAAAAAGATCACATCTTTAAAATCATAACGATGGGATGGATCCACACTTACCTAGATCTTGTAGATCTTGCTTGAATTTTGACACAAGCAATTAACTATTCTTAATTGCTATAATCATATTCCTATAATCTATAAATCTTAGAAATTACAAAACTCTAATAAAGATCTTACCTTTATCTTGAATCGAAACCACAAATCTCCAAATCCACTTTAGGGTTTCTTCACTAGATCTTGAATCTCCTTCAAACATATGAAAAGAACCTTATAAGAAAGACAACCTTAAATGATTAATTGAAAAAGACTAGAGAGAGACCCACTTACCTAGTGTTTTGACTAAGGAAGAGTTGTGAGGAAGGATCAAAAGGTTAAGGGGTATTTATGGCTTTAGGAAAACCTTTATGACATTTATTGTCCTTCTTTATGATTTATTACATCTCCATAAAACCCTTTTATTTATTATTTATCACATTCATTATCCTTCTTTATTATTTGATTTGAATGGACTATTTTTCCATCTTATTTAACAGCATATGACATTTCTTACCCTTCTTTATAATTTATTTACATACTTTAGGGTTGACCATAAAACTCTCTTATTTTATATCAAATGACATATTTGCCCTTCTTTATGATCTATTTATTTGCATATTACACATTTATTAACATGAGTAAGAAAGAAATTATTATTTACAAGGCATAGCTTTTTTTAAGAAAATATTGTCAAAGTACAATTTATAAATTATTCATAAACTATCTTACATACTCTTTCTCTCTTTCTCTATATTATATATATATATCTTTAAAAGATGCAATCACACGAATGCAGATATGGGGTCTGGCAATTAACTAATAGTGGGACAATTTCAATACATTCATTTAAGCTACAAATTTAAAAAAAAACATATATTTACAAGGGAAAACTTTAAAAAAGAATTTATTTACATAAAGTCGTAATGCTTTTTAAGGTATGCCCTAGTTTTTATTTTCTAATCCATGATCATGAATACATTTGGTGGGTTCTAAAGGTTCATCGATTTAATGAGCAATGAGTTGCATTAAATGAAATGGGGGGCTAATTGGTTCCTTTATCGTTGGATTACCACAACACCTGATACATGCCGAGGCCCTCCATCCAAGGGTCTTAAGGTAACCTGAGTCTTACCACATCTAGTACCTTATACATAAAAATAAAATTCCCCCACACTTTACATATATATATATACACTTATATATTTCCAAATATCTAAACTATTTCAACACAAAAGTCCATAAAACTATTTACAAGAATGAATAATATATACAATTATATATACAATTAATTTACTAGAAAAGTTAAGGGAACAATTTATAATTAGAAAATATAAGATGGCTAGCCCCCTTAAAATCGAATCCCTAGTGGAGTTGTTAATATATCGAGCCTACATTTTGATTTCCAGTTCAATTTCCTTTAATTCAATTTATATCCACCCTCAACCGTATGATATAAACCCTTTACTAAAAATTAAAGAAAATTTCTAATTTTGAAAAAAAAAAAAAAACATATTCTAGAGTTGCCACCCAATTAAAGCCTGGAAAAAATAAAATTAGAATCAATGGGTGGGTTGATCTTAATTTTGCTACTGATTTGTGAAAATTTGTCATTTTAAAACAACTATTAGAAATTCGTGAGTCCAAGGGCTAACTTATTAAAACCTAAACGACTATCATCTTTTAACTTTCTAAGTACAAATTGTTCCCTTGTATCCTAAATTATATTTCTATGTGATCTTTAAAAGATATTTACTTGCATATTTTTTTTTAAGATTTACAAAGGTATCTAGATGTACTTTCCAAATTTGTCAAGATTTACAAGGTTTATAAAATATATCAAATTTTGCAAAATAGGGAATTAGTATTTTCATGTAATAAATTAAGCAACAACATTTTCATCAATTTTACCAAAAAAAAAAAAAAAAACTAGAGTCACCTGTTAGGTACCTACATATCCACTATTTGGGATCAGATAATACATAGTTCTTTTTTAAAATTTTAATTTGTTGATTAATTTTAAAATTAAAAAAAAATTGTTTCGCTTTAATTGCATTAAATTTTATTAATTTTATGAAAATTGACTTTTTAATATGAACTCTAAATCTATCAAGTTAGGTTTTAGCAATTTTTGGGAACAAATTTTTCTAAGTGACCAAAAAGTTTTGATCGAGGTATAATAATCACATATCATATCATACATATCAATCTAACCCATATGTTCTTACAAATCAAATTACCCATGAGGGGTATTGATATTCAACACGTTAATTTTCATCAAGATAAAACCATATATTACATTATCAAGACATGAACAATAATATCCATATCTTACATTATCTAGACAATCATTAAAATTACATTATGGCCTATTATATTATCACAAGCAACAAAATGTCAATTTTACAAAACCATATGGATTACAAATTATGGCACTATCAGAATTTTCATGTCATATTATTTCAAATATCATTAAAATTTCATCATAACAAGTGTCATTATGACAAAGACTCAATTCATATAATTTCATAAGCAAACACAAACTACAATACATACCGAATATTTACAAAATCACCTAATTATCAAATCTAAGATTATCATGATAATGCAGAATCATTCATTATCATAACGTGAATGACGTTCATATATTGCATAATTCGAAGTATTATCGAATTTCAATAAGATATTTTCATGTTATAATACAAATTATAAAGATAAGAGTAGAACTGCCATCAATCATATACATATATTATTATTAAGAAACAATTTTAGATTTTCAATATGATAAATTACATGTACAAAGTTAATTATATTATTATTTTTATTACAGACGTGTAGATATTATATTTTATTCCTTTTTATCTACCTTTCCTAGTTTATTGATCTATTGATTTCATTATTATTATTATTATGGTTTTCATCATCGTCATCATCATCATCATTGTTAAATAAAAATAAAAAAAGGAAACAGAGCAGATATAACTTACCTGAATGGAGTGGAAGTAGAGTAGGGACAGACCGGGTCAGAGCTTCGATTTGGTCAAAAGCGACCCGACGACCGTTGGATGCTCAGTATAAGCGCCTGAAGGCGGCGCATTAAATTTTATAAAACAGCTTACACGCGTTTTACTTTTAGTAACAATTTCATATCAATATTTGAAAGGGAAAGTAATTTATAATTAAAACTTTACCGTGCTAGCAAATATCACTAGATTATGTAGCAAAGTATGCAAAGTAACTGCTGTAAAGTAAAAGCAAAAGATAGATAGAATCGAATAACTATATATATATAGGGTCATTCTTTATAAATAAGTCCTTTATTTAATATGTCAAGGAACCCATCAAATCACACTGGCCAATTCCACTGATTGAGAAAACAATGATCAGACATCAGTTTGTGTTGCTTCACAATCTTACATCTGGGATTATGACACCTTAGAATCAATTCATTCTACCTTATCTCACACTTCTGCCTAGAAACCAACAAATATGTTTTGCATGATAGGAAAATGGGAGATTGTTGAATGTATAACTATATTGTTTAATTGTTATATTGATATGTATAACTGGTTGACATACCATTGATGGATTTGTCAGCAGGCCCCTGAACTGGGTTTTATCTTTATTTTGGGTGCATATCCATCACATGGCTTTTGTCAAAATGATTAACGCAACTAGTTTTTAGAACTGGGCCTTCTTCTTTAATATTGGCAATAGAGGAGTTGTAATGAAACCGGTCATGAGAATTGTTTTGCTAAAGACTGATATGTTTGATTTCTATTCTTGGAATTCAACTTTAGGAATTCAGTTCTTGTAACCCGTTTCTCTAAAATTCAATTGCAATCACTTAACTTTTGACAAAGTGATTAATTTACGTCTTGGTATGTCTTTCTTTTTTCTTGTGTTTTCGCAACTATTTGAATTTATCAAAAGTCTATGAATTCTAAAATTTAGAAATGGAAACAAAAACATTGTTATAAAGAACATTAACATTAGACACTTGAAAATTAATCAACTTATTTTTTACAATAAATTTTCAAAAATTATTAAAACCCAACTTATTTTTTTAGCGGCCTACAAAATCAATGGGGTTGGTTTCATTTGTTGCAATCATTTGTGGAAACGAAAAACTAAAAGAATTTCAAAATATAATTCATTCAGTTCCGGTGCATCTCTCAGAATGTTGTTCGCTATCCTCAGTTTGTTTCAAGAACCATTTATTTAGCCGTTCCGAGGCCTTTTGAACCTGTGAAAGAATTGGAGGATTGTGTCATTATTCAATGACAGCAATTCATTTTAAGGATGTTGCCTACTTAGCAAGTGAACAATGGATCTTGAAAACTCTCTTTACATTACCTGCTCATCCCAGTTTGTTCTCCATGTAATGAATCCTAGCACTGAAGTTTGTATCACTACTCCAGTGAGCATTCCAATCCATATACCCTGTAAAATCGAATCAGCAACCTTAGAGACTGTTAAGGAAATCAAAATCAGCATGTTATGATATCTATAAAAATCACTTTGCATCGAATCATAATTGGCCTGAGGTAATCATATCGAACCAAATCCTTGAATACTTGATCAGATTTCATTGCTAATGATGGGATGATTAATGAGTTTTGCATAGTGTGTTTGTTGCTATAAAGAACAATGTCATACAACAATTGTCTTACCCTAACTTCCAGCTTCGCAACGTATGCGAGAACAACACCTAGAGGGACTCCAATCACATAGTAGGAACAGATATTGACATAGGCAACCATGCTTTGCCTCCCAGAACCCACAGCAATACCTGCATTATGACGATTTAGATAAGAATATAGATCGGAAGTAATTTACTACTGACTGTTCCCAGGTTCCAAATTAAAAGGGCATACCTGAAAGTACTGGTTGCACACTGCTGAGTAAAATCGAGAAGGCAAGTAGGACAGAGAGGCTTGACACAGCGTCTACAACGTCTTCATCACTAGTAAATGCGTAGGCTATATCATGGCCAAATACTAAGCATAGGATCCAAAAGAATACTCCTATGGAAACAGAGGTACATAAAACGACTTTAATGGAGAACTTGACAGCTTTGGCATCTCCACGTCCCAATTCATTTGATACGCGTACACTGTGCATCAAATTAATAAGACAAATCATATCTCAGAGTAGCTATTTATAAGTTGGAATAGCTCTGTCGAAGAAAATTCATAAACATCAGGAGCTTATTCAGTAAGTACCTTGCTCCCGTGAGGAAACCGAGGCATATCATAAATTCCCAACCAGAAATGTTGAGGCTGAAAGAAGGTAAGCAAAATTAGTTAGCTCTGGTTGGTTTCATGTAGAGAGCATATGAAACTAATTACAGGACCTGGATGTCATCTCACCAAATGGAGAATGCTGATATTGCAACCGAGGCATTTGACATGTATCCTGCCAGTAGGACTAACACAGCATTGTACCACAGCTCCAACTATCACAATTCCACAAAACAATGATGATAATTAGTGTAACGACAGTAACATGTGACCTTTTATGAACTTCAGAAGAAAACAGATACTCAAGTGAATAAGATCTATTAACCTCTGTAAAAGCAATATAATTCATACCATTGCAATAATTGTATCATCAAAAAGGAATGAAAGGAACTTCTTGCATCTGCTCATATTTTCTTCAGACATTAAAAAGCAGCCAGGGCACTTGTTGCCCTTCGATATAAAGTAGTCTTATGAGATATATATTTCGATAAATCATGAACAAAAATTTACTTCTAACTGGATTTTGTCATTATAGTACTAATTTTATTTCCTTTGTTGCAGTTGCAGCGATTAAGCACTCAAAGAAAAGGGCAATTAAAATGAATGTAGATGGGCAGATGGACTTACACTAGCATGATTCCGGAGGATACAGAGAGCTTTATAACAGGCCATAGATCAACAAATGCAGCCGTGGTGAACCCTTTCCAGGTAGTGGGACACCAACCTCCAAAAATATACACAAACTCTCCAATGACCACTAGCCAACTTGATAATTCATTGCAATCATTGCACCAGGGATCCCCAATCAAATACATAGACAAATAGCCATGATAAGAAGATGTGAATTATGAATGAGCCCGCCGAAAGCCATGCAACGATAATGTTCTTTAACTGACACTGCAAGTACTTCTGAATGGTCAAACTAAATACAAAAAAGTAGAGCATCGGAATGAACCAAAGGGCAATATATCCAGCAGCCTCTGCTATTTCATCCTCTTCACCTATTAGTTTGAAAATAGGTCCTGTGAAGACAAAGACAGGGACCAGGGCTGTTGCAGTAACGAGGTTGATTATCCAAGATCTTTGCAGGTATATACCCAACATATGAAACTGCTTTGCTCCAAATGCTTGCCCACACAATGTCTCAGTTGCACTAGACATACCCAACTGCAATATCAAGATCTTTTCTCAAAAAAGCAACATCTTAATAATATGCTTACGCGTTCAATTCCGACTCATGCCAATGCCTGAACTTCAATTTTTATATGTTTTATATACATATTGTTTATTGCTCTAGATCCTAACATATGCATATCAGTATATGAAGGTTGTAGCTTACAATTATTCCATTTGCAAATCTAACACCAATGATCTGGATGAGTGCATAACCCGCAAGCTCAATGGCACCAATGTGACCGATGAAAGCCTGAGTTACCACAAAAACCCCGAAGGAAGTAACTCTGGCCAATATTGCAGGAAATGTAACCCTCCACATCTTCTTTGATTCCTGTAAGAACCTAACTCTAAGACTACTGATTTCATTTGATTCATTTCGAAGAAGCCTTTCCTCCATCTTAAAGACTGTCAACCTGACACAAAAACCCGAATCGTGAAAAGCTTATAGAGATAGTGCATATAACGTCATGAAGGAACCCAGTTTAACTCGATGATGCGCCGATTCGATATAGCTAGAGATCCAGGGTCCGAAGGGTAGAGGATACAGACACAATTACGTTAACAAGAAGCAGAACTATTAAATTATGCAATATATTGACTGTGTTAAGTCCTTCATTGTTACAATGAGAATTGAATGGTGGTTCAATTAGATGTTAAAATCAAAGCAAACGGGGATCAACTGCATCCTTTATTTTAGTTTCACTTTAATCATGAATATTTATTATGAATTATTATCATGCTCTAGTTTCAGTATAATCATTATTACGCAATAGACCAGATGAAAGTATCAATCAGCCACCACAGAAAGTCCAATCTCATAGAGCATTTGACAAGTGCACTAGATAGTTCCTTTGACTAGTAGTTCCCAACAAACTAATCCTTTTTCTACAAACCCAAAAGTGGGGAAAACGAAAAGTAAAAGATTCTACTACTACAAGCTAAACAAGGTTAATATGGTTGTTTCACCTGTAAAAGTTGCTTATACCATAATACTATACACCCACATAGATATTACCAAACATATTTGTGAGAGGTAAGTGAGAGCGGGGAAGAGCTTACCGAGTGTTGAAATGTTTCTAAAAGTATCGTCTCATTCAACTCTTTCCACCACTTGAAAACTTTACGGTGTACACAAAAGTGGTCAGAGGACTCGGTATGCTTAAGAAGCTAAAAGAGGAGGTGGACTTCTGTAGCTGGGATTTTTTTCCTCTTCCTTTCATTCTTAAGACTATGGAGACCTGACGATAACTGAAACCGAGAACATGTACATAATATGTGTGTGTGTTCACGTAGGTTTTTAAGACATTGACTGGCACTTGAGTGGCAAGGTTCGGCAGTCGGCAACTTGGTATAATATAATAGAGTAGGCGCCCCCCGCTGGCCTTTGTTTATTCAATTAGAGAAAGTTTTACGTGGTTGGAGGGAAAATAATATTTTAGTTTTTCAAAAAAATTACGAAATTGCCAGTAGAATAAAAATAATCCTAATTTTAAACAAGTTGACTTCCTCTCTTTAAGAGAGGAGATGTAATAGAAAGGAAAATATTTTATAATGAAGGGTAGTCATTTCATTTGTTATAAAATGAAAGGGTTTTACGATTCATCCTCACAAGTTTTATTTATATATATTATATGGCAAGCATATAATACATGAGGTATCTTTTCATTTCTTATGTTGTTATAAGAATTGAAGAGTTTCATGTCTTTTCGTTTCCAACATACTATTATGGAAATTGAAGGGTCATAAAACTTTCTTTATATCTTTAACCTAACTCTTTTTCACAACATTCCTAAGCCTAGAAACCTCTCTCAAATCTCTTTGTCTATGATATTCTACGATTAAAAGAAATAAAAAACCTAGATCAAGGTGAGTGGATCTTCATAATTTCCTTAGGATTTAAAGGTAATAATTTTTTTTCTTAAGGTTTATAATTGGATTTGAAGGAGATATTGAAGAAGAACCCTAGTTGGTTTGGAGAATTGGATTTTGGTGATCAAGGAGAATTGAGAATCTATTATAGGTAAGTTTATATGTTCTTAACCTTTATGATTAAAAATAAATGATTTTTATTGGTTTTGGTTTAATTTGTATTGAATGGATACTAGGGTTTGAAGGAATTGTAGAGGAAAAATTTGATCTTTTGGAAATTTTGTGATTCCATAAACAAGAAAAACAGGTGAGATTGATTCTTTCACCCTTTAGATGATCTAAAACTATAATTTTTTTTAAAGTTTTTGTATTGGTTGATAGGAATCAAAGTTCTTGGAGATTTGGAAGAAAATCCTAAATTGTGGTGTTTGAGGATTTTGTGACTTTACAATTTATAGAAGAAAGGTGTTTTGGTGAATTAGCGTTCTATTCTTAAAGCGAAATCAGGTACGACCATTCCTTATTTGCTATATGTGCTTGGAGGTTTAGTATTCTGTCTGTTTTATTGTAGGAACATATTAATAATTAATCTAAATCTATTCGGCTTAATTAATTTGTCTGCTAGGTGTGTTTGGCTATCACTAGTAAAGACCTGGCAAACAGTGATACTGGTGTGACACCCTAATGATCCTTGTGTATCGTTGTCCCTAGTGGAGTTGTACTTGGAGATGATTCCAGTAGATTTAGGTGATTTGGCATTATGGCTACGGGTGTTTGGGGAGTACCTATTCACCAATATATATATATAATTACCTATTTTCAAAAATTGGTTGATTTTCAAGGGTCTGAGTTACTCCAAGTTTGGGACTAAGGATTCATAGTTCTGGACTGTGTTGTTTGGTTGGCTTTATAAAGATAATAATCTGATTGGTTGCATTAGAATAAGTTGCATTTGATATGTATATATATATATATATATATGTTGCGTGTGCATATGCATTTGTTTGATGGGTTGGCATACTAGGCATTTTCGCTCATTCCTTTCATTTTTCAGGTACAGGTGAAGATGACATAATATATGATATTTCTAGATATGATCTATACATAGATCAGGGGGATAGCGATAGTGATTTAGACTAACCTATTGTGGATTAGCGGATTTCAGTTACAGGATTTGTGGAGAGAAGAAATTATAGATATTTTGAAAAATGATTTTAAGAATTGTTAGCAAGATTTGTTAAGAAATTCTAGGAGTCTTATGAGACTTGGATTTTTGATGTACCCTCTATGAGAGTTATGAAGACTATATCTTAAGTGTTTATATTATGGTTTAAGTTGTTATAGCCTTTGTATATCCTATAAAGAGAGGACACGTGGCGGGTTGTAACGCCTTAGCTTAGGGCGTTACAGCTTATTTGGTATCAGAGCAATAGGTTTTGATCTTATTGAATTTAAGTTATGAGCTCCTTAGGACAGTGAGCAATGATGAGAGGGGTAGCAAATCGTTGGGATAGTTTCATATCTAGTAGTTTTCTATAATGTTTTGATCCTTCAAGTTTGCTTTGTCTTTAGATATTTTGTATCCTTACTCACGAATTGGAGATAAAGGTTGGTTACCCATCAGGACAGAGCAGCAGATCAGAATACAAAGAGGAAGTGTATAAGGTGTTATAGACCCTATGATACCATAGGATTGGTAGTATCCGTAGAAAGCATAGACTTATTATCCTTCTTGAAAGATTTTCTGATTCTACCTTCTAATTATGAGTTCTTTATTTTTTCTTTTCTTTCTAAATATGATTTCTTTATCGTTTCTTTCCTTCAAGTTTTTAATTTATAAGAATTACATTTATTTTATTTGTTATTATGTTTCATAATTATTTTTCATATATTTTTCTTGGAATATTTGTTATTTTATTTTTGTTTGTTTGGTACTTGCTCCCTAAAAATGTAGAAAAGTGACCAATAAAATAAATAAAGCTCAACAAAAATCATAAAATGATAAATTATAAAACATAAATATAAATATACATATACCTTTAGTAAAAATATGACTTTTTAGACTTTTGCTATAAAACATGTAATCATTTATCCAAGAAGTTAATGGCATTCATTGAATTATGACCTATAAAATAATAATTACTAAGGTAAGTTAAAGAGAATATATATCTACATATGCATGTATACATATAAAGGAATTAATAACCATAATAACTTTCATGAAGAAAAGTTAAACCTACACTAGTCAATAAATTATTAATGATAGTCAGTAAATTCTTAATGATAGTCAACAAAACTTTAATGCTAGTCAATAAATCTTTTATGATCCAACGCCAATAAATCTTTAACGCTTGTTAATTATGAATTTCAAACAAAGTTTAAAGAAACCATAATTTGAATTAAATAATTGTTAAGAATTAAACCAAACTTTTATGGGAATCTCTAAAGATTATAAATCATAAATAACAAAGTTAAAATATTAGAACTATAATTAATGTATATATAAAAGAGAATGAAAACGAGAAATTACCAAACCAAAATTTCCATAGTAGTAATGATGACTCTATAATAATAATTTATAAAGTTTAAGAATGAGGAATAATTACAGTAAATTGAATATACAATTAGTATACAAAATGTAATAATCATGAATTTAATACAAGAAAATGTGAGGTAAGACTGATGAGTTTCTAGTTTGCTCTTGATTCATTAAATGTCATGTCTGCAATTCCATCAAATTTTGTTATTCCATGTCAAGTTTAATCTTGTTATGTCTAGCCTTCTGTCTTATGTCTGTCTTGAAAATCCAGTCATATGTTAGTCTAGTACTAGTCTATCCAGCTACTCTTGATACTTGTCAGCCCCTCTCACAATCAAATTTATGATAAAAGACTGAGAATTTCTTTATTATAAGCAAAACAATAAAATATATGAAAAAAAATGTATACATATATATATATATGTATACATTGACTCAATGAATGAAGACCAAAAGAGGAAATAAAATTATAGTATTGATATAAAAAAAAAGAAAAAAATGACTCTAACACAAAACAAAATACCACAATCAGTAGATCACATAACTGTAACATTAACAGTAATAACAAATGTAATAAAAGTTGCCAATTATGACAAATGTCAACATTGTTAATGTAATAGTAAATCAATTAACTAAAATGAAAAGGAAGAATATAACATAATTCCGAGTAAAATGAAGAATCAAAACAACAAAATATAAATAATGATAATACAAGCACGTGACATACACAAATAAATAACTCATCTATTAATGATTAATTGGAAGCGCAACAACCAAATTTATATAGGTATCTGTATTTATTTTATTTCTATAATATCTTTTTTATATGTTGAAGAGGAATAAGGATGGTATATGAAGGAAGTATGGTAATAGATGACTGCTTAATGGAAAGAGTTTCGCAACTATGAGGGTGGAGAAAAATGCTAATACTGTAAGTTGGAAAAGTATTCAAAGTGAATTGCAGTAAAGTTTGAGATGACAGTACTAAAGATGTTAAGTAAACAAAAGTTGAAGGTGAAAGAGGGATGACTAGAGTTTGGTTAGAAGGAATTGGAGATATAAAGAAAATCCTAATAGGTGGTTGACATGGTGATATATGATTATAGGTAAATGAGATGAATCATTATTGAAGAGTAAATGGTAAGAATTTGGAAACAATCAGTATATATAAAAGAATAGTTGAATTTAATAAAGATATGGATGAATATGTGGAATAACAGTTGCAAGAAGAAAATATAAGGTATGAGTAATCTAAAGGTAAAGAACAATGATTGTAAGCCCATAGATTTTTCGATAATATAAGCAAACCCTAGAATCGGAAGTCAAACCGGAACCCTAAAATTAACCTAGTTCTATGTTTAGTTTAGTGAATCTAGATCTGACAACCCCGTGTTCATAAACCCTAGAAAACAAAATTGAGATAATTGTGGAAAATGGTTCGTAATAATATAGAAAAGCTTAAAAATATCATATTCATAATTTTCTAGTGTCTTTCGGATCTAAACGGGATCAGTTTTTGAAAACTGTGCCCTAGTGCATCGATTAGTGAAAATATTCCGACAACACCAATAGATTCGTAAAAATATAAGGTTTTCAAAAATATTAGTTTTAGAATTTTTCGGTAACTAAAAATATCAGATATAGGCCGTTTACATGTATTTTCTTTACTACCAGTATTTTAATTGTCTAGTCTACTATTCATTATACTTTTCTACTATTCATTACTATTCATCTATCTCTACTTTTTCTTACACTCTACCATACCTATATCTTACAATTTACCTTCCCCATACAACTTTAATCACATCACACTTGACACATTACTTCTTTTATTACAAAAAGAAGTAATGTGTCAATAAATTATTTCTCCCCCTCTTCTAAGCTAAAACCGGTGCCGCCCCCCTGCCCCCCGGCCCGCGGCTGCGTCCTCTCCCTTTCATTTTTATTTCAATTTCAATTAATTTTAATTACATTTAATTTTCACTCCAAAAATCTATAAATCCCCTCCTCCTCATTTTTTCACACAACATAATTTATACTAAAACTCTCCCAAAATCACTCCATAAAATCCATCTCTCAAAATCTCTCTTAAGTTCTCTCTTTTCTCTAGAAAACCCATTCCCACATATTACTACAAACCATTCCATTCTTCTTCAACAAACACAAAAACATTAGGTAAAATTTTTCTTATTCACTCATCATGTTCATACAACTTAACATGAGTTTAGTGTATGTTTCTTAGACTCATGAGAGTTAAAGAAGCAACAATTTATTCATGTTTTGTTTTTGGTCATGTTCTTATTTTCTTTATGTTACTATTATGTTGTTGTTATTATTGTTATTATTTTTGTTTCTAATCTAACCTATATAAAGTATTATGTATATTATGTATATATATTTATTTAGAGCATATAAGCTCATTTGTTATTTATTTACTTTCAAGTTATGCAATTTATTTATTTCATGTTGTTATTAAGACTAGTCTTTCTAGTCTTAGACTTGTCCATATCAAGTCAAAACAATTTTCTTTCTTTGCTTTGCTTTTCTTTTCTTTTGAGGACTAGTCTATTCTTAGTCCCGGGATACCTTGATGAAGCTAAGGTTCCCAATACTTGACTTTACTTTTATGCTCTTATAATTTATCTTATTATGTTGTTTTTATTATATTCTTATAGTTACATATTCTCATGCATGTATGAACATGTTGTTATTGTCTCAACCATAATGAAAATGAGTTTTCTTAAGTAATAAAAATAAGAACTCTCTTTAAAAATAAAATTTGTCACATAAGAAATTATTTTTCCATAAAGACTTAAAGTTTTATCTTAAATAATATTTTCTAAAATTAGATAAGTTTAACTCAAGTTTCAGTAATAACACTATATGTGATTTTATCAAGAAATACATAAAGTAAAGTTATTACAAACTCTCTTTTCAAACCAATGAAATAAGAAAGTTTCTTTAAAACTTAATTCCTTGTTTAACTAAAAGTTTTCCTAAACTCATTTATCAAAGTTTTCTACCAACACTCTAAAATACTAAAGTCTAGATAAGTTTTTCAAAATTAACTTATAAGATCATTGATATTATTCTTTTAAAGTGGATCTAATATTAGAAAAGCTTTAGAATACATAACCAAGAAATATTTAGAAAACTACATTTTCTAGCCATTAGAAATAAAGTTGTAGGAATTTTAAAAGATTAAAACTACTTTTAAAATTTTAAGAAATGGAGTTAAAAGAAGGAGATGTTCACTTATAGTAAATTAATAAATTTTCCTAACAAAACTAATTTCTTTCAAAGTCTTATCTTTTCTCACTTTTAAGACATTTTGTTTTACAAAATCATTGTTAAGACAACACCACTAAATTCATGCATATGGTTTGAGTCTCTCTCTCTCTCTCTCTCTCTCTCTCTCTATATATATATATATATTCAAGGATTTTTCAACCTTACAAAATATCTATACAAAAGCTCTTAAATGAAGAAAGGTTTGAAACTTAAGTTTTGAAATTGGAATTTTCGCACCAAATTTGTACATTACTATTTCGAGATCTAAATAACTTCTTTTGATAAAAATAACATTAGAAATAGATAGATCTTTTTAAGTAGGTACAAATCGGTGTATAATATGCGAAATTCCGAGTTAAAATGAGCAAGTTATGGCCATTTTAAATTGGGATTTCCATTTCATACGATTTTTACGAATTCAATAAGATAGATTAGAGAAATTGAGTGGATTTTGGATGAAATACTCACTTCGGGTATTTCTTTTGTATAGGTGTTGAGAACCAAGATCTTCTCTTTCTCGAGGATTACTTCGACTTCTAGAAGAACGCTATGTACGAGTGAGTTTCCTTTACGCTTATGTATTAGCACATGTGCTTGTAGAATAGAGCACTAGATGTTACGAAAAGATAAAATTGATATGCATATGGGATATCATGGGAATTATGTATGTGAATCGTTGTGTGTGATCAATGAACAATAAATATATCGGAACCCGATTTGTGATTGATATAAATGTTTCCATGTATGTATTATTATGTGTGCAAACATTGTTTGATCGCTTTAAATGATTTAATGTCATGTTGAAATCCCCATATAATAAATTGCTCATGCATATCACTTAGAATATCATTTCGAAATTTTGCTACTACTCCTCAGCGTGGGACCAGAAAGTTAAGCTGCCTTGCTACAACCTTGAGAGTTTAGGACGTTCGGGGAATATGGTCTCAAGTTGTAGTAGAGCCAGATCGATCGCTTTGGATAAGAAAAGCCCGGAGACTAGTAGTACGGTTCGTTGGAACCCCAAGACGCGCGCAACTTTAAGGAGGTCGTTTGGGACCCAGTTCAAAGCATTTCCTAACCACCGATGGAGGGTTAAATCCATCACACATATGAAACCAGATAGTCGTATTTACTGTTTGATCATATGGTTGTTGCATTTCATATGCTTGTTTAATAAACTTGGTCGATTGTCTATTATAAGTACTTTTGTGTAAGGAATATCTCACTAAGCTAGTTATGCTTATACTGATATTGCAGAATTATCTTTTTGCACCCGAGACCATATTGATTCCCGGGTAGAATCCTTATTTTAGGAAGCTTTTGGAGGAAATCTGTTTTGAAGTCATAGAGTAGGCTTCTTCTAAAATCTTCTAACTTCAGTTATTTTATCTTTAGTAGAACCATGTTGTTATGAAATTATCGGGGGAATGCCCTTTAGAAGTTGTAAGACTTTATGTTTCTATGAAATATATTAAGTGTTATTTTGCATGTTCCGCTGCCAATATCTTAAAATGCATTACTCCACTGGTCTCCCTTTGTTATGAATATACGCCTTGTACCGATATGGAAGCTTTCAAGTGACTGAGGTAGTCATTCTTAAGTTTTAATATTGCGTACGGTGGGCTATCACGTTTAGGGTACCCGCTGGGGCATGACAATGATGACATGTGAACTAAGATATGATGATTTTAGAAAGGTCTATATGGGGTCATAGATATAAATTGTTGCATAAAGTAATAATACAAATTTTGGGAGACAATTGGAATGACATAAATGATAAATGAACATTGTGGATTAACTATGGTGGCTAATAGTGGTGGAAAAACTTGATTAAACCAATAGAAGCAAAGGTGTTAACATCATCTAAAATAATAACCTTATGTAAGATTTGATCTTTAGAGTTATGCTTGAAAATTTAAAATCATGTATTTGGAGTTTATCCTATATTTGGAGCTTTCTAATTGTTGTTTGAGGAATTATAAAGTGATTATGTTTTAAGAAAGTTCAACGTAAATGGCAGTAATTAGAGGTAAGGTATAATGATCACAAAGTGCTAACGAGTTGGATTGATATTCTAAAGGACATCATATAATTGTTTTAAAGGATGTGATGGTTGGAAAGAAATTAAAGAGGAGTAGAAGGATACCAAATTCAAGTGGAGAAGAATCATGTATAATCTGAGAACACCATGGACAGATTTGTAAGTAATAATCAAGGAGACAAAGTGCATAAGAGAGTTGAATATCAAAGAAATATTGGAATGTTAGGAGTATTGATGTCAAAGGAAGAGTTAGAAGTCATCTGGCGATGTTAAAAGATTTAGCAAATACCATAGGTGTCAATCTTTAATCCTCATCTATACATTGGTGAAAAACATAAAGGAAGGAAGTCAGGAATTGAGAAATTATGTTAGGAGCAATGTGGTTAGCTAAAGAATGTTTTGGGATTAGATGAATTATATACAAGTGATTAAATGAGCTTCAATGAGGAGCAATAGTGGTAAATACTAAGTTGAATTAATAGAAGTATATATGATATGGTAATTTTGAAGTTTCCGGTTGATGGAAGGTTTGAATATTTAGAATTTAAGGTTGGAATTATAGTTGTAAGATTTTTAGCTATTTAAACGCCGTTCAAGGAATTGATTTGAAGATTAACATAAGGGAGATTTTTAGTAGAAAAGCGAGTAATCAAAGGCAAGATTTTATGGTGGATATTATCAATAGGTTTATCTTATATTCTGAGGATGTATCATGTTGCTGTTGAAGAAGTGAACCTAATTTAGGCAGTAAAAGTTAGGAAATATGTAGACATCTAATGATCTGTGATATAGCTGACAAATCTAATCTTGTAAGAAAGCAAGAAAAAGAGTTTTGGAAATAAGTAAATACGGTGTCAAAAATTAATGATGGAACAGAAAACATCTTAAGTGCCGAAAAGCAGATGGAAACATAGATTACGAAGTTGGAAACAAGGATTTAAAAGAGTTGTAGTAATCCAGGTAACTTTCGAGGATGAAAGTTTCTTTTAGGGGGGAAGGATGTAATATAAAGGAAAATATTTTATAATGAAGACTAGTCGTGTCATTTGTTATAAAATGAAAGGGTCTTACGATCCATCCTCATAAGTTTTATTTATGTATATTATATGGCATGCATATAATACATGAGGTGTCTTTTCGTTTCTTATGTTGTTACAAGAATTGAAGGGTTTCGTGTCTTTTCGTTTCCAACATACTGTTATGAAAATTAAAGGGTTGTAAAACTTTCTTTATATCTTTAACCTAGCTCTTTTTCACAACATTCCTAAACCTAGAAACCTGTCACACCTCAAAGGGTATCCTTGATGCGACAGTCCACCACACTTGATATCTAAACTCAAGCATGACAACCTTAGTCATTCCATGAGTTCAAACACCGAGTGCAAGGCTCACGTTCAACATATAGGGAACCATACTTTGAATAGAAATAGCTTAAGGAGGCATACATAGCAATAAGAATGTAAATCATAATAGTTATAACAAGAATAATCTATTACATGATCTAAGAGGTATACCCCTGTCAAAATATTAAGAGTCCTTAGGTCTACAAAAGTCTCTTACATCAACTAGTCTATATATAGATTTATGAGGTTCAACTAGAAGTCTATGCCTACATCTAGGTCCTGACTTCTTCAAAAAGCTTATTAAGGTCCAAAAGATATACCTGAGGAAAGTGGCTTCTCAGAGATAGCCACAAATATTCATACTGCAACAAGAAACTATAGAGGTATAAGCTTACAAGCTTAGTGAGTTTGACTTCCAAAATTAAATACTCAACAAACAATATATATATATAATATATATATATCAAGCAAGTTATATTAACAACAATATGAAATGCACAAGCACGTGAGCATATAATACATAAGATTTTCCGAAAATCTTATATTGAATGGATTTACGCCCTCCATTCAGGGTTGGGTTTGGTGTTTCAGGCCCATACAACCATAGATTTCAATTTTTCTCATTTATATTATGGTTGATACAGGTGCCCACCCACACACATTTTCAATTTCGGCCATTACGCCAACATTTAAGTTTATAGGCCCCTTGTTGCCTAGCTATTATGCCTTCTTTCCACAAAGATATAATAACCTATGCAATGTGACTCACATATGGTATGCATGGTCAATTTGATTATAAGGTCATGGCATATTAATTTAACAATTTATGGGCGATCATAGATATTGCAGACACTTCAATTCTATACTAAAGTATACAAATATTTACAACAAGCTCATTTTGATATTCTTATCATCGATTCATCCAAGTAGAACTCATATACGCACAATCAAATTTTTATCTTGCCCTAATTCAAATGCCACTAACGTTACAAGCACAATCACAAGCATATAATTTAAAGATAGTGAAGTCACTTTGCCATGGCATGAAAATTCACTTAATTGTAATAGTTCTCAAGAAGGTCTAGTCCGTCTCCCAAGTCCCCTAATCAAAAGAAATAACTCTAATGAGTATTTCTATGAAGTTTGAATGAACTTATTAATTTTATTCTTCGTCTAAGAGGATATTCCAACTTAAAACGGTCATAACTTGGTCATTTTAACTCGGAATTTCTCATATTATATACTGATTTCTACCTATATGACGAGAGATATCTATTTCTAGAGTTATTTCCAACAAACAAGATCATTTTGTCCATGAACAGTAGGGTACATAATACTATACGAATTTCCCATTCCACAATTTAACTCTTAATTTCAAACCAAGCATCATATTTAAGCTTTGATAGATACTTAGCTATCATTATATCTTGTAAGATTTTATTATATACATATATAACTCAATATCATGCATGATTCATGGGTATTGGTAAAGCTATTTCCTCATGTACTTAGATAATGTTTGTTAGGATGTATAAGACACTATCTTCCTAACTTTGTTTCTACCAAGTGCATTATGTATACATGCAAAACTTTCTCTGATGACCTATATGTCTATCACCTTCTTTACTTTAATGGAATTCTTTGTTTTGGAGTTGGAAAATAGGTGTTTACATAGAGGGTTTACTAGATACGAATTTTACAAGATTTTTAAGGAATGAAAGCGTTGTTTAATCTATCTTTGGAAAAAAAATTCCTTGTTTTAGGAATATACTTTAATAAATTTCACTTATCCATGTCAAAACTAGGTCTTTATTACATGTATTCCCTAGAACTTCCATTTTTCTGTAATAATCATCATTTTGGCATTTGAAAATAGGTGTTTAAATAGTGGCCATTTCCAAATCCGAATTTTGAAAGTTTCATTTGAGATTGCTTATTCCCTTGTAAAACTCATTTAATCTTTCAAAAACTATTCCCTAATCAAACCTACTCCTTAAGGCCTCCATTTCTTTAACAAAAATATTGTTTTGGGGTTGAAAAATAGTGTTTACACTTCAAGCTTCCCTTATTACGAATTTAAAAAATGTTATTGGGATTGAAACATAACTTTTGTAAACTTTTCCTTGTTTTGGAAATATTCCTTAGTAGATTTAAGCTTTTCTCATCAAGATCACTCATTTATGATACCTATTCCTTAAGCCCTTCATTTTTAATGTAAAATACACATTTTGAAGTTGAAAAATAGCTTTTCTAAATATGGCTCTTTTTAGATCCGAATTTCAAAATTCCATTTTTGTTGAAACTAAAATAGATCTTTAAGTTTTCTAATATTTTCTGCTATTATCACGCTATTACAAGTTATGTGTGTGCATAAAACAAAAACCTAAGGCATTTATGAACTCAAAACCACTAGATCTAGTTTACTATACTAATCATAAATGCATGAACACTATGATCATTATGTGGGTATGACTAGATGATGAATACATGCACGAAACATTAATAACAACAACATAGCTTAACAATAAAACAAAGTAATAGCAAAATAATCTTAAATAACAAGATCTACTACATTGTGATGGCAAGGATCTCATGTTCAAGTATTTCCACATCCCTAGCTTAAAGCTCATGGGGATTTTTTAGTGGAATCACACATGAAAGCTTTTTCCATTACATGTTTTAAGGTAATGAAGTGTAGATCTATTACCTATTTAGTGTTTGGATCAAGAAAACTTGAAGAAAACAAAAGTGTGTATGTGTGTAGAGAGAGGGGGGCTCATGGTTTCAAGGAGGAGAGGAGGAGAGAGTTTTGCAAAAATTTTCTAAAGTGAAAATGAAGAAAGAGAGAAAATGAAATGAAGTTAACATAAAGGGATTTATATAGAAAAATAGATTAGGATTTGCTTTAATTTAACAAAACGAAAATAAAACAAATTTGGAGAGAGGGAGGGTGTAAGCCCCGGAAAATTTCAGTAAATAATTTCAAAATAAACTTCGAAAGTAAACTCTGAAAATGACTCCAAATTAAAACCGAACTTCAACTAGCTTTAAATCACGAACAAATATAGGAATTTCTTAATCTTGAAAAAATGAGAATCCTTAAAAATAAAATAAAAATTCAATGGTCTTCAAATCCCAAACCACTACGTATGACAAATTCTATACGTAACTCTGACTTATCAAAATCGAGTAATATAGAACAAAAAAAAAATTATTAAAAAGTAAAATAACGATTAACCTTCTGAAATAAAACCCAATTCAATACTTCCGAAAACGTTAAGAGATATTAAATACTTACAAAAATAAAAATTTAAAATAAATTTCTCAAATGTATTGTATAAATAGAAACCCTCAATTTCTAAGTTGGAAAAGATCTAAACCGGATACTCACCCGGGAACCCTAAGCGGAATGTAGTAGTTCATGTAAACCCCTAATTTTTAGGGTAATATTAAGTTCAAACCCTAAATTGGAAAGTCAACCGGAAGACCTAAGTCAGCCAATTTCTCAGGAAACCCTAGTAGTTTAGATCCGGCAATCCCGTATTTCCAAACCAAGGAGTCGGATTATGGGTAAGGGTGTAGTTTGGTTCGTAATAATATTAGGATGCTTTAACAGATAAGATTAGTAATTTTTCAACCTATTTCGAACCCAATCGGGTACGGACTTCGAAAAGCGTGTCATAAGGCTCGAAATATTAAATATATAATATTAGTATCGTTAGACTCGTAATTTCATAAGATTTTCAAATATATTAGTTATATAATTTTTCGGGTTATAAAAGTTACAGTTATAATCTTTTATCGTATTTTCATTACTATCGGTACTTCAAATGTCAAATCTACTTTTTGAAATCTTCTATACTATTCACAAATACAACTATCCATAACCTATTTCTTACATCCTTACACCCTACTATTACAATTTCATCATTTTCTTACAATTTACATTTCCAATATATCTTTTATCATTTAAATTACTTTAATTAATTCCAAAACTTACACAACACAACACCTCTCTCTCTCTTCTTCTATAGAACCGGCGCCCCTTCCCCATTTTTCCCTCTCTCCAATTTGTTTTATTTTCTTTTGTTTAATCCAAAGCAAACCCTAATTCATTTCCCTATATATACCTCATTATGCCCATTTCATTTCACTTTATTTCTTTCTTCTTTCTTACTTAAAGAAATTTGTTGCAAAACTCCTTCTCCCTCTCTTCTCCAAACCGTGAACTCCCCCTCCCTCTATACACCCACACTTTGAAATTTTCTTTCAAGTTTCTTACTCCACATAACCAATAGGTAATAGATCTATACCTTAGTATCTGAAAAACATGTAATGGCAAGTTCATTCATGTGTGATTTCACATAAAATCCCCATGAGCTTCAAGCTAGGGATATGGAAACACTTGAACATGAGATCCTTGCCATCACAATGTTTTAGATCTTGTTATTTGAGTTATTTTGCTATTATCTTGTTTTATTATTAAGTTATGTTATTATTATTAATGATTTGTGCATGTATTCATCATCTATTCAATGTTTACATAACCATCATAGTGTTCATGCATATGTGATTAGAATGGTAAACTAGATCTAGTTGTTTTAAGTTCATACATACATTAGACTTTTATTTTATGTTCTTATATAGCTCGTAATAGGTTGATGGTAGAAGGAAAGTGTCAAAAAGCTCAAGATCTATGTTAGTTTCAACAAAAATAACTTTGAAAATTCGGATAAAAAAAGGAACCATATTTAGAAAACCTATTTTTCAACTTCAAAATGTGTATTTATCATTTAAAATGAAGGGCTTAGGGAATAAATATCATAAATGAATGATCTTGATGAGAAAACCTTAGATCTACTAAGGAATATTTTCAAAACCAAGGCAAGTTTACGAAAGTTATATTTCAATCTCAAAAATAAGTTTTAAATTCACCATAAAAGAAGTTTGAAATGTAAACACCCATTTTTCAACTTTCAAAACAAGATTTTTATTAAATAAATGGAAGCCTTAAGGGGTAGGTTTGATTAGGAAATGGTTTTTTAAAGACTAAATGAGTTCTTCAAAGAAAACAAACTCAAATAAATTTTTCAAAAATTCGGATTTGAAAATAACCATTATTTAAACACCTATTTCCAAATGCCAAAATGATAGTTTTTATAGGAAAATGAAAGCCCTAGGGGATACATGTAATAAAGACCCAATTTTGACAAGAATAAGAGAGGTTTATCAAAATATGATCTTAGAACAATAAATGGTTTCCAAGAATAGGTGAAACAATGTTTTCATTTTTTAAAATTTTGTAAAATTCGTACTTAGGCAAACCACCTATCTAAACATCTATTTTTTTACCCCAAAATGAAGATTTTTACTAAAATAATGAAGGTGATGGCTATATAGGTCACCAAGGCTAAGTTTTGATGAAAGCAAATGTGATTTTTCAAGAAAGGAAACCACCTTTCTTAAGTCTAGTAAATTTCAAACGTTTTGCAAAGTAAAAGTTTTTCGAAAAGAATTATTGATACTATATCATTAAGAATATACATATAGATAGTCAAATCATAACCTCCATGACAATAGTTGGTAGGTGTTGCATAAATACATGATGCACCTGTAAAAACAAAGTTAGGAAAGTAATGTCATATACTTCTTATTTGACATTATCTAAGTACAAGAGAAATTAGAATTTTTCAACACTCATGAATCATTCATGATATTGAGTTATATACATATATAATAGTCCTACAAGATATAATGATAGCTAAGTATCTATCAAAGCTTTAATATGATGTTTGTTTTGAGGCTAGAAGTGGAACTGTGAAATGGGAAATTCATGTAGTATTCTGTACCCTACTTTTCATGGATCAACCAAGCTCATTTATTTAAAATAACTCTAGAAATAGATAGCTCTCATCAAATAGGTAGAAATCGGTATATAATATGAGAAATTCAGAGTTAAAATGACCAAGTTATGACCGTTTTAAGTTGGAATTTCTTCGTAGACGAATTTTGACGAACTTGATAGAATGGAATTTATAAGTTCATTTAAACTCCATAAAAATACTCATTAGGGTTATTTCTTTTGATTAGGGGGCTTGGGAGATGGATTAGACCTTCCCGAGGACAATTACGATTAAGTGGATTTCCACGCCATGGCAAAGTGAGTTCATTTCTTAAATAGTTGTGCTTATGTATGTGTTTGTAATCGTAGTGGCATTAGAATTAGGGAAAGATAAAATTGAGATGAGTTCTAATCTTATCTTGGTTGAATGAATGTTAAGTATATCGATATGAGACTTGTTATAAAAATGTTGAATGAGCTAGTATAGACTTGAATTGTTTGAAATTCTCTATGATCGCCCTTAACCTACATAATTAACATGCCACAATTATATGAATAAACTATGCATGCATATCACGTAGTCAGTCACATTGTATTGGTTGATATACCTTTGGTGGGACAAAAGTATATTAGCGAAAGACATGGGGGCCTGTGTTAACATTAAAGATGTGAGATCGCTTAAGTTAACAGAAGTGGGGTAGGCACTTAAAACTACCACAATGGAACAACAAAAGTTGTATAACTAAGAGAAAGAGATTGGGATTATGGTTGCATGACTTATGGACCATCCCACTTAAGATTGGAATTATGGTTGCATGACTTATGGACCACCCCAACCCCGAATGAAGGGCGTAAATCCATTTACATATGGCTTCCGGAAAGTCATATGCTTGTATGCTCATGTGCTTGTGCATTTCATATGGATGTTGATAACTTATCTGTTATATACTGTTGTTGAGTACTAAATGTTTGGAAATGAATCTCACTAAGCTCGTAAGCTTATACTCCAATAGTTTCCTGTTGCAGTATGAATATTTATGGCTATCTCTGAGAAGCCACTATCATCAGGTACAGCTTTTGGACTTTAAGGAGCTTTTTGGATGAAGTCGGGACCTAAACGTAGGCATAGACTTCTATTTGAATCTCCTAAATTGGTATTTGAAGGATGTTATAGAGACTTTTGAGAGCTTAAGAACTCTTAATATTTGATGGGGGTATGCCCCTTAGATCATATAATAGATTAAATCTAGGTATAACTGCTATGATTCTCATTCTTGTTGCTAGATATATGTCTCCTTAAACTGTTTCGAAGCAAAGTATGGTTCCCTATATGTTGAACGTGAGCCTTACACCCGATGTTCAAACTCACGGAGAGACTAAGGTTGTCTTACTTGAGTTTAAATATCGAGTATGGCGGATTGTCGCTTTTAGGGTACCCTTTGGGGCGTGACAGAGGGGGCACATGGGGCACCGGTTTTGGAGTGTAAGGGAGAGAGAGAGAGAGAGATATGTGTGTTGTGTTGTGTAAGTTTTAAAATTAAATAAGTAATTTAAGTAATAAAAGTTGTATTGGAAAATCAAATTGTAAGGAAAATGATGAATTAGTATAAGAATAGGTTGTAAGGAAATAAGAAGTAGAGTATGAGTGGCTGTACTTGGGAATAGTAGATTCATAGTTGTCAAAATCGTGGTTTTACTCATACGATTTTACGAGTTTACGATTTTACGAGGCCCTTCCGAGTTGACTCATGGGTAGAATCATTTTTTGATAGAATCTTATGATTTAAAGCGAGTTTACACATAAACTTGGTAGAATCTTACGATTTTAACTGAATTTACCTATTCTACTAATTCGAATCAAATAAGCGAAAATATAAAAAATACAAATGTGTACTTACAATCTCATCAACTATTAGAAATTACGATGATGTATCTCTCTTATTGTTGTTTCTATTTGGTTTCCATACATTCTCTCTATCTTTTTTCTCCCTCCCTCAAAAACCTATTGTACAATTATAGAATTCATTTAAGTCTAGTTGTAGCCATAAAATTCATAAGAAAACTTATTTATTTCATTTATATAATTAAGCATTTAATAAGTTGAAAATTTTTATTCTCCTTCAATTTATCACTTATTTCAAACAAAAAATATAAAATAAATTAATTTTGACTCTATTTGCTCTTTTTATAATATATTATATCATGAATTAGAAGTTATTATAAAAAAGGAACTTAATTTCTTTATTTTTTTTTACATCCGTTATGTATTCTAAGTTTTCTACATCTTCTATAAAAATTTTCATAATTTTTCAAAGCTATCTTAGAAAGGTTGTAGAAACTTACGTTTCTAAGTTTCGATTTTATGTTCCGATTCTACTGGCCTCTTAGAGATTCTATATAGAATCATGAGTTTGACAACCTTGAGTAGATTAGTAATCAAAAATTAGATTAGGCAATCAAAGTATCGGTAGTAAAGAAAATACGATAAAATGTTATAACTATAACTTTTATAATCCGAAAAATTATATAACTGATATATTTGGAAATCTTATGAAATTATGAGTCTAATGGTGTTAATAACATATATTTAATATCTCGAGCCCCAGAATACGCTTTTCAAAGTCTGTATTCAACCGAGTTCGAAATAGGTCGAAAATTAGCTAATCTGATCTTTTTAAGCACCCTAATATTATTACGAACCAAACTACACTCTTCACTCATATTTCGAATTCTTGGTTCAGGAACGTAGGGTTGTCGGATCTAAACTGCTAGGGTTTCCTAAGAATTTCTTGACTTAAGATTTCCAATAGACTTTCCAGTTTAGGGTTTGAACTTGATATTACCCTAAAAATTAAGGGTTTACAAAACCTCTCTCAAATCTCTTTGTCTATGATATTCTACGAGGAAATCAAGAACCTAGATCAAGGTGAGTAGATCTTCATAAACTCCGTAGGATTTAAAGGTAATAATCTTTTTCTTAAGGTTTCTAATTGGATTTGAAGGAGAAATTGAAGAAGAACCCTAATTGGTTTGGATAATTGGATTTTGGTGATCAAGGAGAATTGAGAATCAATTCTAGGTAAGTTTATATGTTCTTAACTTTTATGATTAAAAAGGAATGATTTTTATTGGTTTTGGTTAAATTTGTATTGAATGGATTCTAGGGTTTCGAGGAATTGTGGAGGAAAAATTTGATCTTTTGGAAATTTTGTGATTCCATAAACAAAGAAAACAAGTGAGATTGATTCTTTCAACCCTTTAGATGATCTAAAACTATAATGTTTTTTTAAATTTTTTGTATTAGTTGATAGGAATCAAAGTTCTTAGAGATTTGGAAGAAAATCCTAAACTATGGTATTTGAGGATTTTGTGGCTTTACAATTTATAGAAGAAACGTGTTTTAGTGAATTAGGGTTCTATTCCTAAAGCGAAATTAGGTACGGCCATTCCTTGTTTGCTATATGTGGTTGCAGGTTTAGGATTATGTTTGTTTTCTTGTAGGAACAGATTTATAATCAATCTAAATCTATTCGACTTAATTAATTTATCTGTTGGGTATCTTTGGCTATCACTAGTAAAGACCTGGTAGACAGTAATACTTGTGTGGCACCTTGATGATCCTTGTGTATCGTTGTTGATGCAGCAAAAGTAATAGCCAATAACTATGTGAAGAAAAATCAAAGGAAGTGGTGAAATCCAGCCTAGGTCAGCTCTCAGGCTGCCAAACTTTATTCCAATGGCACTGGCCTTCATGCATTCGCAGGTAGCTTTGAAGACTTGTTCATGTTTGCTTCATTTGGGCTTACGCTGGTTCTTAGGCTATTGGCCTTTCAATCTAAGCCATCGATATACTTTCCTAGGTTGTCGGCCTACTATCCAACTTTAGTTATCCGAATTATTTTAATTTTTTTTTTACTTTTGAGTTTCCTTTTGTCTTCTATATATGAAGCCTAGTGCAGGAGAAACATTATTATCTTTTGTTAATTTGAGTATTTGAGAGTATTTTACTCCTTTCTTTCCAAATATCATATTCCTTGTGTGGATTGTGTATTTGATGTCAAATTGCCTAGTTATTCATTCAATCGATAGGTATTTGAAGATCACAAGATGGTATTGTAGTGTGAATCAACATCTTGAGATAAACCATAGGTTGGATCTACGTTGTATGCTGTATCAATTGGTATCAGAGCCAGGTTCATTCTTGAAGAAGATGCCTCCTAGAAGATAAGCCAATCAACTTCATGCTGTAGTATAAGATGACCTGGATCAATGGATTGGATAGATGATGGATGAGCGTATGGGTGCAATGGAACGATGGATGGTAGAACAACTCATGGAAAGGATGGCTGTGATGATGGAAATCAGCGTAATGCTAACCCTAGGCGTGACCAAAACCCTAACCCTATTCTAGAGTTTGATGAGGAGGAGGATGACGTATCGTCAATGAGTGAAAGGGTTCGTATGGAGGATTGCCTCATAAGTGTGGTAGAGTTCATGTAGCGGAGGATGATAGGAGAAGATAGGAGGTAGGTATGAGAACAGAAGTTCTTAAGTTTAGAGGGAATCTACAGCTAGAGGAATTTCTTGATTAGCTAGCTAGTATAGAGGAAGTTCTTGATTTCAAGGGTGTTCCAAAAGATAAAAGGGTACAGTTTGTGGCAACCCGACTGTGTGATAGGGCCACGGCTTGGTGGCGGCAGATAAAGTTGACTCGAGTTAGGTTAGGTAAACCAAAGATCACCTCTTGGGAAAAGATGAAGAAACATATGATGGCAGAATTCCTATCTTACAACTTCCAGCGAATCATGTATCAAAGATTGCAAAACTTAAAACAGGGTACCAGGTCAGTAAATGAATATACATCTGAGTTTTACCAATTGATTGCTACGAATGAAATTCATGAGACTGAGGATCAAATAGTAGCAAGGTATATTGGTGGTTTGAGGATACAAATCCAGGATATGGTGAATCTGTTTGATCCTGTGAGTGTCTCTGCTGCACATCAGTGAGCTTTGATTCTTGAGAAGCAACAGAAGCGGTCTAGTAGTGGGTTTTCTGGTGGTGGTATGATAGGTAGTGGTAGCAGAAAAAGTGGTGGAGTGTTGAATCATGTTGGTGGTGGGGTGTCTAATAACAGTATTGTGGGGCGCAATAATAGGGCCAAACCCTAGTGGCCCTAGTAGTAGTGGCTTGAAATGCTTTAATTGTAGAGAGATAGGTCATAGGCAATCTAAGTGCAGGAAGGCAGAGAAGAGAGCAGCGATGTTTGTTGAGAATGAAAAAACAGGTGAAGAGGAGGGAGTGTTTGAAGGTGGAGGAGATGGTGAGCCTATTTTTGATGACAAGTATGGGAAGAGTTCTTAGAAGGGGATAGTCAGGAGACTTTAGTAGTGAGGAGATCTTGCATGACTCTTAAAGCTGTTGAGGAGGATTGGTTGCGAACCAATATCTTTTAGTCCACTTGTATCATTTTGGGTAAGATGTGTAGATTTATGATAAACTTTGGCAGCTGTGAGAATATCATCTCCACAAAGCTGTGCAGAAATTAGCGGTTCAAACTGAGCAGCACCCCAAACCCTACAAGCTAGCATGGTTGAAGAAAGGTAGAGAGGTAAGTGTCTCGAAACATGCTTTCATCACATTTTCTATTGGGTCCACATACAAAGACTCCTATTTGGTGTGATGTGGTGACCATGGATGCTTGCACTTGCTTCTGGGTAGACCATGGCAGTTTGACAGATGAGTAACCCATGATGGTAGGGCTAATACCTATAGATTTACATTCAAAGGGGTCCGAATTGTGCTTGTTCCAAATTAAGTTAATGAAATCAAGCCTGCGAAACAGGGTAATAATTCTATTATGTTATCTTTGGTGATGTTTGAAGAAGATATATAGGAATCTGAAGTGGTGTTTGCTCTGGTGGGCAAGGAGCTAGTTGAGGATACAGTAGTTCCTAAGGGAGCAGCCAGCCTTGTTAGTGAATTCCAGGATGTATTTCCTAAGGAGTTACCCGATGGCTTGCCACTACTCAGGGATATTCAACATTAGATTGATCTAGAACCTGGTGCTTCTCTTCCTAATAGGCCACATTACAAAATGAGCCCATCTGAGCATGAAGAACTAAGGAGGCAGGTAGAGGGCTTGCTAAAGAAGGGGTTTGTTTGGGAAAGTTTGAGTCCTTGTGTTGTTCCTACCTTATTGACCCCCAAGAAGGATGGTTTTTGGCGCATGTGTGCAGACAGCCATGCCATCAACAAAATTACAGTCAGGTACAAATTTACTATTCCTAGACTGGATAATTTACTTGATCAGCTGAGTGGGGTAAAGGTGCTTTCGAAGCTAGATTTGAAGAGTGGTTATCATCAAATCTGCATCCGAGTTGGTAATGAATGGAAGACCGCTTTCAAGACCAGAGAAGGATTGTATGAATGGCTGGTCATGCCATTTGGGCTATCAAATGCCCCTAGCACCTTCATGCGAGTGATGAACCAGATTCTAAGGCCTCTTATTAGCAAGTGTGTTGCCGTGTATTTTGGTGACATACTGGTTGATAGTGCAAATCATGATCAGCATCAGCAATACCTACAAGAGGTTTTAACTATTCTGCACAGAGGGAAATTTTATGCCGATACTAAGAAGTGTACTTTTATGACCACCAAGGTACTTTTCTTGGGTTATGTGATTTCTGATGCAGGTTTACAGGTCGACCAGTCAAAAGTGGATGCCATTAAGCAATGACCTAGACCTACTTCCATTACAGAGGTAAGGAGCTTCCATGGTTTAGCATCTTTTTATAGACGGTTTATTCCTCACTTCAGCAATATTATGGCTCCATTGACGGATTACATGAAAGGTGGGAAGTTTGAGTGTTCAGAGAGTGCAAAAGAATCTTTTGAGCTCATTAAGAGGCGTTTGACTTCAACCCCAATATTGGTGCTTCCAGACTTTCATTAGCCATTTGAGCTTCACTCAAATGCATCAAAAGTGGGAATCGATGTTGTATTGAGCTAGAATAGTAGGCCTATTGCATATTATAGTAAGAAGTTGATAGGGGAAAAATTGAGGTATAGCACTTATGATGTTGATTTTTATGCTGTGGTATAGGAAGTGAAGCATTGGAGGCGCTATTTATTCCACAGAGAGTTTATCTTGTATACTGATCATGAGGCTTTAAACACCTTCATAGACAGGATAAGGTGTTAGCTGGACATGCCTCCTCGGTTGCATATTGGAGCGTTTCACCTTTGTTATGAAACACAAGAGTGGGGCTTCAAACAAGGTTGTAGATGCTTTAAGCAGGTGAAGGACTTTATTGAGCAAGATGCAAGCTAAGGTACCAGGTTTTAATCCATTTTCTGCTTTTTATGAATCTTATCCATTCTTTTCACGTATTTTGACTCGTATTCATGATGGGGAGAACACTAATTTTTTGCTGCAAGATGGATTTCTATTTAACGAAAATCAACTTTGCATTATCGATTGTAGCCTAAAGGCTAAGATTATCTAAGAGCTACATCTTGAGGGACATGTGGGAAGAGACAGGACATTACATTTAGATCTGGCATCTTATTTTTAGCCTTCTATTCGAAAGGAGGTAGATAGATTTGTGTAGTGATGTAGGGTATGCCAAGTTTCTAAGGGATCAGCTACAATGCTAGGTTATATTTGCCCCTACCCGTGCCATCTCGGCCATGAGTAGACATTAGTATGGATTTTGTCCTAGGTTTACCAAGGACACAAAGGGGTAACGATTCTATATATGTGGTAGTGGATCGAATTCTCAAAGATGGTGTACTTCATCCCTTGCAAGAAGACAGCTGATGCTGTGCGTGTGGCACAGTTATATTTCAAGGAGGTGTATCGATTACATGGTTTGCCTTCTTCTATTGCGTTTGACAGGGATTTCAGGTTTTTGAGCCACTTTTGGAGGAGCCTATAGAAGATGGTTAACACACAATTAAACTTCAGCAGTGTATACCATCCTCAGACTGATGGTCAAACAGAGGAGGTTGACAAATCTTTGGGTAACCTTCTACGAAGTCTTTTAAGGGAGAACATCAAGAATTGAGATCTAAAATTGAGTTAAGCCAAGTTTGCTCACAATCATGCTGTAAATTAAAGCATTGGTTTTAGCCTATTCTAGGTTATATATTCCATCATTCCAAGAGGACCTCTAGATCTTCTGATGGTTCCTGATCACACTAGACTCCATGGCAAGGCAGCAGATTTAGTCTGCAGCCTATAGGAAATCCATCAGACTGTTTGCAACAACTTGGAAAAGTCTATAGATAAATATAAAGCCTTGGTTGATCGGAAGCAACGTCACCTGGAATTTGATGAAGGTGATTTTGTATGTCCTATTCTCACTAAGGATAGATTCCCAGTGGGTGAGTATAATAAGCTTTCTAAGATGAAGGTTGCTCCATTTTAGATCATGAGAAGATCAATCCCAATGCCTACAGACTTCGACTCCCTAGCCATATCAGGACGATTGATGTGTTTAATGTGAAGCATCTCATTCCATATCATGGTGATGATTCAAATGATGACAATTCGAGGGAGAATGTTGTTCACCCTAGGGAAGATGATGTAGCAGAATTAATAGCCAACAACTATGTAGAGAAAAGACAAAGGAAGTGGTGAAATCCAGCCTAGGCCAACTCTTAGGTTGCCAGCCTTTATTCCAACATCGCCGGCCTTCATGCATTCGTGGGAAGCTTTGAAAACTTGTTCATGTGCACTTCATTTGGGCTTATGCCGATTCTTAGGCCGCCAGCCTTTCAATCTAAGCCGTTGCCGTTCTTTCCTGGCCGCTGGCCTACTATCCAGCTTTAGTTATCCGAATTATTTTAATTATTTTAGACTTTTGAGTTTCCTTTTGTCTTCTATATATGAACCCTACTGCAGGAGAAACATTATTATCTTTTGTTAATTTGAGTATTTGAGAGTATTTTACTCCTTTCTTTCCAAATATCATATTCCTTGTGTGGATTCTGTATATTATGCCAAATTGCCTAGTTATTCATTGAATCAATAGGTATTTGAAGATCATAGGATGATATTCTAGTGTGAATCAACATCTTGAGATAAACCATAGGTTGGATCTACGTTGTACACTGCGTCAGTTGTCCCTAGTGGAGTTGCAATTGGAGATGATTCGATAGATTTAGGTGATTTGGCATTATGGCTGCGGGTGTTTGGGGAGTACCTATTCAGCAATATATATATATATATATATAATTACATATTTTTAAAAGTTGGTTGATTTTCAAGGGTCTAAGTTACTCCAAGTTTGGGACTAGGGATTCATAGCTCTGAACTATGTTGTTTGGTTAGCTAAATAAAGATAATAATCTGATTGGTTGCATTAGAATAAGTGGCATTCAATATATATATATATATATATGTTGCGTGTGCATATGCATTTGTTTGATAGGTTGACATACTCGGCGTTTTCGTTCATTCCTTTCATTTTTTAAGTACAGGTGAAGATGACATAATATATGATATTTCTATATGATCTATACATAGATCAGGGAGATGGCGATAGTGGTCTAGACTACCCTACTAAGAATTAGTGGATTTCAGTTACAGGATTTATGGAGAGAAGAAATTATAGATCTTTTGAAAAATGATTTTAAGAATTGTTAGAAAGATTTGTTAAGAAATTTTGGGAGTCTTATGAGACTTGGATTTTTGATGTACCCTCTATGAGAGTTATGGAGACTATATCTTAAGTGTTTATATTATGGTTTAGGTTGTTATAGCATTTGAATGTCCTATAAAGAGAGAACATGTGGTGGGTTGTAATGCCTTAGTTTAGGGCGTTACAGCTTATTTGGTATTAGAGCAATAGGTTTTGATCTTATTAGATTTAAGTTGTGAGCTCCTTAGGACAGTGAGCAATGATGAGAGGGGTAGCAAATAGTTGGGATAGTTTTATACCTAGTGGTTTTCTATAATGTTTTGATCCTTCAAGTTTGCTTTATCTCTAGATATTTTGTATCCTTACTCAAGAATTAGAGATAAAGGTTGGTTTCCCATCAGGACAAAGCAACAGATCATAATACAAAGAGGAAGTGTATAAGGTGTTATAGACCCTATGATATCATAGGATTGTTAATATCTATAGAAAGCTTAGACTTGTTATCCTTTTGAAATATTTTCTGATCCTACCTTCTAATTATGAGTTCTTCATTTTTTCTTTTCTTTCTAAATATGATTTCTTTATCGTTTCTTTCCTTCTAGTTTTTAATTTATAAAAATTATATTTATTTTATTTGTTATTATGTTTCATAATTATTTTTCATATATTTTTCTTGGAATATTTGTTATTTTATTTTTGTTTGTTTGATAGTTGCTCCCTAAAATATATAGAAAAGTGATCAATAAAACAAATAAAACTCAACAAAAATCACAAAATGATAAATTATAAAATATAAATATACATATACCTTTAGTAAATATATGACCATTTAGACTTTTACTATAAAACATGTAATCATTTATCCAAGAAGTTAATGGCAGTCATTGAATTATGACCTATAAAATAATAATTATTAAGGTAAGTTAAAGAGAATATATATCTATATACACATGTATATATATAAAGGAATTAATAGTCATAATAACTTTCATGAAGAAAAGTTAAACCTATACTACTCAATAAATTATTAATGATAGTCAGCAAATTCTTAATGATAGTCGACAAAACTTTAATACTAGTCAATAAATCTTTTATGACCCAACGCCAATAAATCTTTAATGCTTGTCAATTATGAATTTCATACAAAGTTTAAAGAAACCATAATTTGAATTAAATAATTGTTAAGAATTAAGCCAAACTTTTATGGGAATCTCTAAAGATTGTAAATCATAAATAACAAAGTTAAAATATTAGAACTATAATTAATGTATATATAAAAGAGAATGAAAACGAGAAATTACCAAGCCAAAATTTCCATAGTGGTAATGATGACTCTATAATAAAAATTTATAAAGTTTAAGAATGAAGAATAATTACGATAAATTGAATAACAATTAGTATACAAAAATTTAATAATCATGAATCTACTACAAGAAAATGTAAGGTAGGACAGATGAGTTTCTAGTTTGCTCTTGATTCATTAAATGTCATGTCTGCAATTCTATCGTATTTTGTTATTCCATGTCAAGTTTAATCTTGTTATGCCTAGCCTTCTGTCTTATGTCTATCTTAAAAATCCAGTCATATGTCAATTAGTACTGGTCTTTCCAGCTACTCTTGATACTTGTTAGCCTTTCTCACAATCAAATTTATGATAAAAGACTGAGAATTTCTTTATTACAAGCAAAACAATAAAATATACAAAAAAGGTATATACATATATATATGTATAACATGACTCAATGAATGAAGACCAAAAGAGAAAATAAAATTGTAGTATTGATATAAAAAAAAGGAAAAAAATGACTCTAACACAAAACAAAATACCATGATTAGTAGACCACATAACTGTAACATTAACAATAATAACAAATGTAATAAAAGTTGCCAATTATGATAAAGGTCAACATTGTTAATGTAATAGTAAATCAATCAACTAAAATGAAAAGGAAGAATGTAACATAATTCCGAGTAAAATCAAGAATCAAAGCAACAAAGGATAAATAATGATAATACAAGCACGTGATATATACAAATAAATAACTCATCTATTAATGATTAATTGGAAGCGTAACAACCAAATTTATACATTTATATGTATTTATTGTATTTCTATAATTTTGTTTTTTGTATGGTGAAGAGGAATAAGGATGGTATATGAAGGAAGTATGGAAATAAATGACTGCTTAATGGAAAGATTTTAGCAACTGTAAGGGTGGAGCAAAATGCTAATACTGTAAGTTGGAGAAGTATTCAAAGTGAATTGCAATAAAGTTTGAGATAACAGTACTAAAGATGTTAAGTAAATAGAAGTTAGAGGTGAAAGAAGGATGATTGGAGTTTGATTAGAAGGAATCGCAGATATTAAGAAAATCCTAAAAGGTGGTTGACAAGGTGATATGTGATTATAGGTAAATGAGATGAATCATTATTGAAGAGTAAATGGTAAGAATTTGGAAAAAATTAGTATATATAAAAGAATAGTTGAATTTGATAAAGATATGAATGAACATGTGGAATAACAGTTGCAAGAAGAAAATGTAAGGTATGAGGAATCTAAGGTGTCACGCCTCAAATGGGGGCCTAATAGGATTAATCTAAAGCTATCTTACCACGTGTGCACCCGTAATATAAGAGCCGTCTTGTAAGTCAGAGTGCACAAGACTCTATTTATTTATCAATGTCTATTATATAATTGATATATTATATTACTGGATTTCAACTATAGAATCCGATTTTCCTATTTCCACCAAGATCGCAGAGAATCGGTATCCCCTACTAAATAATGAAATTGAGTTCTAACTTATAAAATATAAAGTCTCATTTGTTTATACACATTATAAATTTTACATTCTAAGTTTAGTGCCACTTATATATCTAACTTCAATATAGTCTGATGGAGAAGCACTTATCATACATCCCTATCTCAGTCCTAATTAGCGTTATACCTACACAGAAACTATTGGGGAGTGGGCAAAACTATAGGCTCAGTGAGTTCATCCCTCATTACTGCTGGTCACGCAAGTTATCAAACATTAATTATACATTCATGCAAATCCATCTATACACAATATGAATGCATAAGTAATGAATGCAAACAACACATTTATGAGAGTCCGGATCTATAGACGATGTAGAATTACATGTCTACATTTCAGTTGTCTCCCATACTTACCTACATGGGACACCTCGCCTTACTCTCATGAGGCTGTCTGGTGGTAGCGTCCATCCAGACTTACCCAATGCTTAAACGCCATTGGTAATAGCAAATATTCCCCAACGTGTTCATGTGGTCTATGTTGGTTAATATTTAAATATATATAACGCCAATTAATGGCGATTTTCATTAACCATCACCAATTTATGGTAAATCAGGCAAGTAGACCTCGACTCAGGTAACATCTACTACCAATACTGACCATCACCTACTAAAGGTAAATCCGATAGATAGACCTAAACTTAGGTAACATCTATTACCATGTGACTAGTGGACCTCGACTCAAGCAACATCCACTGTCACAATAATACTCAGAAATGTCCCATATTTATCTCATAAATTCTTTTAGTAAAAAGTTATCCTTTTCAAAGGATACAAAAGCAACCTGGAATATTCCAAGTCAGATTTCTTTAATAATACATTTCAAAATACTTTTGATTGCAAATTCAGGACATTTCCTATGGGGGTTCAAGCACATGCGATGAGTATATCCAATTAGTTTAGTCGAATTATTATCTTTATCCATTTATTCAGGTGATCATGCAGATGATGATACTCACATTAATCAGTCATTCCATATACAATCAATACAATCAACATAACAGCAAGCAGTAGCAATCACAAACAAATAGTAGATCATCGAAATTCCCTCACATATGGTCCTCGCTAAATTATTGTATAAGCTACTTGTAATTCAAGAATTGATCTATTTTTCCTATAAAAATGAAATAATAGATATTTATTATTCAACCAATCTATTCTTTTATTAGTTTCAAAAATAAGATATTTGAAACAACATGTTTACCATATTAATTATGGTATAACTTATACCATCAGTTACACTAATTCTAATTTAGATGTATTTTAGAAATTACGTATTTCTTTCTTTTTATGGTTTTACCTAGTATATTAATCTAAACCGAGTTGATTGGAGCTAATCGCCTATTTCAATTACTAAATCTACTTTAATTAACTTAATCCACCTAATATGATTTTACTTAGTAGAATAATTCTATATTAACTCTATTTATATTATTTACGATTTATTGTTACTTATAAATTAACATAATGTAAACAACACAATTGAACTTCTATGATTGTCTAAGTGTCCTATCTTGATATTTAATTCAATTTCTATTACATGTATTGGTCCTTTTTATAGTAAAGAATATTTACTACTTATTATTTATTTTCATTTTTCTTTTCTTGATCTTAGAATATTTTATATTTTATTTTTATCGGATATTTACAGGGTTTATACTTAGTAAATTAGTAATTTACTACGATTTGTTATTATCATTTTATGTCGTTCCTTAGCTTGACCGATCATAGCAACAAATATCTATTTCTAATTATTTATTTTTATCTTGTTTCTCTTGATCTTATTGGGTACTAAATATTTTAATTGAGTAGTCATAGAATTTATTCTTAATAATCTGATATTTCATTATTATTGTTATTATCAATTTTAGACTGTTCTTTAATTTATAGTAATTAATATTTATTTTTTATCATTTAATCTTATCGTGTTCCTCTTATTTTACTTTATGTAATTATCTTTTATTTGGAAATCATATTGTTCATAATTTTAACTTATTAAATTTTCCATTCTTATATATCTATCATAGGTAATTGTTTAGAATATTTATAAATTTGTTTTATTTGTACAATATATTAATATTAGTAATAATATTGTAAGTGATATTTTTATTAATTTTAGATGTTGTTAAATTACACTTATTATATTAATATTTAAATCTTTTTGGTTGAAATTATTTTTCAAATCTTATTTCATTTCTTTTACTACAACTATATGTATATATATATATATATATATAAAATGGATTTGGACGAAACAGACTTATTTTGGAAAATTTTACATGTACGCCGACATATACGACACCGGCGTTGATTCCCAAGTGCCGGCGTTCGTGTAAATTTTTATTTTATTCAAACACTAGCGTACGTTGGCCCAAAGATTGCCAGCGTTCAACGAACGCCGCTGGCGTTGGAGTGTACATTACCGGCTTTGAATTCCAGGGGCCAGCATTTGTATAAAAATTTCGTGTTTCAAAATTTCCGAAGCCTTTGTTCCAAACTATGCCGTTTCTACATCACCGGCCTATCCCTATAAGCCGCCGGCTTTTAGGGTATAAGCTGCCGGCGTAAGGACGACGTTTGTACTATTCATCATCTTCCTCATTTTTCCTCTGTTCATAAATTATTTTTCTTATTTTATTTATGTATTATATCTTCATTTAAGCTACTTTTAAGTGTTTATACATATCATATTGTAAACCCCCAAAATTTTTGGAATCGGTTTAGCATAAAACCCTAAAGGTCAACAAAACCCTAGTTTACCTTAACCGATTAAGTCCGGCATCGCCGTTTTCTTTGGCCCTGGAAAAAGAAGTTGGAATAATTAGCTAGAATAGTTCGTAATAGCTATAGTTATATAAAAACATCAGTTTTTTCAAATTTCAGGTGTCCTTCGAACCCGATCGAACACAGTTCTCGAAAAACGTGTCTGGGAGCCCGAATAGTAAAAATATTCCGAATACACCGTTAGACTCGTAAAAATATAAGGTTTTCAAAAATATCAATTTCGTAATTTTTTGATAAGTAAAAATAACAGATATAGCTATTATATGCGTATTTTCTTACTACGGTACTTTATTAGTCATATCTACCTTACATTAACTATTATATTACTATTCTACACTATTCTTTTATCTCTATTTTTTCTTACACCTATTCTTACACACACTCATAACCTATAATATTTACTTTTTACCTTTCCCATAACTTTATATCAAATCTACCTTACATATTACATCTTTTATTTAACAAAAATCAACAAAATAAAATCTCTTCTCCCTCTCTATATGCATGGCCGGCGCCCTGTCACACCCCAGAGGGTACCCTAAACGTGGCAGTCCGCCGCATACAATAATAAAGCTAATGAATGACAAACCGTAGTCATGCAGGAGCTTTGATACCATATGCAAGGCGTGCTTCCAAGATAGTAGGAGACTCATAGGGGTATTACATTTAAATAGATAGCACAAGCAAGCATGAACTTAAATAAATACTTATAAGATCTTCATTTCATCATAAATTCATACATCATCTTAGGGGCATTCCCCCGCCTTAAAGTCTTAGATCACAAATACTAATATCAAAATAACCACATCTACTACATAAGTCTACTATAGAGATTTTTCCTAGAAGTCTATGTTCAAAACTAAAAATACATAAACTTTCTCCAAAAGCTCCTAGTAGCTTATACGCATACCTAGCATACGAGGCTCCTCGGGGCCAACCATAGATAATCATACTGTAATAGAAAACTATAAGGGTATAAGCATGACTAGCTTAGTGAGATAATTCCAACTATAAGACATTTCCAAAGGTCAACCAAGTATTTATTCAAAGCATATGAGGATGCATCAATCATATGAACAAGTAAGATACACATGATTGACCAGAAATCAAGTGTAGCATGGATTTAACGCCCTCCATGACAAGGGTTGGGAGGTTACAGGCCCATACGACCATCAATATCTGCAGATTTACCGGCTCCTGCTTGCCCTGTAGACTTTCCGGCTCCTACTAGCCATCATGTAGACTTACCGGCTCCTACCAGCCACCACTACTCTTTCCTCGTTTCCCCATACGAAGAAAAGTAGTGAACAAATGCAATTTATGTATATGATATGCATGAATAATTTTAATTTAACAATCGATCATATAAGTTGAATTCATATTAGAAAAGTGATCAACCATAATTTCATCAACTCAATACATAAATCACAATTTAATTAACATATCATCTTTCGATATACTTAATTTTCATTCAACCATTATTTAATAGCAATGGTTCATTTCTTTTCCTAGTTTTCTAATGCCACTAGTTACAAGCATAAACAAGGAAATGAATTTAGGAAAAGAATTAACTCACTCCATATCGGTGGATCTAATCGTAGTAGTCCTCCGGATAGATGATCTCGGGTCCCTCGTCACCTAGACAAGATGAAATACCCAAAATGAGTCTTTCATAAAATTTCTATTCTTGAAGATTCTAATCTTTCCTTAAAATCGCGGTAAAATCGTATAAGGGGAAATTCCAACTTAAAATGGCCATAACTTGCTCATTTTAACTCGGAATTTCGCGTATAATATACCGTTTTCTACCTACTCGAAAAGATCTACGCATTTCTAAGCTTATTTTCATAAAACTAGGTCGTTTGGGTTCCGAAAAGATAGCGACCGGATTTGCCACGAATTTATAAAACTTGTTTTCCTTCTTTGTAAACAAGCTCTCATGAAAAGATAAATACTTTAAGTATCTTGTAAACTTTTTGGAAGGTATATTCATATATATAATGATTCATAATAAATGTATGAAGTAAATGAAGTTGTCTCAATTTTTAAAGTAAGGTTAAAAAAAAAAAGGACTTTGAGCTTGAGATTCTATTGATTATTTATTCTACTTTGAAAGATCTAGAGCTATTGAGTTTGAATATTCTTTTTCTAAATGTAATCTCTTGTAGTTTCTTTAAATTCTCAAGGTGTGATTTTATTATCAAAACTTGGTTTTAAAGAGTGATAAAATGATAATAGTTGTAAAGAATATTTCTTGAGGAAAAATAAGTTTTTATAAAACCTTTTGTTTATGAAAAATTTATTTTCAAATATGTTCTTGATTTTCCAATAAAATCTATTTCCTATATTTATGTAAAATGAACCTTTAGTTTTTAAAGAAACATTTCTTTAAATTTTTTTGTTGAGACAAAAGCATTATGTTCATGCATGAATGTGAATCATAAGCTATGAAAATGTGAAAAGAACATAATAACTTAAAGGAAAAGAAATAAATCAAGTATTGGGACCTTAGCTTCATCAAGGTACCCCAGGACTAAGAAAATACTAGTCCCGAAAAGAAATAGAATTGTTTTGACTTAATGAGGACAAGTCTAAGACTAGAATGACTAGTCTTAAAAACAACTTTGAAATAAATAAATTGCATGAAAGATAAATAAATTGTAAGACAATGAGCTTATATGCTCTAAATAACATATATAGCTATATAGATATGTTAGATAGTAATGAACATAAAAGGAACATAAATAAACATAGAGGAATTATGATTATGAACAAAAACAAAGCATGAACCTAATGTTGCTTTCTTAACCTTCATGGTTTTAGAAAACACACACTAAGCTCATACTAAGTAGATGAACATGAGGAAATCTTGAGAAACTCTTACCTAAGGGAAGCTAAACTAAGAAGACTTCTTGAAAGAATTCTTGAGAGAAATTGGAGAGAAAATTTTGTAGAGTAACTTTAGAGAAGAAGAGGTGTGAAAGAAGTGAAGGTATGAGGGGGTATTTATAGGAAAATGTGGGAGATAAATTGTGTTAATTAAATAATTGGAAATGAAACAAATTGAGCATAGAGAGAGAGGGGGCCGGCGCCATTTTGTGTGCATGGGAAAGAGAAAAATTAAAATTTTGTTATTTTGTTAATTAAAAGTAAGAAATGAAAGATGTGAAGTTGTATTAGAAATGAAAATGTGTAAGAAGTAGGTGTATGGTTTGTAAGAATAGGTTGTAAGAAAAAGTAGAGATAGATGAATAGTGTAGAATAGTAGAGAATAGTGTAATGTAAAAGTAGACATGACAATTTAATACGGGTAGTAAGAAAATAAGCGTATAAAAGCGATATCTGATATTTCTAGCTACCGAAAAATTACGAAATTGATATTTTTGGAAATCTTATATTTTTACGAGTCTAACAGTATATTTGAAATAATTTTCCTATTCCGGGCTTCCGGACACGTTTTTCAAGAGTCATGTCCGATCGGGTTCAAAGGACACTCGAAATTCTTCAATCTGATATTTTTACGAAACCTATGACTATTACGAACCATTAAGGCAAACTTTTTCAACTTCTTTTTCTAGGGCTAGAGAAAACGGCAATGCCGGAATTTAAGCGGTCACGATAAACTAGGGTTTTGGTTGACTTAAGAGTCTGTTTGACTTTCGATTAGGGTTTAAGTCTTTTAATTTGGAACCGAAAATTCGGGGACTTACAGCCCCCTCCCTCCTCTCTCTCAATTTGTTTTATTTTTCTTTTATTTTAATCACACAAAATTCACTCCACATTTTCCTATAAATACCCCCCTCCTCTTTCACTTCTTTCACACATTCACTACCCACAAATTCTTACGAAAACTCTCTCAAATTCTCCTCTTAAAACTCTCTCAAATACCATTCAAAAACTCTCTCAAAATAACCCCAAACCAACTTCTACCTACAACAAAAACCCATAACTACATACTACTGCCAAAACCTTCTTTAGGTAACTACCTTCTTTTATTTTCTTCTTCTTCATGTCATGTAACTTTACGACCATAGTGTGAGTTTCCAAAGACTACAAGTTATGGAAGCTACATTATGTTCATGCATTATTCTTGTTCATGAAAATCTATTTATGTTTATGTTATTATTTTGTTCATATTATTGTTAATATATCTAAGTATTATTATCTATATATATATATATACATATTCTTTAGAGCATATAAGCTCACTTGTAATTTATTAATTTCATGCAAAGCAATTTATTTATTTATTTCTTGTTAAATTAAGACTAGTCTCTAGTCTCAGACTTATCCTCATCAAGTCAAAACAAGTTTTCTTTCTTCATTTTATTTTATTTTGGGACTAGTCTACTTCTTAGTCCCGCAAGCCTTGAAAAAAAAAAAAAGCTAAGACTCCAATACTTGACTTTATTACTTATGTTATTTTACTTGCTAATATTTTCTCATAAGTTCATGTTCATTTAAATTGTTGTCCAAAGTATCAAGTTCTAAAAATAAATTGACAAAAAGAAGATTTTAACACATTAGAAATAAGTTTATGTAAAGAAGGAAATCTATGGTTTGAAAAACAAAAATAAAGTTATCTCTTTTCAAGTTACAAGAAGAAACTATTAAGATTTTAGAAACTACTTTACTATAAACTTTTATGAATGGATGATTTCTATGGCATGAGAAAAGAATGAGAAATTTTCAAGTAAAGATTTTTGCAAACAAATAGACAAAGGAATTTGTACAAAAAAAATAAATAGGAAGAATAGTGTATTTTCTAAAAACTCCAAAATAGTATAGAAAACTTAGAAAATAGAAAAATTTAATTTTACTTGGGAAAAATAACGAAACCAACATAAAGCATTTTTAGAAAACAAAGGAAACAAGGTATTCATTTCAAGAAATTTACAAAAACAATTTTTGAAAACTATATTTTTCTAAAAACTTCAAACCAACATTGTTTTACTCAAGAAAAATAATTGGACAACAAAACACTTGAGCATGCTTAAATATGAGTTATATAGTTATAAAAAAAGAATTTTTCAACTATATAGATAACTAAGTATTTATCAAACAAATTTTGATTTCTTGAACCAAAGTTGTTTTGTGTTGGAAAATTCGTGGTGAACTTTGTCGCCACTGTTTCGGGGCCTAAATGATGTAGTTTGACTAAAATAGTTTTAGAAATGGATAGATCTTTTCGAATAGGTAGAAATCGGTATATTATATACGCGATTCCGAGTTAAAATGACCAAGTTATGGCCATTTTAAGTTGGAACATTCCTTTATACGAACTTTGACGTTCTTTTGACATTGTTTTGTCAAATTCAAGAAAATCATCAAGGAATACTCATTGTGGGTATTTTCTTTGGCTAGGTGACCCCAATGAAGGATTCCTTTACCCGAGGATTATTACGGCTAAGTGGAGTGTATGAATGACTCATCCCCTTAGAGGAATAGTCGACATGGCATCGTGAGTTTATTTCCATTAAATGCTATACTTGTTGTGCTTGTAAATTAGTTGCATTAGAATTAGGAAAAGATAAACCAATAGTATGTAAAATAATTCTTTGAAATAATTTTAAGAAATTGGAGCCGGAATTGTTTTAAATGTTTGTTTTAGTATAACATTTGATTAGTATGAAATTCTTTGATCACTTTAAATTCAAAATAATTATGCTATGACTTTATAAATGAATTCATGCATACCACGAAGTGAGTCACATTGCATTTTGGGTTATTATCCTTGGGTGAGAAGGATAGTAAGCTCATGTCGAAAGCAACACTTGGTGGAAGATCCAAAAGCGATTGCTTAGCGGCTTAAGGGAAATGCTTGGCGGATGATCCGAAAGCAAGGTCAAATCAAGTAGATTCGAAATGCTTGGCAATGAGTGCTCGCGAGCATAAAACTTTTTAATTAAAACTACTTGTTTTGAGGTTAAGTATCACCAAACCCCGAATGGAAGGCGTAAATCCATTCAACATATAGTTCCCGGAAAACTATATGCTTGTTTGCTCACGTGTATGTTGCATTACATTTGATTGTTTAAATCAACTTGTTTGAAATCTTGTTACAAGAAGTTATTTATGGAAATAGTTCTCACTAAGCCTATTAGCTTATAACCCTATAGATATCTTTTGCAGTTTTCCTATCTATGGTTAAGGCTACGAGGACCCTGCGGGCAGGTAACTTTTTTTAGATAAAAGAATTCTAAGATGAAGTTTAGTATTAGAGAAAATGTACAAATGTTTTGTAATAGATTAGTGATCAAAGGGAAATGTCCCTAAGTTTGTAAAACCATTGCTATGAATAAATGTTTATTATGAATCTTCTTTTCTTAATAAGTTTTTATATCTCCTTAAGCTTCATAATTCCATATATGGTTCTCTAAATTTGTGAAAGTACGCCTTACACTTAATATAAAAGCTTTTGGGATTGGCTAAGGTTGTCATACTTAAGCTTTAATATTGAGTGTGGCGGACTGTCACGTTTAGGGTACCTCTTGGGGCGTGACACATATATACATATATATCGATGTATAACATATTAACATGCATCTAATCCTCGTTTTATGATTCTAAGGTATATAACTAGAGTTTTTAGTGTAACTTACCTTGTTTGAAATTGTTTGATGGTTCTAAACCTTCTTCTAGGCTTGAACTGATCCTATAAGTATAGAAATATAGCTTTAGATAACTATCTAAACTTCTTAAAGTAAATTAACTCACCTTGATTTGCTTCCTTTGCTTATTCTTATTGTTTTTCCTAAGCTCTTGTTTGATGCTTGTCTTTGAGGTTGTATGTGTATGTTTTGTGTGTTTTAAGGGCTATAGGGAGGACAGATTTGGAGAGAATTTAGGGGTTATCTTTTCTTTTTAATGCTTTGATCCTTTATGCATTAAGAGCTTAATGTAAATGTATTTAAGTGAGGAAAGGAGGATGCTTCTTGGAGACAATTGATAGCTCCATTCCACCGAGAATGCATGTTCTCCATGTATTAATTTAGTCTTGCTTTGTTGGCTTCATTCCATTGGCTTGTGTGTATTTTAGTTGACTTTAAATTGTATTATTTGGCCAAGTTGTAGATGCATTTCGGCTGTGTGGGTTTCAAGAGAATTCCTTATAAATTCTTGGTGCAATTTGCACCATATGCATACAAAGTTGATTTAAAGAAAAAAAAATGTAAGGGAGATAGGTTAAATGAAAATACAAAAATAAAGAAAAGATGATGAATTTATAACCAACAACTGTGTAAGAAGTGGGGAAAAATATGAACTTGTGAACAAAATCAATTTTGCAGGTCTAAGTGATACGTATGTTAAATACTAATTCGGTAATATTTTTAGATGAAAAATTCCATATTCTCATTATTAAATATTATGAACATTATGGTACATAGAATTTCTATTAAAGATATGTGTATATGTGTTTAAAATTTTCATTTTTTTGTGAATTGTTCACGTATAGGAGAAGTTCAAAATTTGAAGGAAATTGTGACGTGAAACAAAAAAAAAAAATGTAAGCGAGTTAGGATGATTGGAAATAGAAAAAACAAAAAGAGATGATAAATTTATAAACAATAAATATGTAAGAAATGGGCAAAATATGAACTTATGTAAAAAGTCAATTTTATGAATCTAAATGACATGTGTAACACCCTGAATTATACGTCTATTAATTTTTGATAATTGTTAAATAGATAGTAATGTCTGGCAGAAATTTTAGAAATGTCCGAAAAACACCCGCTTTTCATGAATTTAAATATGGTAATTACAATATGGACAATAAAAGACTTAATTAAAATAAAAATATAGCATAAACTATACCTATATCAAAGAAAAATTTTCCGTAAGATATAACAATAATATATAATAATATATAAACTAAAAACCAATAAAGATAAGTAAAATAATAAATTAGATCCCATAATAATTCAAAAGATACAAACAAAAGATAAATATTATAAATTTATAATAGTAGAATATAAATAAAGTCAAATTAAAGACAATTAATTATTAACAAGTCATAAAATACCAAAACACTAATAATTTAAATCCTTAAAGGATAAATTATAATTTTACGATAATATATATTAAAGTTGAAAAATAAAAGTCTTAAATTAAAATTTTAAGTATACCATAATGTTCAGAATATTTAATATAGTAGGTACGTAAATTTTATCTAAAAATAATATCGAATAAATATTTATTATACGTATTAATTAGAACCCGAAAAATTAAGATTTCCCCTAATTCAGCTTGCTGCCCACGCACTTCTTTTTATAATTCTCTAAATCTTTCTCTCTCCTTCATTCCTTCTATTCTCTCTCTCTCTCTCTCTCCATATTCTCTCTTTCTCTTTCGTTTTCTCTCTCTCTCCATATTCTCTCTCTCTCAGTCTTCAAATGAAGACTTAAAAAAAAAAAAACATAATCAAATCCTTCCGCAGGAGAGGAGAAGGAAGGAAAAAAAAAGAAAAAGAAATAATAAAATAATAGAAAAGGAATCTAGAAGCTCCTCCGATCTTCAAAAGCTCGTATCTTTCACATACGACAACCGATTCCAATTCCGAAGTGGTGTTGTGATCGTGGCGATACGCTCTTCAATTCAAGACCACACAAGGTTAGGTTTCGATCACTCTAAAATTTTACTATTATGATCCGGTACGTAGAAGTTTTCGTAATATTAGAGTTTTAATATTAGTTTTTATTATAAATATACATATTTACATGCATATATAATGATAATAATATAAAATTATGTCATGCTAGTATGTGTATTTAGACTAGTTGATATTACATTTCGCTTATCAAATGATAATAAATTGATAATAAAAACGCTAGATGATAGAAAATTGATTTATATTAGATAATTAATATTTAGAGTCTATTTATTAGTAAATAGAAATTTAGAGATAAATCGCTAGAGTTGAAATATACCGATAGGATCAATAACTGATCAAAATCTTCTAATCTAAAGCCTAAATTAAAATTCTGATTTCATAAACATGAAAGTTATAATATTTTAACCCTATATAGACTAAAACCCGAGTTTACCTATTAGATCTGGAAACTCTAATCGCGTAGGTGAAAAACCTAAATCTATCCGATTCCGTAGATTTTAGAATTTAGTTTTCAACTTGAAAACAATGTAAGAAAAATATAGAACCTTGACTATAGAGATATATGTAGTATAATACTGAAAAATTCTCAAAACACTAAAAGTTAAGCGTGCTCATGACCTAGGATGGGTGACCTCCTGGGAAATGAATAGTAATTTTCCAAAACGAGTAATATCTCGATAAATATAATTCAAAGACAATAACTAGTGGTTTAGAATTGAATTATTAGATCCTTAAAGTATATCAAGTTAGCAAATGATGATTTAAAGATAAATCGCTAGGATTGAGATGTAACCGTTAAAACTAGATATTAGGTATAATTTACATAAATAAGACTCAAACTAAGATTTTAATATCGAAAACACTAAAACAAAAATATTCTTAACTTATATAAACACTCGTTATGTTTTATGAAGTAAAACTTAACTAAAGAAACAATTAGAATTAAGTAAAGTAAACCTATAGCGTAGTTCTGACATTTAAAAAGAATAGAGATGTTCTATGACAAGTTTAAATAATTTAAATCACACACAACATATACTCATGAGTAGAAATGGAATTAAGGAGGAAAATAAAAACTTAGAAAACCCTAGAACCTTATAATAAAAGTTTCATCCCTATAAGAAAACTTAAGAAAAATTTTACTTGAATTTGATAAATGAAACATATTTGATTATCCGATCAATAAGAAGATTGGATATGTAATTAAACTTAATATGTGACCTTATATACAAATATAAGATTCATATCATACGCAGAAATAGGATATTAATAGATAAACTTGATATGATTTAAGTATTATATAGATAAAAGATATTTAGCTTTAAATCTATTAGATATACTCAATAACAAACCTATATAGACATATGAAGATTTCAACACATATAAAAGAATAAGATTCCTAGAATAAAATTTAAGTAATTCAATTACAAATTAGAAAATCAAGATAATATAAATTGTAATTGAAAGATTAAACTTAACCAAGAATTCCGTAACTCTAAGTATAAAATTCAACACTTATAAGACTATAAGGATATAAAGTATAGATTAATGGAAATCATAAATATTAGCTAATATAATCAAATTAACTAAAGTTACATACTTAAAATAAGATCAAGACAAGGAAAATGAAAATAAATATAAATGTATACGCTTTAACTAAAAAGTAGAGTAATGAACTTAAATTAAGTTTATCACTAATACTTGATGAAATAAACATAAACAAGGAATCGAACTTGAAATAATAATTAAGAATATAAAACAAGAAAGCTAGGCATCATTATGATACCTTTCGAGCCCTTAAAGTAACATAGGAAAAATATACAAAATGATTAGTTTAACCTGACAATTAAAAACTACATTCGATAAGTTTTCCAATGACTACTCATATGCTAAAATCTAAGTTAAAAAAGTATAATATGCCCAATTTAAGATTTCGTGATTAAACTCGATATTTGAAAAAACTAAAATACTTTTCTTAAGAAAACTAAGATTATACGAATTTTATAGTTTAACTTACGAAGCGTAGCCTTTACAACTTCAAAATGACTAATTATGTGTTAAGGTTAGATTAAGAATTAAAACTCGAAGTTTAAGACACAAAGACACAATAGGTTTCTTTATATGAATAAGAGTATAGTAATAAGTATCGTTATCTAAATTCTCAGGGGAGACAGATCCGTCTTCAAGTTTCTTGTAGACTTCTATGACCATTAAGCAAGGATAAACAGGTGAGTATATTCCGATGACCTTCATATCTGCTTGTGCTTGTAGGTTTAGAGTATGATATTTTGTTAATATAAATTAAATGATTCAAGTATGGGGTTGGGAAATTTACACTTGTGGTTGCTCGTGTTTGTTATCTGTGTTGAAAATACTATACATTATTCTGAACGTTAAGTATTGAGTGTTGTTTAATCATTTTGATCTTTGCGAGTGTCTGATAATTGTCTGATCGCCAAATAAATGGACTTAATGACTATTGGCGTGATAATCATAATATTGATCATGCATTCACGATTGCATGTAGAAGGCCATCACCACTACACTTTGACTCGGATGGGCCACACTGTCCCGTGAGGACGGTGAACATGGAGGACCGAAGTGGTATATACCTAGTGTGTACCATGGGCCTTGTTCTAGGGGAATGGGAACTAAGTCGTCCTGGGGAGACGGCCCACCTCCTAGGATCGCGCCGGGTCATTGTTAAGGATATCTTGCTTCAATGGGATGTTGTTATATGTATATTATTTTCTATATATGAAAAACTCCTTGAATAAATTTGATTCCCGAAGTAGTAGCGGTCCGGGTGCTGATGTGTGGATGTACCCCAACCCCGGATTCGGAGGGCGTAAATCCGAATATATATATGGTTACCGGTTGGCCATATATATTTGTTCATTTGATTGTCTGCATTGCATATGCTTGTTTAATAACTTGTTTGCTTTTGCTTGAACGGTATGGAGCGAGGGTATACTTCACTCAGCTAGTTGTAGCTGACTCCCCAACAGTTTGCTTTTGCAGGTAAGTTGAATACATGGATGGGATAGGATTTGAGTGCAGAGCGTGACAAAGATCAAGTTGTACAAGACTGATAGAAGATTGAGAATTTGATAGGTTAAACCTAGTTGAGAGAATAAACATGAAAATGTAGTCTTTTTCTTAACTTAAACCTAGTTGATATTTTGTGTTAAACCTAGGTTTACCTTATCTTGTCATTTGGTAGGATATCTGATTCTCTGCGGTCTTGTGATCTGTGGAAGTTTCGATATCCAATAAATTATTTTCATAATAAACTTATATATGTATAATACAATGAGAGGATAATTAATTAGAGTCTTGTAAACTCTGACTTGCAAGGCGATCCTCATGTTGCGGGTGCACACGTGATATGGTGATTTAGGGCAATCCTACTAGGCCCCACATAGGGTCGCGACAACATGTTTGATAAATACTGATTTGATAATATTTTTGGATAAAAATTTACATATTAACGATATTAAATATTCTGAATACTATAGTAGTACATAGAATCTTTAGTTTAATGCTTTTACTTTTCAATTTTTATACCTGCTATCGTAAATTATATTTTATTTGTTTAAAAATTCTGTTCGGTGGTATTTTGATAAACTAAGTATTATATTACCCTTAATTCAACTTTATTATTAATTTATAAGTTTTGAAATTATATATGAATTCATTTCTATTTATAAATTTATTATAGAGTTTTTTATTAGATTAGAAATTTAATTTTTATTTTATATTTGTTACTTTGTTCTTTTTATTAATTAGAAGTTACTAAGTTAGATCAGAATTTTAGTTTCTATAAACTCATAATTATTTAACTTGAAAGCATTAATATTTTTCGAACATTAAAACTTAGGTTCTTTAAATATTAAATAGTTTTTTTGTTCTTTATTTTAAACGTTATGGATTTGTAAGGTCATAGTGATAAAGATTCTTTACCCTAATTTGTTTATACTCAAAAATTTAAATAGCGAAAAAATTTTGGAGTGATTTCTAATATTTTTAATATAGTTGTTTTATAATTCTACATTTTATTTATAATATTTATTATAATCAAGTTATGTAAAATTAAGGGGATTACATAAGGGTAAAGAACAATGATAACATCTGAACGAATATATGATGATGAGTTTCAGGATGATTCTTAGAAAGGTCTATATGGGGTCATAGATATAAATTGTTACATAAAGTAATAATATAAAATTTGGGAGACAATTGGAATGAAAATGATAAATGAAAGTTGTGAAATAACTATGGTGTCTAACAGTAGTGGAAAAATTTGATTAAACCAATAGAAGCATAGCTGTTAACATTATCTGAAATAACAGCCTTATGTAAGATTTGATCTTTAGAGTTATGCTTGAAAATTAAAAATTCTACATTTGGAGCTTTCTAATTGTTGTTTGAGGAATTACAAAATGATTTTCTTTTAAGAAAGTTCAACAGAAATGGCAATAATTAGAGGTAAGGTATAATGATCAGAAAGTGCTAGTGAGTTGGATTGATATTCTAAAGGAAATCATATAATTGTTTTGAAGGATGTGATGATTGAAAAGAAATTAAAGAGGAGTAGAAGGATACCGAATTCAAGTGAGAAGAATCATGTATAATTTAAGAACACAATGGATGGATTGTAAAGTAATAATCAAGGAGACAAAGTGCATAAGAGAGCTGAATATAAAGGAGATATTGGAATGTTAGGAGTATTGATGTCAAATGAAGAGTTAAAAGTCATCCGGCGATGTCAAAAGATTTAGTAAATACCATAGGTGTCAATCATTAATCCTCATCTATACATCGGTGAAAAATATAAAGGAAGGATGTCAGGAATTGAGAAATTATGTTGGAAGCAATGTGGTTAGCTAAAGAATGTTTTGGGATTAGATGAATTATATACAAGTGATATAAATGAGCTTCAATGAGGAGCAATAGTGGCAAATACTAGGTTGAATTAATAGAAGTGTATATGATATGGTAACTTTGAAGTTTCCGATCGATGTAAGGTTTGAATCTTTAGAATTTAAGGTTGGAATTATAGTTGTAAGATTTTCAGCTATTTAAACGCGTTCAAGAAATTGATTTGAAGATTAACATAAGGGAGATTTTTAGTAGAAAAGCAAGTAATAAAGGCAAGATTTCATGGTAGATATTATCAATAGGTTTAGCTTATATTCTGGAGATGTATCATGTAGTTGTAGGAGAAGTGAACCTAATTTGGGCATAAAAGTTAAGAGATATGTAGACATCTAATGATCTGTGATATAGCTGACAGATCTAATCTTGTTAGAAAACAAGAAAAGGAGTTTTGGAAATAAGTAAATATGGTATCAGAAATTAGTGATGGAGCAAAAACATCTTAAGTGCCGAAAAGCAGATGGAAACATAGATTTAAAAGAATTGTAGTAATCAAGTAACTTTCGAGGACGAAAGTTTCTTTTAGGAGAGAATGATGTAATAAAGGAAAATGTTTTATAATGAAGGGTAATGTGTCATTTATTATAAAATGAGAGGGTTTTATGGTCCATCTCATAACTTTTATTAATGTATATTATATAGCAGGCATATAATACACAATGTGTCTTTTCGTTTCCTATGCTGTTATAAGAATTGAAGGGTTTCGTGTCATTTCGTTTCCAATATACTGTTACAGAAATTGAAGGATGACAAAACTTTCTTTATATCTTTAACCTATCTCTTTTTCACAACATTCCTAAACCTAGATACCTCTCTCAAATCTCTTTGTCTATGATATTCTATGATCAAAGGAAATAGAGAACCTAGATCAAGGTGAGTGGATCTTCATAAATTCCGTAGGATTTAAAGGTAATAATCTTTTTCTTAATGTTTCTAGTTGGATTTAAAGGAGAAATTGAAAAAGAACCCTAATTGGTTTAGAGAATTGGATTTTGGTGATCAAGAAGAATTGAGATCAATTCTAGGTAAGTTTATATGTTGTTAACCTTTATGGTTAAAAAGGAATGATTTTTATTGGTTTTGGTTTAATTAGTATTGAATGGATTCTATGGTTTGGAGGAATTGTGGAGGAAAAATATGATCTTTTAGAATTTTTGTGATTCCATAAACAAGAAAAACGAGTGAGATTGATTCTTTCAACCCTTTAGATGATCTAAAAATATAATCTTTTGTTAAAGTTTTTGTATTGGTTGATAGGAATCAAAGTTCTTGGAGATTTGGAAAAAATCCTAAATTGTGGTGCTTGAGGATTTTGTGGCTTTGCAATTTATAGAAGAAAGATGTTTTGGTGAATTAGGATTATGTTCCTAATGCGAAATCAGGTACGATCATTCCTTATTTGTTGTATGTGCTTGCAAGTTTAGTATTCTATTTGTTTTTTTGTAGGAACAGATTAATAATCAATTAAATCTATTCGCCTTAATTAATTTATCTGCTGGGTGTGTCTGACTATGACTAGTAAAGACCTGACAGACAGTGATACTGGTGTAGCACGCTGATGATCCTTGTGTATCGTTGTCCCTAGTGGAGTTGCACTTGGAGATGATTCTTGTAGATTTAGGTGATTTGGCATTATGTGTGGGTGTTTGGGAGTACCTATTCACCAATATATATAATTACCTATTTTCAAAAATTGGTTGATTTTAAGGGTCTGAGTTAGTATAAGTTTGGGACTAGGATTCATAGTTTAACTGTGTTATTTAGTTTGCTTAATAAAGATAATAATCTGATTGGTTGCATTAGAATAAGTTACATTTAATATATATATATATATATATACATATGTTGCATGTGCATATGCATTTGTTTGGTGGATTGGCTACTTGGTGTTTTCGGTTATTCCTTTCATTTTCAGATACAGGTGAAGATGATGTAGTACTTTATATTTCTGGATATGAGTTGTACATAGATTAGGGGGATGGCGATAGTGCTCCAGATCTACTAAGGATTAGTGGATTTTAGTTACAGGATTTGTGGAGAGAAGAAATTATAGATCTTTTGAAAAATGATTTTAGAATTGTTAGCAAGATTTGTTAAGAAATTCTGGAGTCTTATGAGACTTTGATTTTTGATGTACCTTGTATGACAGTTGTGGAAACTATATCTTAAGTGTTTATGTAATGGTTTAGGTTGTTACAACCTTTGCGTGTCCTGTAAAGAGAGGACACGTAGCGGGTTGTAATGCCTTAGTTTAGGGCGTTACAGCTTATTTGGTATTAGAACAATAGGTTTTGATCTTATTAGATTGAAGTTGTGAACTCCTTAGGACGGTGAGCAATGATGAGAGAGGTAGAAAGTAGTTGGGGTAGTTTTATATCTAATAGTTTTCTATAATGTTTTGATCCTTTAAGTTTGTTATGTCTCTAGATATTTTGTATCCTTAGTCTAGAATTGGAGATAAAGGTTGATTTCCATCAGGACAAAGCAGCATCATAATACAAAGAGGAAGTGTATAAGATGTTATAGAGCTTATGATATCATAGGATTGCTAGTATCTGTAGAAAGCTTAGACTTATTATCCTTCATGAAAGATTTTCTGATTCTGCCTTCCAATTATGAGTTCTTTATTGTTTCTTTTCTTTCTAAATATGATTTCTTTGTCATTTCTTTCCTTCTAGTTTTTAATTTATAAGTATTATATTTATTTTATTTGTTATAACGTTTCATAATTATTTTTCATATATTTTTCTTGGAATATTTATTATTTTATTTTTGTTTATTTGGTAGTTGTTCCCTAAAATATGTAGAAAAGTGATCAATAAAACAAATAAAGCTCAACAAAAATCATAAAATGATAAATTATAAAATATAAATATCAATATGCATATACATTTAGTAAATATATGACCTTTTAGACTTTTGCTATAAAACATGTAATGATTTATGCAAGAAGTTAATGGCATTCATTGAATTATGACCTATAAAATAATAATTACTAAAGTAAGTTAAAGAGAATATATATCTATATATGCATGTATACATATAAAGGAATTAATAGTCACAATAACTTTCATAAGAAAAGTTAAACCTACACTGGTCAATAAATTATTAATGATAGTCAACAAAACTTTAATACTAGTCAACAAATCATTTATGACCCAACGCCAATAAATCTTTAATGCTTGTCAATTATGAATTTCAAACAAAGTTTAAAGAAACCACAATTTGAACTAAATAATTGACAAGAATGAAGCCAAACTTTTATGAGTATCTCTAAAGATTGTAAATCATAAATAACAAAGTTAAAATATTAAAACTGTAATTAATGTATATATAAAAGAGAATGAAAACGAGAAATTATCAAACCAAATTTCCTTAGTGGTAATGATGACTCTATAATAGAAATTTATGAAGTTTAAGAATGAGGAATAATTATGGTAAATTGAATATGCAATTAGTATACAAAAATGTAATAATCATGAATCTAATAGAAGAAATTGTGAGGTATGACTGATGAGTTTCTAGTTTGCTCTTGATTCATTAAATGTCATGTCTGCAATTCCATCGTGTTTTGTTATTCCATGTCAAGTTCAATCTTGTTATGTCTAGCCTTCTGTCTTATGTCTGTCTTAAAAATCCAGTCATATGCCAGTGTAAAGACCCGACCCACTAAATCTTGAGATTTAGAGTATCGAGTCCCCAACCACATATAACATTTTCACATTATACGTAAGGTTGTCCTAAACTAACAATTTATGAAAATTGATTGATTAAATCTACTAAAACTTTATAAACAACTTTTAACAAAACAATATTGCTAATAAAAGCAATATATACATATATACACATCATATGTACAAAGTTTAGTGTCAATACAAGACACTACAAAAATTATAAGTTTTCTTAATACAAAAAGTAACCCTAAGAGATCTTAAGGTCTTCACATCTTAGGCTTATCTATCAAGCCTTCTATACAAAGACTTTTGCTTTAACAAAAGCTTCTCCAAAAATCCAGGGTGTTCAAGTCCTATTCGTCCCACTCATCCATGAATTTCTCAAAGTCTGACTCGTAACCCAAATCATCATATAAATCGTCTCCATTTCCTGCAAAGCAGTAAAAGTGAGCCAAAGGTCCAGTACATAATAACAAAATACAAGAACAAGTTATCAGGCCAAACTTAAATCAAATGGAATGCATCAATAGACAAGTGATTATCTTATTAAGTTTTCTTATACAAAACAATAGGAGGGTATTCAAACCTCGGGATCATGCACTGGGAATTTAGGGTCGTAGGTAACAGCAGCTGCTCAGTGGGTTGATATAAGCAGTCCAAATACTTATATCTCCTATATCTATTCCATAAAGAAAATAGCTTCATTTAGGGTTCAAAAGTCGTTGCTCGACTCTATTTAAAATCAGTCCACAACATGAGCTTAGTTCACAAGTTCCCATAAACTTTAAAATAAACCATGGTATTTCCCCCTAAGTTTAAGTAAACGTTACTCAAATACTATTCCCCTTATTGGCTACCCATTTAACCAAAATGAATCGCTATTGCATCATAAGGTGCTATTGCATCATAGGGTACCATTGCATCATGGTAAAGTCATTGCATCATGACTTAGGTTAAGTGCCTAACTAACATGTCATTGCATCATGACAGGTTTGTTGCTCCTCGGACCAAATTAAACAGCATAATAGACATCCAGTTCATCAAAACATTAAGCCAAATTGAATTAAATCAAATTAGGAATGCCTAGTCCTAGCAAACAACAAACAAGCTATTGTGTACGTGAACCCAATAGTATATCACTATATTCACTCGGAGAGGAACTAACCAAAGAGCCTTTAACTGAAATAAGAATATCAAAACAATCAATAATTGAATGTAGAATTCACATCTATATATATATATAGATATCATAATCATAGATTAATTATATAAGGAGATTCAATAAGCTTTGCATATAGTTTTAATATCTAATTCATGCATAAAACATGTTTATCTAGCTTATATATTCATTAGGAGATTATTCATGAAGTAAAGATTGAAGATTGAAAAAGTTTGAATTTGAAAAACTCAGGGATACGTGGCCTTCCTATGCAGGCAAAATTTGAATGAATGCTGGCAACATGGGAAATATACGCCGGCGACGTTTCACCCGGCGTTAAATATTTTGACTCTGTTTGCACCCATACCACTCATACGCCAACGGCGTTGAAGTCCTAATGGTCGTACATTTTGAAAAATAAACACTGGCAAAGTTTTCTTACAAAAGCCGGCGGCGTTCGAAGCAGCTTTAAACGCCAGCGGCGTTGAAGTGCCAGATGCCGGCGTACATTCAAAAACAGACCTATTCGAAAAGAGTTTATTTCCCTTGTTTTGCACTTTGAAAATTTCTAACCTACAACACTTTTAATCCTTCTTCAAGTTCATTTTTAGCTTCATATACTATTTCCTATCCATACTAATCAATCCTAGCAACTTAGAATATTAAAACAACACATTAAATCACTTCAAATCCCATTCCATTCATCCTCAACTTCAACTCTCAAATCAACATTATTCCTTCCCAACGCTTTATATAACTACTACAACACATAAACAAATTCACACAATAATAAAACACAATCCAACCTATATCAATGCATGAACCAAACAACAAAAGACAAAAAGATCTCACATAGATATTATAAGAAGGAAATAAAACAAAATCTATACTTGTATTAACTTACATAAGTAAGCCTTAGCTTGGAGAGATTTTTTATTCAATAAGCTTGGTGTTATTCTTTGGTTTAAGGCTTGTAACTTGGAGGAAAGAAAAAGAGAAAAGGAAAGAAAGAAGATGGAAATTCGTATGGAAATGGAGGGCTACCAAAAGAGGTCTTAATTAAGCAAATTTTGGACTCATTATTATCTTAAGTTTGACTTTTAAGGCATATAAGACTTTGAGTTGAATTTGGGTTAATTTGGAGCTCATTTAGGTGCAATTTAGGCATGAAAAATGGGCTTAATTGAGTAAAATTCTGTCAACTATTTCTTAAACAATTCAAAAGTTAATTTTATAAATTTAAACATAACACAAACATATTAATGCATAAAAGACACAAATATTAATTATACTATACACACATTAATATATATAAAACAATGACATTAATTTCATTACACATGCAAAATAACACATTTGTAATATTCAAGATATACTAACTTAGACACATTTAAACTATTACCAACTCATCTACTCCAATATTAATATTACCATACATGACTCTCATAAATCAACATGCTCATATAGTTCAATAATTAAGACAAATAAAATATATACATGAAAGTTAAATAGAAATTAAAGTGAGATCATTTCGCTAGTCTAGTACTGATCTGTCCAGCTACTCTTGATACTTGTTAGCCCCTCTCATAATCAAATTTATGATAAAAGATTAAGAATTTCTTGATTACAAGCAAAACAATAAAATATAGGAAAAAAATGTATACACATATATATGTATAATATGACTCAATGAATGAAAACCAAAAGAGAAAATAAAATTATAGTATTTATATAAAAAAAAAGGAAAAAAAATGACTCTAACACAAAACAAAATACCACGATCAGTAGACCTCATAACTGTAACATTAACAGTAATAACAAATGTAATAAAAGTTGCCAATTATGACAAAGGTCAACATTGTTAATGTAATAGTAAATCAATCAACTAAAATGAAAAGGAAGAATGTAACATAATTCCGAGTAAAATTAAGAATCGAAACAACAAAGTATAAATAATGATAATACAAGCACATCACATATACAAAGAAATAACTCATCTATTAATGATTAATTGGAAGTGCAGCCACCAAATTTATAAAATTATATGTATTTATTGTATGTAACGCCCTATACTAAGACGAATACATCTCAACACGTGTCCTTCTTTTTAAAAGACATGCAAATGCTCTAAAACTAAAACCATAATTTAAGAACACATAAAATGTAATCTCCATAACCCTCTCAGAGGTTACAACAGAAGGTTCAAAACCTGTAAAACCTGTAAATAACAATCTTTTCAAACATCCTATTGATCCAAACAAGTTGGCAAGACAAAAGCTAACAATTCCAAAATAATTCTACACTTCAAAATCCTATAAAACTCTCAGAAACTATTGAAGATCCAAAAACATAAAAATCCAAAACTCTTCAGAACATATAAAAATCTTTAACACAATGCCAAATTCTAATAAAAACAAAAATTTCTTTCTCCAATTCCTATATCAAAATCTAGTCCTCAGCACGATAGTCCATACCGCTATCGCCATCCCCATGATCTATGAACAGATCATAACTAATAAATCAAATACTATAGCCTCATCACCTGCACCTAAAAATGAAAGAAATAAGCGAAATCGCCCAATATGTCAATCCATAATGCATACGTAATAATATATATATATATATAGTGCAAATTAATCTAATGCAAATAGTAGGTTATTATCTTTATTAAGTTAGCAAATCAACACAGTTTAAAACTATTGTACATTAGTCCCAAACCTGGAGTAACTCAACCATGAGAAATCAACCAACTCTTTGAAAATAGGTAATTATATACATATTTTACTGAATAGGTACTCCCTAAACACCCACGGCCATATTGCCAAATCACCTAAATCTACCAGAATCATCTTTATGCACGAGTCCATTCGGGACAACCTCACACATAGATCATTAGCGTGCCACACTAGTATCACTGTCTGCAAGGTCTTTACTGGTCATAGCCAAACACAAATAGAAAAAACAATTTAATTAAGCCAAATAGCTTTAGATTAATTATTTTCTATTCCTATAACCAAGAAAAAAGTACTAAACCTACATGCAAAAACAACAAATACGAAATGGTCGTACCTTTTCAATTTCAAGAAAATTCTCCAAATCCAAAATCCCTTATGAAGAACAACACAAAATCTCCAAATCTTCTGATATACAAATAATAAAAAATATGTAAATCCTCAACCCATACAACTCTAACTTATCAAAATTCTCCAAAACCCTAACCTTTGTCTGGTTAAGATGACAAAGGAAATGAAAAAAAAAATTATATATATATATATACACATATATATTTAAGAGATTAAAATATCTTGTTGGAATCTCTCATAATATTTTGATGATAACAAAAAGGAGTAAAAGTTTTTTTAACAAATAAATAAAGTATAGCAATCAAAACCAAAACCAAAACCAAAACCAAAATATTTCATGATTGAACTAATCATCAGATTTTTTAGAAATTGTTTCAGAAGGTAGTTCAGAGTCATTTTCAGAAGGTATTTCAGATTCATTTTCAGAAGGAAGATCAGAAACTAAATCTGTTCCAGAACAGAAGATGCACAGAATGTTGCGAATTTATTTATACCTTATCATCTGAAGGCCTGACTCCACGAAATGAATATATTTGGGTAGTATATTCATTTTGTTCCACTAAAGTTGGATAAAATATCCAAGGGGATTTATTTCATCAATTTTATTATAAGTTACGTCTATTTAATTTTCTTGAGGAAGAAGATCGTCAGATTTTTATGTTTCACGTGGTCAGCAAATTCCTAAAGATAAGGGATATATTTTACCAAGTCATGTTGGTTCAAATTTTCGAAACGAAGATCTTTTAAAGCTTATCTTCAAGGATAAAGGATATCACTATTTTTATGGGATAGTTTGTTGAAATATTTATCCAAATTGTTATGGATAAAATATCAAGATTATGAGACATTATCAGATGACAGCATCAACGAAATTTGGATAAAGCTAAGAAGATTATTCGGGATTGATCATACAGTAACAGACTTCAAAGGAGGGAATTGCCAAGTCAAATATTTTCAATTGAGAAGAATTCGATTGTTTTGAACGACTTCTTTGCTAGCGTTGAGATAAAATCAATATATATAGAGGAAGCACAACAACAAGAAGACATGATGAGAAGAACGAATATTGCTCTAACTCTCTGAAAGAAAAAGTCTTCGAGTGCATTTCTCTCAAAAGTCCTTGCGTTATACAAAGTGTTCACAATATTTTTGTTCGAAAGATAGGATATTTATTGTATTCCTTGATTGAGTATCATTTCAATTTTTTTTTTAGTGAGGTTGAGTGTTGCAAGTTATCTGTTAGACCAATTGTGTGTTATAGGATAACCGTGAGAATTGGGACAGAGTGTATTGTAGCCAAGAGGATTGGTAAGACAAGCTTGTAACTTTTGATTTTGGATATAGTGGAACAAACGGTGTGGAATACCGGGTCCCCAACGTGGAGTGGAAGAGAGGACTGACGCTCGAGGCGGAAACCTCTTAAATCGATTTGCATTTTTCTCTACCCTACTCTTTTTATTTTCGTGCAATTTATATGAAGTATTTGATAAACTGTCACGTTTCAGAACCTGTTTCAGAGAGTACTTCAGAGAGTTGTCTGTATTCCGCATAAAATTAAATTTGATTGTTTTGATTAAAATAGATATACAAGTGTGATTATCAGTTGTGATTAGTTTCTAACTGCAAGTTTAATTAATTCTAAGTTAATAAAGTAATCAAAAGGAAGTGAATTGAAAATTTCGAAAAGAATTTATTTTGTGAAAAACGCAATTCACCCCCCTCTTGCTTACATTATTGGGACCAACATATCTTTAGTTTACTTTTTCTAACCTTGCTTTTAGCCTTTAGGAGAATTTGAAAATTTTACATCAAATTTTATTGGTTTTCACATTTTGCTCAAAAATAATAAAATGGTACCATATTGATTTTTCACCATGTTATATATATATATATATTATATATATGATAAATACACATTTAAACTTAATTACAAAAATCTTCATAACAAAGCATGTTGAAAATGCATTTTAGCTTTATATAACTCGCATGTTGGGCGTGTGAGTTGTAAATCCTCGTTTTCTTAGCAAACTTGAGTTCGATTTTCAGGAAACTTAAAATCGAAAATTGAAACCCTAATGAATGCCTTTGGACCAATCAGACCTGGAAACCCTATGTCTAGTAATGCAAGAATGAAACCCTGAAAGAATAGAAACGAGTTAACTCCAAGTAAAACCTAAATCAGAAAGTCAATCGGAAACTCTAAGTCAACAAAACCTCAATAAAACCATAGCAGTTTAGATCCGGCAATCTCATGTTCTCAACCTAAGAAGTCGAAATGTGAGTGGAAAGTGTAGATTGGCTCGTATTAATATTAGAATGCTTAACAATATCAGGTGAGTGGATTTTCAACCTATTTCGAGCCCAATCGGATACAGACCTTAGAAAGCGTATCCAAGGCGGGATATTAAATATATGATATTAGTACCGTTTGACTCGTAATTTCATAATATTTCAAAATATATCGGTTATATAATTTTTCGAGTTATAAAACTTATGGTTATAACCTTTTATCGTATTTTCATTACTACTGATAATTTAATTGTCCAATAAACTTTTTGCTTTCTTTCACACTATTCATTAAATACAACCACCCATACTCTATTCTTACATTCTTACAATCTATTCTTACAATTTTACATCATTTCCTTACAAATTTACCTTTCCAATACCTTTTAAAGTTACATATTAAATTTGAATTTTATTACACAAAATGATTAAATTTCTCTCTCCCTCCACTCCATGGAACCGGCGCCCCTCTCCCCCATTCCCTCTGTCATTTATTTAATTTTTCTTCAATTAATTATTCATATAAACCCTAATTCCTTTTTCCTATATAATCTCTTTTTCACATTTTACTTTTTCATTTTTCCTTATTTCTTACAAATCAAACTTTTGGAAAGATTTCTCTTCTCCCTCCTCTACCTTTGCCATAACCCCCTCCCACAAGCATACACACACACAAATTTTTTTTTTTTTTTACTTCAAGTTTCCTTCTCCAAACACTAAATAGGTAATAGATCTTGACCCTACCACTGTAGAAACATGTAATAACAAGGTTATACATGTGTGATTCCACCAAAAATCCCTATGACCTTTATGCTAGGGATGTGGAAACACTAAAACATGATGTTCTTGTCATCACAATCTATAGATCTTACTATTAAAGTTGATATACTATTACTTTGATATATTATTGTTATATATTGTTCTTATAGAAATTTTATGCATATATTTTCATTATTAATCTCATCTACATATTTTTTATGATGCATTTACATTCATATCATGAGTAGTATAGTAGACCTACTTGTTTAGAGTAGTTAAAATAACATAGCTATTTGTTTTACATGCATGAAAGTCTTGTTACATGAAGGTCTTAATGAAGGTGTTGATCAAAACAAACGATCCATTTTGTTTCTATCAAAAAGTGATTTTTAAAATTCGAAACTGAGAAAAAACCATTTAGAAAACATATTTTCCAACTTCAAAATGAAAGTTTTACATGTAAAATGAAGGGCTTAGGTAATAGATATCATTAAGTAGTGATTTTTATGAGTTGATCATGGTTTTACTAAGAGAAATTTTCAAAACAAGAAAATGATTACAAAAGTTATGTTAGATATATGATTCAGCTCCAACAAAAATGTAGAAATTCGTAACTAAGGTGAGATGCCAAGAAAGTACTTACTTTTCAATCCTAAAACAAGAGTTTTATTAAAGAAATGGAAGCCTTAGGGAGTAGGTTTGATTAGGACTTAATTTTAGAAAGATTAAATGAATTTTTCACAAGAAACAATCTAAAAAAGAATTTTCCAAAATTCGGATCTAAAAATGATCCCTATTTAAACACCTATTTCCAAATGCCAAAATAAGTATTTTAATGGAAAAATAGAAGCCTTAGGGAATAGAAGTAATAAAGACTTTATTTTTATAAGAGTAAATGTGTTTTATCAAAGTAGAAACTTAAAACAAAGGAAAGGTTTTCCAACTAAGATCAAATAATATTTTCCTTTCCAAAAATTATGCAAAATTCATCATTAGGCAAAACTCACCTTAAAGCATCTATCTTTCAACCTTTAAATGAAGAAATTTATTGAGATAATGAAGGTATTAGGTATATAGGTTATCAAGGCCTTATCATCGTAAAAATATGCATAATTTTTGAAGGAATAAAGCTAGCTTTCTCAAACAAGTGTTCATGACATTATTGCAGAGCGAAAGTTTTTGCAAAATTCATTTTACACAAGAATCATTAAGTAATTACATATAGATATCTCATATCATGGCATTCATGATCATAACTTGTAGATATTGCATGTACATATAATCTACTTGTTAGAAATAATGTAAATTTCATAAAATATTTTTGGAATTTCAAATTCCAGTTACTGATGAGATCTGATCCAAGCATTCTGAGGCCTGAACGTTTTCAAAATTTAGTAATAACAAATCATAAATGGATAGATCTTTCGAAGTAGATAGAAATCGATAGCTTATTTGTGAAATTCCAAGTTAAAATGACCAAGTTATGGCTGTTTTAAGTTGGAATTTCCAATTACCACGGAAATTACGAAATTAAAGAATTTTAATTGAAAAGTTTGAAATTAGTTATGGTATGAAATACTCATAGGGGTATTTCTTTCGTTTAGGTTATTTTGGGAATCGGGATGAAATTCGTGTTTCTAGATCACTACCGTTAGAGATCGGAGACCATGGCCGAGTGAGTTCACTATTTTTAAATTATATGCTTATGAATGTGCTTGTAATGATAGTGGTATTAGCTTTAGGGCAAGATAAAATTGGATTGTGTATGTGAATTTTATTTAGGTGAATCGATGATAAGAATATCAAAATGGGAATGTTGTAAATATTTGTATGATTTAGTATAGTATTCGAGTGTCTGCAATATCTATGATCACCCCTAAATTGTAAATTAATATGCCATGAACTTATAATCAAATTGACCATGCATACCATATGTGAGTCACATTGTATTTGTTATTATACCTTTATGGGAAGAAGGCATAATAACTGGGCAACGAGGGGCCTATAAACTCGAATGTTGGCGTAATGGCAGGAATTGAAAATGTGTGTGGGTGGGCACTTGTATCAACCACAATATAAGTGAAAAAAATTGAAATCTATGGTCGTATGGGCCTGAAACACCTAACCTCGAATGGAGAGAGTAAATCCATTCAACATAAGATTTCCAGAAAGTCTTATGTATTGTATGCTCACGTGCTTGTGTATTTTATACGGTTGTTAATATAACTTACCTGATATATATTACTTGTTGAGCATTTAATTTTGGAAGTAAAACTTACTAAGCTAGCGTAGCTTATACCCCCACAGTTTCTTTCTAATGCAGCTCCCGTACATATGGCCGCATTTCCGGACCTAGCCAAATCAGGTAATGCGAGACTAGGAGTTATCTCTTTAGAAGTTTACAATTGGTTTTGTATAGGTTTTAGTAGTGAACCTAGAATTATCAAGTGTTACCAAAAAGATAATACCTAGACTTATGTGTAGCGGGGGAATGCCCCTTAATGCTTTGTAACTAATCCTGAGATATACGTGGTTTATATTTTTATGCTTTTCCTATTAAGTTGAACTATCTATCTCCAATTGTTTATGTATTCTATTTTCGTAAGGAAACTCCTTGCATACTAATACAGGACTTTTAAATGACTGTGGTAGTTATTCTTAAGTTTCGTTTAGCATGCCACAGACTGTTACGTTTATGGTACCCTTTGAGGTGTGATAGTTTGAGTTGGCATCAGAGCAACAAAAAATGTAAAGCATGGCAGTAGAATTTAATAACCTAAAATATAAGAATAAATGAATCTTAGGATAAGAATGAAATTAGAAGTCGAATCTAACTAGAAAATCTCTTTTTAATATAGGTATCCCTAGGTGAAACTTGGGAAAGGGCTAGAACATTTCTAAAGGGGACTGATGAAACCTTTGTTGACTACAGATTAAGGCTGAAGACTCTTTGTGAGGATTTTTCTTTGGCCAAGACACCTAGGACTCTCATGGAGGTATATGTGATCTGGAAAAGAGGTCTTAGATACACTCGATGGGAAAGAGTGGTTGATCAGATTAGATATGATCCGATCAGGAGGAGGAGATGGTCTATGCTAGAAACAATTTATGCGGTAGAACGGATCATGGTTGATTATGGCAATGAGTAAATGTTGAGGGAGGCCACATTTATTTTAAAGAAGGAAGATAACTCGTCCTACCCTGACTCTAGAGTGTGAGAAACATCGAACCCATTTATGTATATGCCCACGATGACCTGATGACTCATAGAGAGTGGCTTGAGGCTGATGCAAACAACCATGTCTATTGTAGAGGTATATATCTGAACATTTTTCAAACACCCTCAGAAATCCAGACACCGCCTCCTAGTGAAGTAGGCATATAGTTTGGAGTTGCTCCAATAGCAAAAAATCAAGATGACGTAGAAAGTGAGGAGGAAGAAGACCTTGAAGAAGACCCGAATTGGGCAGAAGCAAAAGGAAATAGAACACCTCAACCAGCTGAAATAGAGGAAGAACCAAGTAATGAACCAAACCCACCCAATCTGGATTTTGTTCAAGATTTAGAAATCCCAGATGGCCACAGGATAGAACCTAATTATAATCTTAGTCTGTGGAGGGACATATATGTATTGAGAGAAGGCCCAAGATTGACAAATGAAGCACCTGTTGATCCTATAAGGAATGAACTTTCGGAGGATGTTATGATGAGGGAAGTCCAGGAGAATGAAGAGAGAAATTTAGAAGAAACTAGAGAGGAGGATAGAGATATGTATGATAGGATTGAAGAGGCAGAAGAAGAAGAAGAAGAAGAAGAAGAAGAAGAAGAGGAAGAGGAAGAAGAAGAAGAGGAGGAAACTGAGCAGGAGGAGCGAACTTGGTCTCTTAAGAAGAAGAGAATGACAGTGAGAGGATATTTGAGTCTGTTTGTTAAGGGGGATGATAGTAGTTCTTCTAGTAGAGATTGACCTCCGACCCCTACCCCAGGAGACTCCTAAGAGTGAAAGATGTAGTGGTGACAAGCATGACCCACAACAATCCAACCAAAAATTTTGTAATAGGCAATAAGGAATGCCAAATTGCCTTAGTGATGTCTTTAAGGAATCTTAGTGTATTATGTGTTTAGTTTCTTCTTGTACATTTTTCTTTCTCAGCTTAGCAAGAAATTGTAATTCTGATAGGTCTAAATCAGTCGAGTAGCATGGTTTTCATGTTTTGTAGGTATAATGTAAAAGACTCAGCCGAATGTATGACCTTGATACGATCTAATGAAAATTAACATGTACTTATTCATGAAGAAAAGTTTCATTTTCTCAACCAATAATGTGATCAAGCATGCACCTAATAAGGAACATTTTATGCATTATGCTCTTAGGAAACCATAACTAAGAACGAAATACATGCATAACATTGCACCCATTGAATCATCATGTTTGATTTCTTTTGCTTGATTTCCTGAATTGAGTTATGATTTCTATTCTACAATTTAATATTTCCAAATTTTCTTAAATTGGATTTCATGACTTTGAATTACTATGGCTTGTTGAAATTTCGATTGATTACTAAATTTTCGCAATTTACATTAAGTGTTTAAGGGATAAAGTAATGGAAAAACCTCAAAATCTAAATGGCAATGTATGAGTAGGTGAATCCGAAGAAATTGAAACCAAAGTCAAATCAGATGCTCATAAGGCTTAGTGTGTTGCCATGGGGCGCACTTGACTCGCCTGGGAAGATGAAAGATGAAACCCTGGGGTTATGTATCAAATTTCTAGTAAACTCAATGAGTTACAATCAGGAATGGATACCTTTTCTTTTCCTAGGGTCAATGATCTATTTTGATAGGTTGCAAGGATTCCACGTGTCATCATGCATTGACTTATGCCCTCAATGTCACCAATTGAGGAGAAAACCTGAGGAATGTGCTAAGGGTAGCTTTATGTACCAAATATGGGCGCTGGGAATTTTTGATGATGTGTTACGATTTGATTAATGCACCAGTTGCACTAATGGATCTTGTGAATAGAGTTTATAAACCACCCTTGGATGAGTATACAATATTCCCCGTTGATGACTTTACGATTTGCTCAAAAGGTGGGAAGCAACATTAGGAACATCTTAGGATGGCAATACAAGCTCGAAGAGAAAATAAGTCATATGCCAAACTATCTAAGTACGACTTTTGGCTAGATCAAACACCCTTCTAAGACATGATGTGTCAAGAAAAGATCTTTGGACGATCTAAGAAGATCACAGCCATTGTGGAGTGGAGACAACCCTAGATAGTGACCTGAATAAGAATCTTTTGGAATAAGTGGACAATGCATACAAGTTGGTAAAGTAATTTTCCTTTTAGGACAATATCTAGGCTCAATACCCAATTAACGAAGAGGAATGAGAAATAGTATGAATAGAAGCAAAAGAAAAAGCTTTCAAGAATTAAAATAATAGTGAGTATTAGCACCAACCTTGGTTTTTTCTAGACCCGGAGAAATCTCGTACGGTACATAATGACACTCTAAAGAATGGCCTTGAATATGCATTAATGAAGGAAGGAAAAGTCATTGCTTATAATTTTGATAATTGAGATCCTATGGGCAGAACTACCCTACACATGAGTAAGAGATAGCCGCAATTGTCTCTGCTTTGAAACCTTAGAGGCACTTTATTATATGGACAAGAATGTGAGATATATGTAACAGATCATAAAAGCTCTAGGTATCTGTTTACACAGGAGGGATTAAATGTGAAACAAGGAGGATGGTTGGAGTTGATCGAAGATGATGACTTGGAAATTAAATATTGTACTGGAAAATTTAAGGAGAAGTGACAGTATAAATCATAAGCCAAAAAGAACTAACAAGGGAATTAGAGGAATTGAGGATTTAAATTCACTATGCAAAGTATGGAATGAGATATATCCAAATTTAATGTTGGAACTAACCTTAGTTATGAAAAACAAAGAAGCTCAAAATACAACAAGAGTAATGCAAAAGTTTAAGAAAGGATTTCAAGAAGTAAAATACTATGACCCTGTAATGGATAAGGGAAATGTGGTCGGAAGGAAAGGACAGTTGTATGTAACGGAGGATTGAGGAGTTGAGGGAGGAAGGTTTAAGTAAGGCCACTACTGATGGGACAGTACAAAGGGGAAATATAGCGAAGTGTGTCATGGAACGTACGACATGTAATTAGTCGAAAATAAAATACCAAAGGTCGTGTGGAATACTAAGGCTTTTGTCTATCCCTAAATGGAAATGGGATCAGATGTCCATGGATTTCAAGAAAAGTTACCCCAAAGACTTCAAAAAGTTGCAATACAGTATAGGTAACCATGGATCGATAAATCAAGTCAGCACCCTCCTTGCCAATCAGCATCACACACCCTAAGAGCAAGCTAGCCAAGTTCTACACCGAGGAATAGTGCGCCTACAGGATGTATCCGCAAGAATTATACCAGATCGAGACCCAAAGTTTATAGGTTCTGGATAAGGTTATGAAATAGTTTGGATACAAGACATAGCTTAGCATCGCTTATCACCCTCAGACCAATGGACAGTTTGAGTGGACAATTCAAACCTTAGAAAACATGTTGAGAGCATGTGTTTCGGAAATTCAAGGGGAAACTGAAATAGTCACTTACCATCAATTGAGGCTTTCTTGCGATGATACCTATCACCCGATCATTTGGATGCCACTCTATGAAACCTTGAATGGACGGCGTCATAAGATACCTCTATTTTCAAATGACATAGAAAAGCTTAACAATAAGTCAAACTTAAGACAAAAAGGTGGTTAATAAAGCTGGGACGGCACAATAAAAGAAGAAGGAAACTCAAGACGGATGAAGGAGGTAGGCTAATTTGGAAAGACAAGTTCTCAAATATCAAGTTGAACTTAGAGGGGAATCCCATTAAGGAGGTACGAAGGGTACGTGCAAGGAAAGTGAAGCCCGAGATACGTTGTACTTTTCGAGATACATGGAACCCTTGAGACGCTAAGAAGAATTGGAGATCTAGCATATTTGTTGGCCCTATACCCCAAAATCCATAGGGAGCATGCCATGTATCCTATGATTTGATACTAAGGAAATATGTACCAAGCTTAGAAATAATCATGGAGTTGAAACTCATTCAGTCAAAAGAAATCTTAACCAAAAGGAACATCCAGTACTGGACACGGATGCGAGAATGCAAAGGTTACGTAACCAAGAGACTCGGTAAGTGAAAGTATTATAGGTGAACCATGCATCTGAGGAGACAATTTAAGAGACTAAAGAGGAAATTTTTAGTGATTTTCAGTTTTGCGGACAAAACTCTATTTAAGGGGGTTAGATTGTAAACCCTCGTTTTCTTAGCAAATCTAAGTTCGATTTCAGGAAACTTAAAACAAAAAACTGAAACCCTAAATGAACGCCTCTGGACCAATCGGACCTGGAAACCCTATGTCCAGCAATGCTAAGAATGAAACCTCAGAAGAATAGAAACGAGTTAACTCCAAAGTAAAACCCTAAATCAGAAAGTCAACCGAAAACCCTAAGTCAAGAAAACCTCAGGAAACCCTAGCAGTTTAGATCCAGCAATCTCATGTTCTCAACCCGAGAAATCGAAATGTGAGTGGAAAGTGTAGATTGGCTCGTATTAATATTAGAATGCTTAATAATATCAGGTGAGTGGATTTTCAACCTATTTCGAGCCCGATCGGATACAGACCTTGGAAAGCATGTCCTAGAGCTCAGGATATTAAATATATGATATTAGTACCGTTAGACTCGTAATTTCATAATATTTTTAAATATATCAGTTTTATAATTTTTCGAGTTATAAAAGTTACGGTTATAACCTTTTTATCATATTTTCATTACTATCGGTAATTTAATTGTCCAATCAACTTTTTGCTTTCTTTCACACCATTCATCAAGTACAACAACCCATACCCTATTCTTACATCCTTACAATCTATTCTTACAATTTTACATCATTTCCTTACAAATTTACCATTCCAATACCTTTTATTACTTAAAGTTACTTATTAAATTTGAATTTTATTACACAAAATGATTAAATTTCTTTCTCTCTCTCACCATTCCATGGAACCGGTGCCGTTCTCCCCCATTCCCTCTCTCATTTATTTCATTTTCCTTCAATTAATTATTCATACAAACCCTAATTCCTTTTTCCTATATAATCTCTTTTTCACATTTCACTTTTTCACTTTTCCTCATTTCTTACAAATCAAACTTTTGGAAAGATTTCTCTTCTCCCTCCCTCTACCCTTTGCCATAACCCCCTCCCACAAGTATACACAGGTACAATTTTTTTTTTTTTACTTCAAGTTTCTTTCTTCAAACACTAAATAGGTAATAGATCTTGACCCTACCACTGTAGAAACATGTAATAACAAGGTTATACATGTGTGGTTCCACCAAAAATCCCTATGACCTTTATGCTAGGGATGTGGAAACACTAAAACATGATGTTCTTGTCATCACAATGTATAGATCTTACTATTAAAGTTGATATACTATTACTTTGATATATTATTGTTATATATTGTTCTTATAGAAATTTTATGCATATATTTTCATTATTAATCTCATCTACATATTTTTTATGATGCATTTACATTCATATCATGAGTAATATAGTAGACCTACTCGTTTAGAGTAGTTAAAATAACATAGCTATTTGTTTTACATGCATGAAGGTCTTGTTACATGAAGGTCTTAATGAAGGTGTTGATCAAAACTCAAGTTCCATTTTGTTTCTATCAAAAAGTGATTTTTAAAATTCGAAATTTGAGAAAGAACCATTTAGCAAACATATTTTCCAACTTCAAAATGAAAGTTTTACATGTAAAATGAAGGGCTTAGGTAATAGATATCATTAAGTAGTGATTTTTATGAGTTGATCATGGTTTTACTAAGAGAAATTTTCAAAACAAGAAAATGATTACAAAAGTTATGTTAGATCTATGATTCAGCTCCAACAAAAATGTAGAAATTCGTAACTAAGGTGAGATGCCAAGAAAGTACTTATTTTTCAATCCTAAAACAAGAGTTTTATTAAAGAAATGGAATCCTTAGGGAGTAGGTTTGATTAGGACTTAATTTTAGAAAGATTAAATGAGTTTTTCACAAGAAACAATCTGAAAAACAATTTTTCAAAATTCGGATCTAAAAATGATCCCTATTTGAACACCTATTTCCAAATGCCAAAATAAGTATTTTAATGGAAAAATAGAAGCCTTAGGGAATAGAAGTAATAAAGACTTTATTTTTATAAGAGCAAATGTGTTTTATCAAAGTAGAAACTTAAAACAAAGGAAAGGTTTTCCAACTAAGATCAAATAATATTTTCCCTTCCAAAAATTGTGCAAAATTCATCATTAGGCAAAACTCACCTTAAAGCATCTATCTTCCAACCTTTAAATGAAGAAATTTATTGAGATAATGAAGGTATTAGGTATATAGGTTATCAAGGCCTTATCATAATAAAAATATGCATGATTTTCGAAGAAATAAAGCTAGCTTGCTCAAACAAGTGTTCATGACATTATTGCAAAACGAAAGTTTTTGCAAAATTCATTTTACACAAGAATCATTAAGTAATTACATATAGATATCTCATATCATGACATTGATGATCATAACTTGTAGATATTACATGTACATATAATCTACTTATTAGAAATAATGTAAATTTCACAAAACAATTTCGGAATTTCAAATTCTAGTTACTGATCAGATCTGATCGAAGCATTCTGAGGCCTAAACTTTTTCAAAATTTAGTAACAAAAAATCATAAATGGATAGATCTTTCGGAGTAGATAGAAATTGATAGCTTATTTGTGAAATTTCGAGTTAAAATAACCAAGTTATGACCGTTTTAAGTTGGAATTTCCAATTACCATGGAAATTACGAAATTAAAGAGTTTTAATTGAAAAGTTTGAAATTAGTTATGGTATGAAATACTCATAGGGGTATTTCTTTCGTTTAGGTTATTTTGGGAATCGGAGGATATTCGTGTTTCTGGATCACTACCATTAGAGATCAGAGACCATGGCTGAGTGAGTTCACTATTTTTAAATTATATGCTTATGAATGTGCTTGTAATGATAGTGGTATTAGCTTTAGGGCAAGATAAAATTGGATTGTGTATGTGAATTTTATTTGCGTGAATCGATGATAAGAATATCGAAATGAGATTGTTATAAATATTTGTATAATTTAGTATAGCATTGGAGTGTCTGCAATATCTATAATCACCCCTAAATTGTAAATTAATATGCCATGAACTTATAATCAAATTGACCATGCATATCATATGTGAGTCACATTGTATTTGTTATTATACCTTTATGGGAAGAAGACATAATAGCTGGGCAACGAGGGGTCTGTAAACTCGAATGTTGGCATAGTGGCCAAAATTGAAAATGTGTGTGGGTAGGCACCTGTATCAACCACAATATAAATGAGAATAATTAAAATCTGTGGTCGTATGGGCCTGAAATACCTAACCCCGAATGGAGGGCGTAAATCCATTCAACATAAGATTTCCGAAAAGTCTTATGTATTGTATGCTCACATGCTTATGCATTTCATATGGTTATTAATATAACTTGCCTGATATATATTACTTATTGAACATTTAATTTTGGAAGTGAAACTTACTAAGCTAGCGTAGCTTATAGCCCCACAGTTTCTTTCTAATGCAGTTTCCGTACATATGCCTGCGTCCCTAGACCTAGCCAAATCAGGTAATGCGAGACTAGGAGTTATCTCCTTAGAAGTTTACAATTAGTTTTGAATAGTTTTTTGTAGTGAACTTAGAACGATCAAGTGTTACCAAAAAGATAATCCCCAGACTTATGTGTAGCAGGGGAGTGCCCCTTAATGCTTTATAACTAACCCTGAGATATATGTGGTTTATATTTTTATGCTTATCCTATCAGGTTGAACTATCTTTCTCCAATTGTTTATGTATTATATTGTCGTAAGGGAACACCTTGCATACTAATACAAGATTTTTGAATGACTGTGGTAGTGATTCTTAAGTCTCATTTAGCATGCGGCAGATTGTTACTTTTAGGGTACCCTTTGGGGTGTGATACAAGTCATAACACATATCACATGTTCAATGTGTAACTTACCTATCTTATTTCAAGTTATTCATGTTTCACATGTTAAAGGTGTAATTCAGAGCTTTTCCCACATATTGGATATGCAAGATGCCTCCACCAAAAATAATAAAGTTTCTCACACAAATGATATTTAGCTTTCAATCAAACACTCATATTGAAGATATGATTTTAGTGGTTTTGATAATTAATTTGTCAACCATCCTATTTTAGTAATTACTTTTTTATGAGAATTCTACCAACTTTTCGCTCACTAAAACTCCACTTATTTTTCATGATACCTACCCATTTTTACTTTTATTTTAAATTCAAAATACAATTTGTCCTTGGATTTCCTTCCAATTTTGTACTATACTATATTTCATGGTTACCAAATAGACATCATCAAAGATCGATTTTAAATCGGGAGCTAACTTGTTCTACCACTAATGGATCTTGAACCGGAACGAGCTCAAGAATGGCAAGTTTGGTTGATTCCACCCCCTAAAACCACCTAATTCAATAGTTTGGGAACCGATGATTCAAGAACCAGCTAAACCAATGGTTCTTAAGGTTCCACACCACAAAATAAAATGAAAAATTTATTTCATGTGAATAGTAATAATTATAAACCATTTAAATTAATTTCATGTCAATAGTAAAAATTCATTTATGATTCATGACATTTAGGCTTTGTTTGTTATAATGAAAATGTGTTTTAGGAAAACATCTTTTCATTTTTCCATGTTTGTTAAATGAAAAATGAGATAATTATTGGAAAACATTTTTTCTTATTGTGGAAAATATTGACTTACTATAGCTTACTTTTAGAAAAACAACTTACGGATTATAAGAACATAAGTCATTTTTCTATCGATCTACGAACTCTATATATTAATCATTTATTATTTAAAGACACATATTATTAATTTTTTAATATTTTCCTTTAAGTAGATTTAATTCCCATTATAAAATATGTAATCTTTAAAAATTTTATATTTAAAATATATGAATTGTCTTGGAGATATATAATTAGAGGAAAATTTTTTTTATAAAATTAGCCAAACATTTAAAAATATGCTAATTTTCAAGAAATTCTTTTCAAGAAAAATATTTTTCTTTTTAAAATAGTTTTTTTCTTAAAACAAACAAAGCCTTGATATGTTGTTATTAACAACACAAGTAAGAAACAAAAATACTTGAAATCATGTGTTGTTAAGTTTATATAGATTTATAACCAAAATGAACTTTTCTTTCTTAATAATGTTATACTTGTTTTTGTACTTATGGGACTTCTTTGTATCTTGAATATTTTATAGTTTCACATTGCTAATATAACAATTAAAAGTGTAAATAGTTTTAGATAAATAAATTTACAACTATAAAATTTATTTTTACTCAGATGCTATATAGAAATAACAATTACTACTAGGCCAATATTCTTTAAGTTCAACTTTTTTTTTTTCATTTTTTGTTCTTATTTAAATTAAGTAAGTTATTTAATTAATTTCTTAAATTTTATTTCATATTCACAGTTCCCAATTCCAAAGGAACTACAATCAAACTATAGGAATTGACGATTCTTAAGAACTAGGAATCAAATCAAATCCCGCAAGTGTGGTTCTAATTCCACCAATTACAAAACCGAAACCAATGGTTCAGGTGTAATTCTGGAGTCAAACTAATCCTTGACAGCGTCTTTGTAATAAACTCTCCATAATTGTTCTAGAGCATGTATAGTAATAAGGACCCTATTTTTTTTCTTCCTAGTGCCATTTTAGTATCTTAAGGATCTTTCCTCCTAATAGCATCTTCAATGAGGTCTCATTACGCTTTCATATTATGAAAGAATTACCTTTTAAGGTTTTTTACACGGAGGGAAGAACCTTCAACATTTTTATGTCATTCATAAAGGACCCTAAAGAGTTGCCTTATATTCAAAAGTTTTTACAAAAATCCACACCCAAAAAAATTTATACAGCTATATATTTATTTTTTCATTTTTTATAGTAAATGAAAAATAAGTCCATTTTCTAGTTGTCATGTGACTCCATAAGAATCTCACCTCCACATAGATCTCTTTATTTTATTAATCCTTCATTTTGGTGTTCCTAGGTATCATTTAATACCAGGGATGCAACTAGGTTAAATTTCGGATGGATCATATGAATCCCATACCTGACCCGCTGCCCTATAGGATTTACCAAACCCAACCCTATAACCCAATAAGGTTTTCATACAATATCTAAACTCGCCCTATAGGGTTTACTTTAGAACCCATAACTCGACCCGGTAACCCCATATCATTATTTTTCTTCCAATCTATTTTCAAATTTTAATAATAAATTCAAAAAAGCCAGTGCTTCTAACATACTTTTTGTATGAGTGAAAAATGAAAAGATGATGTGGAATGACAGAACATGTGGTTGACTACATTCATGATTCAATATTTAAGCACATTAATATATTACTTTTGTTACCATGTCTCATATAAAAGACTTAGACAATGACATAACATCTTGAAAACATAGTTAAGTTAAATCTCTTGTGTTTTTAGCAATTTTTTTGTGTTTTAATTTTAGAATATGAGATGTGTGAGAGGTGTGGATGAGATAAACAAGGGTAAGGAGTTAGGATTTAGCAGTTTGAGGCTTTATGATTTTTTTTTTTTAAAATTATACTGTTGGGTCTGGTATTTATCGAGTATTTTATAGGATCCAAACCCAACCCTATGACCTTATAGAATTTAGCTACATATCCAAACTTAACCCTAAAACCTTATAGGCTTCAAACCTATAGGGTTTTTGGCAGATTGGGCAAGTCAGGAACCCTATAATGGTTCGTCCAATTGCAACCATATTTAATACATTAAATTATTGTCTATTTATTTATTTTATTGATTTAATTTGATATTTGTCAAAAAATAAGAAAAAAGGAAATAATTTTTTGAAGGTCCTTCGCAAAGGATATAAAAAATTGAAAGAGCTTACCACAATGGTGATTAATCAGAAAAAAAATAGGTCCTTAATGTATGGAATTGTTTTAAGGATATCCATTAAACATATTTTTAGAATCTCTTTACTTTATCAGAGGCCCCTCATTTTAGGGAAATTTTCAACATTTTTTAGTCATTTATAAGCGATCCTAAAGAATTGTCTTGTATTTGTAAATATTTTACAAATATTGATGCCAAAAAAATTACATGGTTATATATATATATATATATTGTTTATTTTTTAAAAGTAATTAATGAAAATAACTTCATGTTGTAGTTGCCATGTTAACTCCTCAAAAATCTGTTTATTTTATCTAAAATTCTTCATTTTAGAGTTCTTAGCTATGATTTAATACCTTAAATATTGTCCATTAATTTATTGATTTACTTTAACATTGTCAAAAAATAAGAAAAAGGAAATAATTTTTTAAGATTTTTATAGAGGATAATAAAAAGTTGAAAGAGTTCGCCATAATTAGGATTGCAAACAACCTGAGCTACTATGAAGTACTTGAGCTCCACTCATTTTAGTCTCGACTCAGCTCTAACTCGTTTAATAAACGAGCCAAGCTTGAGCTTAAAATAGAACTTGTTTAATTAAATAAGACGAGCTAATCCTTTATTGAAGCTCATGAGCTAGCTTGCAAACAGGCCTATTGCATGAGTTATTTCGCCAGTGAAGTTAAGCTCCTATAAACATAGAAAAAGGGATCAGAGGTACATTAGGGAGTTGTTCGATGCTGTTACTCCAATGCTTAAGTTAGTCAGTAGGTTCTTCTTCTTCTAAGGAATAATACACACGAAGAAACTTATGGAATTCCTCTCTATCTTTCCTATTTGGGAAAATGGGTATTGACAGTGTTTAGAGTCATACCAGGATGGACCCACCAAACCTCTTTAGGTTAGGATGAATCTCTAATAGTACCTGACTTAATACCCGAGGTGGCAGGGGTACTTGAGCTAAGGAGCGGTTATAGTAGGGAATCTGGTTGGATTGGTTATGTGCCCCCCGATCCCAAGATGGGACTTGGATACTACATGGTTCAAGAGCTTAAGCAAGATGACAATCATTACTCTTGGCGAGTTAAACCTTGTGAGGGTTTGCTAGTGGCTAAAGGAGTTTGTCTTCAAGCCCAAGTTAGTGGAGCAAGTTATTGACGAGCTCAAGGGAAGCCCTTCTGTCAATCACCTTCTAGTCTGTATGAATGACAACTGAGGTGATCACATTGGGTTGGGCCAAGACCCTCCCTAATATGGGCCATCCATGGGTAAATAAGGCTGACAGCCATTTGGGCTGCGGGAACCAATCGTGACAATGGTAGGTCAAGCGGGCTGTAGCTTGTATTTCGCTATCAACATAGCTTACTAAGAGTTCATGAAATATTTTTTATAATATTAATTTATTAAATATAATTATTTTCAATTAATATATATTATATATAATTATATATGTAAATAAATTGAGTTTAACAACCCTAAAGAGTTGAGTTTAGGCTCATGACTTTACAAGTCCGAGCTCAAACCTTTACATTTCAAGCTTGTTAAAGGTCTAGCTTGGCTTGAGCCTATTAATTTGTTAAATAATCTTACTTCGAGTGTCACACCCCATAGGGTATCCTAAACGTAACAGCCCGCCACATGCTACAAAAGACTCTCGAATTTCCATCCGAGCCTTTTGGAGTCTTGTATAGATGTAAAGCATCTCTTTACGACAATAGAATACTCAATCAATAGAGTTAAGAAATTTAATGTGGCATTCATTAGCCATAGATAATAAACCAAAACACGTATATATACTTTACAAAATCTAAGGGGCATTCCCTCGCAAAATAATATCAAGTCCATTACAGTCATCTAGAGTCCTTAGTTTCCAATGGAAGTCTAAACAAAAGCGAAGTAAACTTCTATGGGAAACTCCTATCTCTGGTACCTGAGCTGTGGCTTGCCTTGGCCTAAGCCAAATGAACTCGTGCTGCAACAAATAAAAGCTATGGGGGCGTAAGCTAACTAGCTTAGTGAGTAAGAAATTCCATATGACAATTAATACAATTCATCCAAACAAGTGATTATTCACGCAAATGTATGCATCAAGCAAATGAGCTCAACGAACATATGACCAGCCGGAAATCAAATGTGGATGGACTTACGCCCTCCATCCCAGGTTAGCAGATTAACGAATCCTACGGCACGACGCCGTTTAAGCTCACGGTCAACTAACAATTCGTTTTATGGATCACGATTAACCACATATTCGTTTTATGGATCACGAAAAACCAACCAATGCTAATGCTCCATCCCCGTCGTGATATGAATGAGTCCAATTATAATTGAAGTCAAATATATATTAATTCAATTCTTTTAGGTGCCAACAATTATTCGCAGACAATCAATATAAAATGCTAGCTAATCAATCAATAGCTTAACACCCGGTTTCGATAATTCTTAAGTTTCCATTTCACACATCAACAGCAGACAAATATATAATTCCCATATACCCCATCATACATATATTATATATCCATTTTTATCTTTGCCTACACCACTAGTGCCACTAACATACAATCACAAACATTAATTGAGAGTGGAAGTAGTACTCACTCGGCCATTGGACGGGTCTTTTTAGTAGTAATAGTCGGGAGGTAGGGTGTCATCTTGCTCGAGATCACCTACCACATAAGAATAATCCTAATGAGATTCTCATCATTTAGCTAATCCAAGCTATGCATCTAAACTAGATGAATTCGGAATTCTCGCTATTTGCGGAAGCCCGACTTAAAACGGCCATAACTTGGTCATTTTAACTCGGAATTTCGCAAATTTTATATCGATCTCTATCTACTTCGAAAGATCTATCTATTTCAGTATTATTTTCAAGTTTTGAAAACAGTAAAGCCACGTAACAGTAGGATCAGATCTGTTCTGTCAATTTCCCGATTCCGAAAAATTGTTTCGCTTTTGATAAAAATGTTCCTAGTTGATGATTCATGTATAGATGGTATATGAATGAATTCCTAACATGAATGTCATGTAATGAACTCAATATATGCATGGTCTTGATGATTTTTGATGATGAACTCTTATGAACTCCTAATTGTTATAAAATTCCATAAAGGTTATTTCTAAAAAGCTATTCTTCCCAACTTTACATTCCCTAGGGTTTCTATGATTTTATTCTTGAAATTTACTTGTTATCTAAAAAAAATGAGTTCTCAAAGTCTATATTAATCATGACCTTCATTTATGCATAAAAATCCACATTTTTCATTGGTAAACATGTTTTTAAACAAGCTACTTGTAAAAATCGAATTTTGTAATTTCATTTTCTTGCATTTTCTTTATGAGAAAACTTGTTTAATGCATCAAAAATTGAAGCTCCAATGTATCTATTATCTAAAGACTTCATTTAACTCATAAAACATCCAATTTAGACTTAGATACTAGGTGTTCATGTAGGCATGGTCCTAAATTACGAATTTGACTATAAATCCATATGTCAATATTTTTCATTCTAACTCCACTACTTGCTTTACATTTTTATCATGCCTAAACTCATCTAAACTTATGAAAATCATTCCTTAAGGGTATCTATTACATATACCTTCCAATTTTTATGAAAAACATGAGTTTTAAAGTGGTTTTGGTGGTCTTTAAGGTAGGGTTCTAAATCCATCCGAATTTCCAACAAATCATTTCTAACAAAACCTTTTCTTTTTCAATTTTCTTGCCTTCTATACATGGAGATCTACTATCTAACATTCTATCCATAAGCAAGGCTACATTTTTATGATCATTCATGCATGAAAATTAAAATAACCATATGATCATGAATGTAGATGAAGATATAAATGTCTAAACACTAGATCTACTAAATATAATGCATGAATCATAAGTTTCATGGCATGAACATCAATATGTATGCAAGATCTTTACTTTACATGCATGAACAAGAGAATATTTAACATAAACTCATTTAAACACTAGATCCATGTCTTGTGATGGCTTGATATTCTTGTTCAAGTGTTTTCATGTCCCTAGCATATGCTCATTGGGATTAAATGAGAAAACACACAAGAAATAGCTTTGCCATTACAAGGTTTAGGAAGAACAAAGCTTAAAATCAACATACCAATGGAGTTTTGGAGTAGAAAAGAAGAGGAAATAAGTTGAATGTGTGAGAGTGGGAGAGGGGGAGGCTCACGGCACAATAAGAGGAGGAAGAGAGAGAGTTTTTACTTTAGTAAAAATTTGAAACAAGTGAAAATGAAGAGAGAGAGAGAAAAATGTGTTTATATATGAATAAATTAGGGTTTGTTAGTGAATAAAAATAGTAAAAATAAATCAAATGAGGGGAAAAAGAAGAGAGGGGGGTGGGGTGTGTGGGGGGGTGGGGGGTTGGGGTGGGGCACCGGCCTTAGGATTGTGTGTGTGTGTTGAAATTTTGATATTTGTAATTTAAGTAATTAAAATGTAATAAATGTAATAATTTTTAAGAGACAAAAATCCTTGGGAAAGAAAATTGAAATGAGTAGTTGTAAGGATGTAAGAATAGGGTATGGGTAGTGTGTAGTGTAGGTTGTACTTGTGAATAGTAGACAAGACATCTACTTTACCGGTTGTAACGAAAACACGGGAAAAAGCTATAACTGTAATTTTTATAGCCCGAAAAATTATAGAATTGATATTTTTGGAATCCTTATAAAATTACGGTTCTAATGAATATTCCAGAACATATTTCTGAGTTCGTGGTCCCGGGGCATGCTTTTCCGTAATTGAGCTCGGGAAGGCCCAGAATTGAAAACTTCCCGAATTTAAAACTTTCAAAAGTTTAAAATATACTTTAGAATGATAATTCATATTCATTTACTTTATGAAACTTCTTTTATTATGAAACCAAAGGAAAACCGAATTTAGGGTTCCTAAGCTCCTCTCACTAGACTTGAACTGAACCGGATTAGGGTTTCGCTTTCCAACTTCCTGGGTTTTCTTAACTACTGAGATTACCGGGGTTTACATCGAGCCTTTAAAAGCCTAGCTTGTTTACAACCCCAACCATAATGGTGAATAACCACAAAAAGGTAAGTCCTTAATGTGTAAAATTGTGTTAAACATGTTTAAAAAATTAAAAAAAAAATCGACTAGGCTTGATTACATGCCATACATATTGCGGAAGCAGAAGCTATGAGGCGGGTTTTTTAAACTGATCTTAAGCACATTTAGCCAACCATTATCTCTTTAATCCTTTTACGTAGAATTAAAACAACAATAATAGAAAGATAAGGGAAGGAAAAGATTACACTAGATTTAACGTGGAGTTTGAGCCACCTTCTAGTCTCCATAGTCCACAAATTGCCTCATTTAACAAGGACTTCACATATTTCATTTATCATGAATAATTTCCTCACAATAGAAGACTTCGCTCAATGCCTCAACATGAGAAGTTCATAAATTGCCTATGCTAGTGATGTGCCTTAGGCCATATGGATACTATTTAATTATCTATTAATCTTAATAAGATTAAGATTAACAAATAATTATTAATTATAATCATTTTTAAGAAGTGTATCATTTGGAATTCCAAATAACTTATGTGTGTCTTTTGGAATTCCTAATAACCTTTGAAATCCCTAATAAGATTATGATAGTTGACTATGGCACAGTTGCATATAAATAGAACATAGTAATCTCCTTTAGCGCTTTTAAGAAACGCTTGCCGTCACATTAGAATTACAGAGAAACTCTGTAACTCAAAAGTGAGAAACCCTGCTGAGAGAGATTCCTAATATTTTGGAATTGTTCCTACATGCTAGCATACACAGAGATCCAATTGGAAATTCATTCGTATGGATACAGTAGAGAGTGTTCGTATTTGGAACATCTCAAATCCAAATTTCCAGCATTATAAAGTATCAAAAAGGTAATTCTATCAATTTAATTTGATTGAATCGCATGGATCCAAATTAGGATTTAAGGTTCGTGTTTTTACAAAAAAATATACATATTTCTGTTGCTCTTTGATCCTTGAAATCCCAATAGCATACACACATAGGACTTCTTCACACAAGTGTCTCAACACATGAGGACTTCATTAGAATACTCAAATAAAACATGTGAATGGTACCTTAAATATTAGTTCACTAATATCACGAATGGTACTATTCACTTAACAAATGCAAACACAAAATGAGAGAGTATTTTTATATAATATCTGCAAGTTAAGATCTACTCTCTACTTAAAATCACCCCAAAACATTCTATATATATCAAGTTTAAAAACATAGCCATTCCGCTCAAAAGAACCTTCAACAGTTAAATTAAAAAGTCTGCAATGGCTAGTTTTTAAACTGTCGCACCCCAAGTCTCATCATGCCTCAATTTTGCCTTCGACCAAATTTGTGCTCATCGAGCCTTAGATTTAAACTTGTTATACCTTGGAGCATGTCATGCCTTAACTTGTCGTGCCTTGGATTTAGCCTCCGACTAAGTCTGTGATCTTTGATCTCATCAAGCTTGAGACTTGAGCTTGTCAAGTGTTTAGTTTGTTGCACCTTAGCGATTTAATATGTCGAGCCTTCGACGTTACTTGAGACCAAGTCTGTGCACACATGAATTTGTTCCTGTAAAATTTACAGAGAACAACATACAAACACAAGCACATATATGCATAATAAAGCTTAAACATATTAAAAACAAGTTTTCCTTATTAAATACAACTTAGCTAAGTTGAGAAACATTCGTGCAATATATTTTATCATCAAAATAAGATTATAACTACCCTTAGTTCATTAAAACATATTTTAAGAAGCTTTTTACTTTATCTGAGGTTTCTCATTTAAGGGTCCTTAGTTTAAATTAATACCTTGAATATTATTGATTAATTAATTAATTAATTTTATTGGTGTATCTTGATATTTATAACAAAAATTAGAATAACAACATAATTTTTAGGGTCCTTCAAATAGGAGTTCGTTACAATGGCAAACAACCTAAAAAAGTAATGTTCTTAGCATTAAGAAATCCCATTGTGCATTCTTTTAGTGTTACAAAACCAATCATATCACAAGTTTTATCTCTTTTTTAAAATGCATGCCTAAATTATGAAGTCAATAACCTTAAACAATATAAGAAAAGTAATAAAGTATATTACAATTATTAAAAAGTAGGTATATAGAAATTATCCTTTAATCGTTATGAATACCAATTACCTCAATCAAGGATTTCATACCACACTTTACTAATTACCACAAAATATTACTTCTATAAAGCTACACATAAACACTACCATACAATCTCACAAAAATATAGGGTAAATTATACTAGAAGGACTTAACATTTGAGGGTAAGTTCATTTGAGGTCCTAACGCTTAAAGAAGTAGGTCAATCGAGGTCTCTGTTGACACTTGTCAATAAAAAAAAGGGTCTTCTGAGTTTTAATTAAATATTTCTCCTATTGACACATGTCAATAGTGTCACAACCCCATAGGTTATGCTAGTTGTAATAATATACCATGTAACAAACTGAGGTCACTAGAGAGTTACATAAGTAATGCACAGCTAACATGCCTCGTATGGAGTTGACATATAAAAAGGATCGAAGGTTGATTAGAACAAGAAAAATATTATATATATATATATATATATATATAAACCATAAGTAAAGATAACATACAAGTCTAGGTCATCACATAACTATTACACCCTTGGTCTTCTTAAGCTTTACCATTACAATCCTACACAAGAACTTAAAGAGAAAACTAGTCATAACTTATACTATTACAAACATTTCACTCTAAATTTCTATAGAAAATGTGGTCTTCTCTCCAAGCATGGATACATAAGTCTTCTTCCAAGCATGGATACATAAGACTTTCTCCTATCCTAACTCCTACACCTGGTTTTGGTCTCGGTCTCCTTGCTTATATTCCTATAAAACAATAGTCTAAAGGAGCATGATCATTAAAAAGCTCAGTGAGTCATGGAATCTTAACATAGTTCATTAATATCAAACAATGGTTGATTAACAATCATATGCAATGCAACAATCAAACATATGTAATAAACGTGGTTTGGATAATCAGAATCCAAACCTATGAGGATTTATGCCTTCCTTGGGGGTTGAAGGATTAGTTAAAGTAGTTCATGCCCATGGGAATCTCAAAACTAATGAAGGAGAATTCTTTCAAATTCATTTACTATTTATAAATAGGTATAACATATACTCTCTACTTCATTTAGTATTTGAAAATTCCCACTAAGCATTAATACTTTATAACAAACTCTAACATAGACGACCTCTTTCGAAGCTTGCTTAATTCCTATGAAGCTAACAACCTTATGGTAACCTTAACCAAATTCACTGGACTCAATAAGCATTACCACTGAATTGAAATATTACACGTGACATGAATACCATGCTAATGCAATATGATGTTATGGAATGCATGCTAGTTTGAGTTTAAGGTTCAATAGGCATTAGTCCATATTAAATGGTGATCATTTCAATTTTAGACACTCATCAATCTAAACAATATAACCAATATCATCCAAAAAGGTTATCACTTTGAATATAAGAGTTTATCACACATTCATAAACATATAACAAGCAAAGTCCCCAATCCCCATGCATTTTGACAATTTAATTACATTTAAGACATTACCCAACTACTATTTTACAAGCACAAGCAATGTTGGAAGATCTGATTACTCACCTATGCATTGTGGCTAATCGTCATAGTAATCAGCTGGAAAGTCCAAGTCTTGATCAAAAGATCCTATAAAATAACAAATGAAATTCACTAAGCATGTGTCTATATAGGAAATCTATTAATACTTAGGTATTTTAAACTCATGTTATTTGATTCTAGTTCATCAATCTTTAAGAAAATATAAAGTACTACGCTCATCTTCACTTAACTAGAAAGACGGGTATTTAGCTTGATTTAGATATGTTATAGTCTGAAATAATTAAATTTTAAGGCTTGATACTTTTGGGATCTCTCAAAAATTAAAACATAAAAGTTGTAGAACTCTCTGTAGACTTTCTGTAGCCTCTTTAATCACCTAAATCCAAGTTTAGATGAAAAAGTTATGGTCAAATTACGAAATAGTGGAGGCTGGAAAATTTGCAAACAGCCCCTACCATAGACCTCCAAACGGCCCATTTGAGCCCAGATTCCACCCTAAATGCTGCCACAGCCCCCAAACAGCCTGATTGAGACAGGGGCTCATTCTAGATGTTACCTTAGCCCTTCAAACGGTTTGTTTAGACCTTCCATCAACCGCAGCTCTCCAATTTCAAAATTTTCACTTTCTAAACACATGTTTCGATCTTAACTTAATCAAACACACTCCATCACTCTCATACATGCACCATATATCCTTTCACCAACTTCACAATACCATTACACCAAAAACCCAAACTCCACATCACACACTTCTCCAACTCCATCCAGAAACAAAAGCCTATGCTATTAAAAATTTAAGACTCATACTATCAATAACTTCACTTATCCAACTTCAAACTCATCAACAACCTTTCAACCATCAAAACCCATCAAAAACATAAACTTTATTTACTCAAATTTTACAAAGATTAATAAGAAAAGGAGAAGCTATAACTTACCTTAAGCTAGCCTTGACTTGCTTATTGAATTAAGTTTAAGTTTTTGAAAATTTTTTGAAAGAAAAAAAAGGAAGATGAAGATGGTGTATGTGTGTTTGCATGTGGAGTCTTCTGGGAAAATGAGAGAAGAATGAAATTTGCCTAAATTTTGTTTGATTTTAACTTATATAAACGGATGGGCATTTTTTTACTTTTGGGGCACGAAAAGGATATTTTGTGTGTGTTGTGTGTGTGTGTATGATAACTATGGTGGATCTAAAGGCCAAAAAGTGCAACAAAAATTAGACTTGATAATTGTATTAAAATGTATCAAGAAATCACTAATTAAAATCAATACAAAGTTTTGGGAAATTTGACTTATAATTTTTATCTGAATGAAGATTTTCTTATGAATACCTATATTGGAATTCTTTATATTTAAAGATCATATTTTTTGAAATCCAATGTTCTAAAGAGGTTTTAAAAGTAAAATAATTGACAACAATTTCAAATGAGTTATTTGAAAGTTTAAACCTCTAATGACTTGGTTAATGAGAAATTTAAAATTAATTAAACTAATATGTAACTATAAAAGAATTAAGTGAAATTTTGATTTCTTATCCTTATTTATCCTATTCCCAACATATTATTGTACTTTTATCTAATAATTAAATTATTCATTCAAAATTATATACTTAAACTTTACTGAAATTGAATCTATTCCTTGAACTAAAACACGGAAAAAAGCTTAAAATTTACCTGGATTTTCAAACAACTGAGGATAATTCTTTCTAATCTCTTCCTCTAATTCCCATGTGACTTTTTCAGCTTAAGGATCCCATAAGACCATGACATATCTTATCTCTTTGTTCCGAAGAGTTTGTACTTTAAAATCCAAAATCTTCATTAGGTGCTTCTTATATGTCAAGTTCCCTTCAAGCAATATAGGTTCCAATTTAACCACTCTGTCTGGATTTGGAACATATTTTCTCAAAAGTGATATATGAAAGACATTATGTATATTTGTCAAACTTAGTTGAAGAGTTAAACGGTATGTTAGATTTCCAACTTTATTTATAATCTTAAAAGGCCCTACATATTATGGACTTAATTTTCCTTGAAATTTTCTTTGATATAGACTTTTGATTGGCCTTATTTTGATATAAACATGGTCACGGACTTCAAACTTGAGCTCTCTCCTTTTTATATCAGCCCAGTTTTTCTATTGATCTTGACCCTCGTTCATCTTTTATTTAATTATTGCTACATTATCAACTGTCTCTTGTATAAGCTCGGGTCCAATGGAAATTCTTTCAAGATTATCCTTAAATAGTGGAGACTTACCTTTGCATCCATATAATGCCTCATAGGGTGGCATACCAATAATAGAATGGTAGTTGATATTCACATCATAATCTTTTATTAATTCTAACCATCCGTGTTGCCTTATGTTTAGCTCTTTTGAGAGAATAAATACTTCAAACTTTATGGTTGGTGTACACTTCACACTTTTTCCCATATAAATAATGCCTCCAAATCTTCAGAGCAAAAACAACTGCTGCCAATTCTTAATCATGAGTTGGATAGTATACTTCATGTGGCTTTAATTGTCTAGAGGTATATGCAATAACGTTTCCTCTTTGCATCGACACATAACCTAATCCATTTTTCTTTTTTGATGCATCACTATAAATAGCAAAGATATCTTGATCATTGGCCATAATCAATATTGGAGCTGATATTAATCTCTTCCTTAATTCTTGAAAACTTTGCTTTCTTTTCTCATTCCACTCAAATTCTAATTCTTTCTTGTTAATCGAGTCAAGGGCAAGGAAATCTTTGAAAATTTTATTAACAAACTTTCAATAATATCCCGTCAAACCTAAAATACTTCTTACTTCAATCACAATTTTGGTATTTTCCATTCAACAATGGCTTTAATCTTTTCTAGGTCTTCTAAATTCCTTCTCCATATATAATATGTCTAAGGAAATTTATTTGCCCTAACCAAAATTCACATTTTGATAACTTGGCATACAATTTGTTTTCCCTTAGTATTCACAATACCATTCTCAGATGCTCTTTATGTTGTGCTTCATAAGCAAAATATGCCAATATATCATCAATAAAAACCACAACACATGTATTTAACAAATGTTGAAATATTCTATTCATTAAATTGATGAAAATTGCTGGAGCATTGGTTAATCCAAAAGGCATCACTAAAAATTCATAATGACCGTATCAAGTCTGAAATGTTGTTTTGGATATACCCTCCCCTTTGACTATAATTTGATGATATTCGGATTTCAAGTCAATGTGAGAGAACACTATTGCTTCTTTAATCAATTATCAGCAAGGGATATTTGTTTTAAAAGTCACTAAATTCAATTCCCTTTAGTTTATGCATAGCTGCATAGTTCCATCCTTCTTTCCAGCAAATAACATAGATGCTCCCCAAGGTGATGTACTAGCGCGAATGAATCCCTTGTCCAGTAATTCATGTAACTATGTCTTCAATTCTCTTGATTCCATGGGTACCATTCTATAAAGGGGCTTTGATATGGGTTGAGTTCGAGGCATTAATTCTATTGTGAAATCAACTTCTCTATATGGGGGCAAACCAAGCAAATCTTCTAGAAATATATCAACAAATTCACACACAATTCGAATATTTTAGATATTTAACTCTTCTTAACTTTCATTCATAGAATACAATATGCTTTCCTTTAACTCATCAACTCCTTCTCCTAAAATTTCAATAGCTTTTATTTCAACTTGATCATTCACAATCACTTCTCTAATGAATTCCATTCTCTTCTTCTCATTGTTAACAAATGATATCACCTTTAACCGCCAATCTACTTTGACCTTTGCATGTGACATCCACGTCATTCCCAAAATAATATCATATCTTTGCATGTCTATCACTATTAGATTAGCAGTGGTTTTTTTTATCATTAATTTTCAATGGATACCTCTTTATGATTTCACAAGTGATAACCATTCCACCAATAGGAGTTGAAATTCCAATCCTTTATCAATTATTTTAGAACAATAACCAACTCTTTTGGATAGATTAGAGTTGATAAAAGAATGCATAGCATCAGTATCAAATAGTACGTACACAGGTGTATCTTTCACTTGAATGGTTCCTATTTAACATTTAATTCTAATTACTACTAGTTTTATAATCTACTATACTTATCACTAAGGTACATATATAAAAGATTCACAAAAGAAGTTCGATTACATACTTGCAATCAACTTGAATTTTCCATCTGATCCTCATCATATTCGTCCTCTACTTCTTCAAATATGGAAGTCCCTTGCATAGCAAACATCCTTCTCGATTCAACAAGGATATTCCCTTGATTATTTTCGCTTTTCTTCCCCTTTGTCCCATAGGGTTCGTTGAATTTCTTGCCTCCCTCCTTTTTAATTCTTTGAGGATACCTCTTTGCAAATGAAGCACGTAACTCCCGATTTCTCGCGACAATTCCCAATCAACTGTCTAGGTTCCCCGTAATAAAAAAACACCGATTCCATAGCTAAGGACAATCTCTTGGGTAATGAGGCTCCTTACATTTCCAAAGAATGGCATTTTTTGTTCCTAACTTAACTCCCTTCAACAATCTAAAAGGTTTGGAAAATTTTGCCTTCTTAGAAGAAGATCCTACACCGACATTTTCATAAGATATCTTTCTAAACATTTGACCTCTCTTTTTGTATCTTTTAGACTCATACATTTTAGCTCGTTCAATGACTTAAGTCTTTTCCACCATCATAGAAAAATCCTCAATTTCAAACTCCGCTAGTCTCCTTTGATACTGCGGCTCCAAACTGGCCATAAATACTTGTCTTTTTAAATCATCACTGTCTCTATAGGCTACAGGAGAAAACGAAGCAATCAATTGAACTCATTTTCATATTCATCAATGCTCCAATTTCCTTGAGCCAAGTTTATTAAATCTATGTTGTACTTAATCCTTAGACTACTAGGAAAATATTCTTTTAGGAATTCCCTTTTAGACACTTCCCGCTCAACAAGTCAAGCCAGAAAACTTTCCTTAGAGTTCCACCACAATCTAGCTCTTAATCTTAATAAATAAGTCCTATATGATACTTTAAGAGCCTCAAGAATTTGAAATACATTAAATGACCTTTCAACATATGCTAGCCAATTCTGTGCTTCCTTAGGTTTTCCTAATGAACCTTCAAAATTTTGATTATATTTAATAAACTGAGGGAGTAAATTCCTTTGGAGCTGAGGCATATGCGGTAAAGGTATAGGTATTTTCGGTCGAGCTAGAGGTGTGCTATACTTTCATCAACAAATTGAACAGATTGGTCCACTTCTTTGTACACAGCAGTAGGTGGAGGAATAGGTGGGGTATGAGTCCTAGACCTTTGAGGTGCCATAGTAAGTGTGATAGTCACCTCAGTTGGAGCAACTTCAAGTACTGCTCTAAGTTGTCCTCCTTGCAAAGACTAGATAATCAAAGCATTTTGTTGCTAGATAGTTTGCAAGATGTCTTCCAATCCACTAGGAGGTGGCAGAGGTACATTCTGTGGCTCCAACTGTCCTTGTTCGGTAAGCCCAAAAGCTTGACACCGAGCTTCTAGTGCTAAAGGTTGAGCATTCCTTGCTCTATATTTATGTCTACTAAAGTTAATTTCCAAACAATCAACTTCAACATCAAAGACATCAAAACTCTTGTTATACATAGCTACATTCAAACAATACTAGCACATGACACATAACATGAAAAACATAATAATAAAGCATAAACAACATTGTAATTTCTAACTACCAATATCTAAGTCATTCACCCGTATCTATGCTTACCTTTCTAAGTTAACTTATGTTTTACTTAATCTAAGCCATGGCATTCTTATGAAGTCATATATATATATATATATATATATATATATATTCAATTTCTTTCTTGATACCAATTAATGTCAAACCCCCACAGGGTATCATAATTGTAACAATATACCATGTGATCAACTAAGCTCACTAGAGAGTTACATAAGTATTGTACTACTAACATCCTCGTATGGAGTGGACATATAAAACATGATCAAAGATTGATTATAACATGAAAGGTATTACATGTATATAAACCATAAGTAAAGATAACATACAAGCCTAGATCATCACATAATTATTATACCCTTGGTCTTCTTAAGCTTCACCATTACATTTGTACACAAGAACTTAAAGAGAAAACTAGTCATAACTTATACTATTACAAGCATTATACTCTAAATTTCTATTACAAAGCAAGTTCTTCTCTCCAAGCGTGGATATCTTCCTCTTATCCTAACTCCTATACTTGGTTTTGATCTTAGTCTTCTTGCTTATATTCCAATAATAACAATCTAAACGAGCATGAGCATTAAAAAGCTCTGTGAGTAATGAAATCTTAATGCAGTTCCTTAATATCAAATAATGGTTTATTAAAAATTATATGCAATGCAACAACCAAAAATATGTAATAAACATGGTTTGAATAACCGGAATCCAAATCTATGGAGATTTATGCCCTCCTTAGGGGTTGAAGGATTAGTTAAGTAATTTATGTCCATGGAATCCCAAAACTAATGAAGGAGAATTCTTTCAAACGCATTGCTATTTATAAAAAAGTTATAACATATATTTTTTACTTCATTTAAAACTTAGAAATTCCCACTAAGTATTAATGCTCTATAGCTAACTCCAACACAGGCGATCTCCTTCGAAGCTTGCTTAGTTCGTGTGAAGCTGACAACCCTATGGTGACCTTTAACAGATTCATTGAACTCAACAAGCATTACCACAAAATCGAAATATTAACACGTGACAAGAATGCCATGCTAATGCAATTATAATGTAATGTAATGCATGTTGGTTTGAGTTTAAGCTTCAATAAACTTTAGTCCATATTATATGGTGATCTCATTTCAATTTCAGATACTCATCAATCTAAACTATACAACCAATATTATCTAAAAAGGTTATCAATTTGAATATGAGATTTTATTATCATTCATAAATATATAACAAGCAAAGTCCCTAATCCCCATGCATTTTGACAATTTAATTACATTTAAGACAATGCTCAACTATTATTATACAAGCACAAGCAATGTAAGAAGATCTGATTACTCACTCGTGCATTGTGGCTAATCATCATAGTAATTGGCTGGAAATTCCAAGTCTTGATCAACAGATCCTATAAAATAACAAACGAAATTCACTAAGCATGTGTCTATATAGGACATCTATTAATACTTAGGTGTTCTAAACTTATGTTATTATGATTCTAATTCATCAATCTTTAAGAAAATATAAAGTACTAAGCTCAATTATCTTCACTAAACTAGAAAGATGGGTATTTAGCTTGATTTAGATATATTACAGTCTGAAATAATTAAATTTTATGCCTTGATATTTTTGGGATCTCTTAAAAATTAAAACATAAAAGTCGTAGAACTCTCTATAGGCTTTCTGTAGCCTCTTTAATCACATAAATCCAAGTTCAGATGAAAAAGTTATGGTCAAATTACGAAATAGTGGAGACTGGAAAATTTGCAAACAGCCCTTGCCATAGCGCTCCAAACGGCCCATTTGAGCCTGGATTCCACCCTACATGCTGCCATAGCCCCCCAAACAGTTGTTTGAGAGCATGGCTTGTTCCAGACGTTACCATAGCCCTTCCAATGGCACGTTTGGACCTTCCATGAACTGCAAAGTCCCAATTTTGAAATTTTCACTTTCCAAACACATGTTTTGATCGTTAACTTCATCAAACACACTCCATCACTCTCATACATGCACCATATATCCGTCTAACAACTTCACAAGACCATTACACCAAAAACCCAAACTCCACATCATCTACACACTTCATCAACTCCATCCACAAACAAAATCCTATGCTATGAGAAATTTAAGGCTCATACTATCAATATTATCCCTCAACTTCACTTTTCTAACTTCAAACTCATCAATAACCTTCTAACAAAAAAACCCATAAAAAACGTAAACTTCATTTGCTCAAATTTTACAAAGATTAACAAGAAAAGAAGAAGCTATAACTTACCTTAGGCTAGCCTTGACTTGTTGATTGAATTAAGCTTGAGTTTTTGAAAAAAATTTGAAAGAGAAAAGGGAAGATGAAGATGGTATATGTATGTTTGCCTATGGAGTATGCCAGGAAAAAAAGAGAAGAATGAAATTTGCCTAAATTTTGTTTGATTTTAACTTATATAAAGGGGTAGGCATTTGTTGACTTTTGGGGCATAAGAAGGATATATATAGTGTATGTGTGTGATAACTATGGTGGATCTAATGTCCAAAAAGTGCAGTAAAAGTTAGAATTAATGATTGTATTAAATTGCATCAAGAAATAACCAATTGAAATCAATACAAAGTTTTGGCAAATTTGACTTACAATTTTTATTTGAATGATGATTTTTTGGAATTCTTTATAATATAGAGATCATATTTTTGGAAATCCAATTTTCTAAAAAAGTTTTAAAAGTAAAATAATTGACAACAACTTAAAATGAGTTATTTGAAAGTTTAAACTTCTATGACTTAGTTAATGAGAAATTTAAAATTAATTAAACTAATTGGTAACTATAATTTTGACTTCTTATCCTTATTTATCCTATTCCCAACATATTATTATACTTAAATCTAATAATTAAAACATTCATTCAAAATTATATACTTAAACTTCATTGAAATTAAATCTATTCCTTGAACTAAAGCATGGAAAACCTTGGGGGTTACATATGGAGACCTTAATTGACCTACTTCTCCAAACTTTGGGAATTCTTTTGAATCGCTCGAAATACAAAGACCTCAAATGAACTTATCCCCTAACATTAGGACTTTCTAGTGTAATTTACCCCATAACTATGTAATTCAAGTTGTGTCTTTCACACACAATACACCATCACATTTAAAGGCATAACTTTCACTCTCTTAAATAGACAAATCCACACAACAAGCACTTGAATAATACCTTACGAAAAATTATCAACTAAACTTTGATTAGCACTACTTACTCTTTCTCAAGAATAAAGCATATAAAGTATAAGAGTAATTTTAATTAAGAAAGTAATACAAGAGAATTGATGCAAATTCCTCTAAATCTACCCAACAATCTCTATTTATAACTTCTTCAAGTCATTTGATCATTGGCTTATCTCTTTATAAATTGTTTTTGCATTAAATGCTTCAATAGCTAGTTCTTCTAATGCCCACTAGCGCGGTGCCATCCATTATCGAATGGATGCCATTCGAAGAACTCATACAAACCTCTTATGTTCAACACATCATCCCCACCTTATTTACACAAATTGCCACTATGGTTTGGACATCTTTTCCTGGCATTTGGATCATAAGCACTTTGTAAATTGTTAGAAGCATGTTGATCAAGTAAGACATGGGTACCATCTGAATGCTACACCTTAACATATGAATGCTAGCTGTAATCATAGAATTAGTTATTTTGGTCATGTTAGAGCTTGGACAGTAGTTGCAATGCAATAAGGTTGTGAATAATTCATGCAAACACAAACACAACCAAGTATGTTGCAAAATATCAACATATCATTAAGCAAAGAAATTTTCCTAATTAAGTACAATTTTTCTATAATCTTTATATAATTGTGCAATACATTTTTTCTCATCAGTCTTATTTGACCTTCCACTTCGGCAAGTATTTAATTTATATTGTTGAATTTGTACTTAGTTTTATAAACATTTGCAATCACAATAATATAAGTGTGAAATGAAGATATCAAAGGCACACTTATAGCATGAAAATAATAGTTTTACGAAAGAAAAGGGTTGCTAGTAGTTCTTTTTCCTTTTTTTTTTTTTACAAACGTTATTGGCATTTAATGCTACGTTAGTGGTGAGGATTACCCAACAGACTTTTAGACATAACTTATTAGACTACAGGAATAGAGACTCGTATTATATTATGTTATTGTTATTCTTGTATTAAGTTAGCGTGTTGGGGCATGGACTCACTTGTTGGTTTGTAATTGTGTATGTGTAGATGGACTCTATGAACCATCCTTTACTTATGATGTGTAGGTAGTATAAGTGTCTGGTATAGTTGTAGTAAAGTACTTAGGTTGTGACTATGAATTTGTATTAAATGGCATTGATTATGGTTATTAGCAGGTTCCAAGCCTTTCCATGTCTATATGCTATGTGGACACATGGCGGGTTGTAAGTGTCCTTGCATCTGAGGCATTATAAAATTGTAAAAAATAAAAGAGTAACTAGCACTAAAATACTAGAGGAAAAAGAATGAAAGAAAGAAAGAAAATTGAGGGCATCTAGATAGTATAAGTAAACTATATCAATACAAGCATCAAATGCCCAAACAGACACTACCATTGAAAAGTACTCAAAAACTCCCATGAAATTGACTACTTATTCGTTGAAAACATATTAGAAACAGTTAGAATATTGTGAAACAAAATTCCATTTAAAGCCGTCGAGAATTTCAAATTTTTCCTAGTTAATTTGGCATCTTACACATTTCCTTTAATAAGATCAATATCACATTCGAAAAGTAGTTGAAAATCATATCGAATCGACTATTTACTTGTTAGAATTGACATTGAAATGAGAAAGTTCTATGCGATTAAAGATTTGACACTCAAACTATAGAAAACTTAAAACTTTAGTGTAGGTTGTGGATTCTTCCTTATATATTTTCCATATTGCTTGCTACATTCAAGTGACACGAACTTTGACTTTGTGTTACCTATCGATAACCACAACCCATAGATGCCATGGTCAAGTGATCTTTGCATTTTCTTGTGCTTTTAGAATAGTTGCACTTAAAATTAATATATATGTATATATTGAAACAACCCAACACTTAGGATGCTTAAGGGTATGGTTGTTTTGCTGTATACATCACCTCCAAGTGATGTGTGCAAGGGTTCCGATATCTAGGTGAGTTTACCAATCGTATTTTAATTGTGAAACCATGATTAAGCTCTTTTGCAAGACTGTAGTAAAATGAAAAATGATTTACTAAAAACTTAGGAACCAAAATATCAATATATTTGAAGGTACTTTTTAAGAAAAGGTAACACAAGATTTCAAAGTTCAAAACATTTTAAGATAGTAATCATAAAGGGTAGCTAGACTCAACCCGAATGTGGGTTTAGTGCTCGGCTTAAAAGTGGTAATAAAGTTAAGTATTTACAATTATCCATTGAATATATTCATAAAAAAGAAAGTGTTTCTAAAGTCCCATCTAGCTCTCAAATCATAGAGGTCACTTCTTATACTCGTCAGTCCCAAAACCTATAGAATTATAGTAGAGATCCACATATGAACTCTCGTCATCACCTGAAATATTGAAAAGCAAAGCCCAATATGACAACAATAAAACACATTCACACATGTCATATACACCTAGGCTAATGCAACGGTCATAATTCAAATTTAATTCAACTAAAGTCAACAACCAAGTTTTGCCTACATCCTACAATTACAACGTGCATAAGAAAATGAAGAAAATAAAATGGGTTAAGGTTCTCTTAGTAGATCACACACTAAAAAGGAGGGTAAGATAAGTCCTCTAAACTTACCAAAAAGAAAATAAATAAATAAACAGTCTCGTAAGGATCAACTTCACACTAACAACCATTAATGAGTACAATCCAATGCGACACTTTATGCAAGAGCCCATACCCCGCATAACTCTATTATAACTTCACACCAACTCTTAATTGACCATCTGGTTTTGAAATATCCCCTATTGACTACCCACCTATCTTAAAATGCACTCTGTGGGGGTCTAGGCACCTACAACTACCACATCATCCCGAAGTTGCGATCAAGATCGCAACCCAGTCTGAGTGTGCCATTCCTGGAGTAAGAAGCCAATAAGTAACCAACAATCAATTTAGCTGAGTTTAAATCCTTGATCTGGTTATTAATTCTATCTTAGTAACCAACACGCAATTATTGTATCCTTGATTACCGAAGTGGTCCTCGAGTATCCCCACAAAGCTCAAAGTCCAAAACTGTTCACGATTGAAACCTTCATCAATTCATGATTAACTATTTTTAACTCATTTATTTTGTTTAGTATATCTAGGTTGTATTGAGTTAGTCATTCTGCCTTAAGATCATGCTTAGAAGGTAAATTAAGTCTAAGGAAGAAATTAGATTAAGTTTTGTTAAATTTTGAAGAAAGATTAGAGAAAAAGGGGAAGTATAGCCAATGCACCCATGGTTCAAAGCATGGCCAAAAAGGAAGGCCATGTTTTCGTGTTCGGATGTCTTCGAGTGAAGCGTGGTGGGAAACACGGTACTATGTTATCCCTATGCTATTTTGTGTTCAAGGCTTTGTTTAGACCAGTGAGAAGCATGGGTGATACATGAATTTGTGTATCCTACCGTATCCTCTAGTGCTTCCTCACAGTTTTTGGAATAGAGAGGAGCACGTGGGAAACACGTCCTTATGTATCTCTCATGTTCCTTAGCGCTTCATCACACTTTTGGCTCAGAGAAAAGCACGGTAGGAAACACAAGGTTGTGTTTCTATCATGGTTTTCTGGGTTTCATGTTTTCCTTACATTTAAGGGTTAGATAAAGCACGATGGGAAACGGTGCGTGTTTCCATCATGTTCTTTTGGTTTGGTGCATTTCATGATTTAACTTATCATTTCTAGCAAAACGCTTTTGGGTCAAATTTTGGCTGATTTCAAGGGCATTAGTTGATCGTGTTTGTGCCTAGTCTCGACTATATTCAACTCCAGCATGCTAAAACATGATTAGTCTAAGTTCAAAGCTAAAAAATCTATTTTTGATAGCAACTATCAAGTTATCATCCTTTCTCTGAAATTTCTAAAAATTTCATGTAGAATCCTTTATTTAACTTACTCTAACATCAGTAACATCACTCCGACTTATTTCATGATTTGTCCATAAATTTTAGACTTATTGTATTATTCATTTCTTCTCTAAGTTAATTTTAGTGAGATTTCAACTTGAAACATGTTCATTTTTCTCTTTAACACTTCCGACTTGTTTTATTTCCTCATAATCATGCATTCATAATGTTAAGAGCTTATACTTAGGTCTTACTTTATTGTTGCTACTGCAATGTGGTTTTCCTTAAGTTCAAAACACCTCTAAAATCAACTTCTTTGCTACCTTCACCACTAACCAACATCCCTATGTTGGAATTTACTCTTAAAACACCATAAATTGTGTTTTGGCACTTAAAATCCTCACACTTACGTTATCACTAATTTATCTAAGTTTATTGTAATCCTCCTTCTCCTAATTCGCCTTGATTGTCCACATTTCCTATAATGAAACGATTAATCTCAGCTGATTAGTGCTAACCATTCCTTAACTTCACTTAGTTAGCATTAAATGGAGGCTAAAGTCTAGGGTTTCTTACCTTGGGGTGGTAATAAGCTTCCTAAAATGGGAAATGATAGAAAAATAAAGGGTATTTATACAGGGGCTAGGGTTGAGGGATTGTAAGGTGCCCCTTATGGTACCACATGACACGATCTCAAACGTTCGTCTCCAATAAGCTTTTATTTAGCACATTTTGCTGACCTAGGCCTATTATTCAACAAACTTTAAATTTCATTTTACCCCGACCCACAAATAAATTTTATTCATCCTCTTATTTAAATTCCTAATTATTTTCTAGCTATTATATTTAAAATTTGAATTTTATATGGGTGGTGTTTGGGTCATTTCATATATATAAGAAATGGTGCATGTTTGGGGTATGGGATGAATGCTTGTGTTTTCATTTGGTTGAATTGTGTGAGAAAAATACTAAAGCCAACAAAATATGAATTGCTTCGATAAATGTGGTTAGCATATGAAGGTTATGAATGTTTTGATAATTGTTTGATCACTCTTAATGAATCGATAAATTATTTGACAATAAATAATGAAATGATTATGCATTGCATAAGTGTCACATGTTCAAGCCTATCAACATCATGCAGTGGGCTAGATGGTCTGCTAGCAGGTGAAGACCACGGCTCAATCCTAGTTCCGAGAACTAAGTCCTTGGGGATGTGGCCTTGGGCTGGGATCATGCCAAATACCATTGCTTAAGGAAAAGTCCTGGGGCTAATAGGGGATAGGACCACTAAGTCTCAAATTTGATCCCTTAACCCTAGTTACAAAAGGTTAAATCCATACTATATTTGAATAATTTACATATGTTCATGTGTTTGTTACATTAGCTTTCATATGTTTGCTAAATTAAATTCGTTTGACAACCTACATGAAAGGTCCATGTTGAGAGAATATCTTACTAAGCTAGCTGTAGCTTACCCCTCTTAGATTTCTTTTGTTACAGGAATTACTCGCAAGTATAGCTAAAGATATCCATACTATGAATTAGTTGCTTGAGCTTTAGGGATGTGAGAAGTCCGTGTGTTCAGGGATCGTAATTGTCTTTTTTGCTTTTATTTATGCTTAATCCAATATACATAGTCTATTTAATTATTATGAATTAGCACCTTACCATCTATATGAGTAATGTCCTATTGTTTGTGGGACTCACTGACTCCTGATTAGTTTCATGATACTACTCTTTATTTTATTTGCTTTTTATTTACTATGCTGCTCATCATTGATCTACCCTCTTATTGGTGTCCATTGCTTGTGAGTACACATTCTACACTGTATTAAAAGCTTTTAAGTGACAAAGGTGCTACTCCAAGGTTCTCATGCAATGTATGGTAGATTTGTCATGTATAAGGTGCCTTATGGCCTGACATTGCTATAGAAGATTTGCAAATAAAACTAGTCTTGAGGATTGTTTTGCTAAAGACATATGTTTGATTTCTATTCTTGGAATCCTATCACGCCCCAAGGGTACCCTAATAAAAGTAGACAAGGCACATATGAATACTGTCACTAGATGACCTTCAGAAAGTGACATATTTTCCAAAATAACAGGATCTTTTAGTTACTTTGATAAGAAATGATAAATACATGTAAGAAATAAATTAGTAAATAACTGCCATCTTAATCATAAAGTATCATAGATTATTTACAAACCATATCTTTTTGTAATTTTCTACATACATAACTGATAAGATAATACTAGCTAATTTATTTTAGGAAAATATAAACCATTAATCCCAAATAGAACCATAGGCTTCCAACTCTTAAGCCCTACCGGAGCCAAATTTCTGGAAGTGACTAACCAAGGTCGAAGCGTAAACTAAAAAGACCGTGGGATGTGAGTAAAACACGGCTCAATGAATAACCAGACATACACACACACCAAACAAGTTTTTAACAAATCATATGTAATGCAATCACTCAAACATATGCTCAAGATACAAGCTTGGATGATCTAGAATCCAAACAGGAAAAAGATTTACGCCCTCTTTTTAGGATTGAAGAACATTTACTCTATGACCCACCTACCTAGAAGAGACTAAGTTTACAGGAAAATCAATGATTTCTCGTCTTAGGGTTATCACTTTAAATTTAATAACTGTTTTAATTGACCATTTCCTGTATCCATCCTTAGAAACTCCTATATTAATCATTTCAAAGCGATACTACAGGCGGTTCTTCGTTGTAACTTAGTTCCCGTAGAATCGATGAACAAAGAAAACCTTGGAAGAACTAACATTTTAGAAAAACAAGCATTAACAAGAACCGAAATATTAATATGTAGCAGGCTGTCACCCGTTTATATATTCAATAATGCAATACGTGCAATGCATGACCAGGTTATTTTAATAAGTCAATAATTCTTATTCAATTTCATGGTGGTCATAATTACATACAATAATCATCATATTACTTTACATCATCATACCACTGTATCACTTTTGTAATGGTAGATTAACAATCATACAATCAGATCACAACACATTTCAATCAAAACATTCATATTATTATCTTTGCATTTCATATTCAACTAATTACAAGCACAAACAATATAATATGACTGAATTACTCACTGCTTATAGTGACTAGTCGTAGTAATCAATTGGAAGGTCTTCTATGATATCAAAGTCACCTATTGAGATGAATAAATATTATCAATATAATATAGAGTATATAACTAAACTCTATAAGTGTCTAGTGTCCTAAATTGGTATTTGACTCGGTTTCTATTACTTATTTTAGTCCTTTAATGGTATTATGATAACAATTATCAATTAATTTTTATTTTTATTGCTTGTCTTGATCTTACTTGATATTTATACATTTATCTGGTATTCAAAAAATTGATATTTAACAAGTTTATATTTTATAGTAATTATTACTATTTATTCTCTATCTGACTCATTATAGTAACTCATATTCCTTTATTATTATTTAGTATTGCCGTGTTTCTCTTAATCTACTTCATACAATCATTTTGTCATTTTAAGAAGTCACATTATTCATAAATTTAGCTTGTTTCAATTTCCATTCTTACCTATTTATCTATATAAAACAAATATTTGATAATTATAGTTGCTAATAATCTTAACATTTTTCTACAGTTTCTAGGGTTTAGAAGTTATCGAATATTAAACATATTATTATTCTAAGTATTTGTATTTATTTATTTTCTTAGTAATCTTTGTTTTGAGATACATATATAAATATGTTTGTTATTATTATTTTATGTGTATATATATATATATATATATATTCTGTCCGTATAATACAGACTTTTTGTAAGAAAAACATGTTTGTATGCCGGCTCCAACACCACCGATGTTGAAACCAGATAACGGATTCTTAGGTTTACATTTTATTCTGTATCAGGGTACACTGGCTTATAGACCGCTAGTTTTAACAACATACGCCAGCCCAGCATATACTCCAGTTAGCTAGCGTTGTTTATTTTATGTTAAAAATAAATTTTACGTAGCTTCGTTTTAGTGTATGCCACTCACACCACCGACATTAAGCGTGTACACTGTCGGCGTGTGGGCAGTGTTGGAACTATTCATCTTCTTCTCCGATTTTCTTAAATTTGAAACTTACTTTTCCTTTAACAATAAGTATATCATACTTGTATTAAAGCTTTTCCTAAGCGTTTCTCTACATTCTATATGTATTATACGTGATATCAGTACATATTACATCATGTAATCATCATTCACCCTAATTTATAACTTCAACATATAATAAACATATTAATGGAGCTTTAAGATTAACTTTTACTTGTTTGAGTAAATTGGAAGGTCTACACGCCCCCAATGTTAGATTTGATCCTAGAGTGAGCAATAACATCATTTAGTATAGTGTTTGATAATAACTAACTCAAATGCGAATTTACCTTACCTTGTTATGCTTCTTATCCTAAGCTTGGTTGATGTTTATTAGAAACTTCTTCTATGGAATGGATTTAAAGTGTCTTGAGTGTGTTTGCTTGTTATTTGAGCTGATTGTTGTTGCTGTTTGGTGTTTTATGAGTTATTGGTTTTGGTTTGTAGCTCATTAAGAAACATATATATATAAAGATATATATATATAGATGAGAAGGAGAAGGTAGCTATAACTGGGGTCTTTCAAGAGCAATTCTCCATCGAAAATTTATCTATTTGCAAGCTTGTTCCATATTTAATGCATTGGTTGAGTTGGGATATCATCATTGGTTTGTCCATCTCTTTCCTTGACTTTTGTTAACTTAACTTGACTAACTTGCTATAGTTTTTGGCTGAGAAAGATTTAAGAAGATATCAACTGAAATTAACCACAATTTGCACCGAAAATGATATAATTTATTATATAATATTTTTAGTTAGTTAATTATCTTAGTTTTAGGATAGTTTATCAAGCTAATCGGGATAAATATCTTTTATTTTAAAAGTTTTCATCTGTGGTTTGCGTATAGAAAAGCTCCAGAGACTTGAGAAAAAGAAAAAAAAAAAAAATAAGAAAAATGCAAAAAGGATGGGGTATATAGAAATACAAAAATAAAGAGAATATGATAAATTTATAACCAACAATTGTGTAAAGAGTGGGAAAAACAATGAACTTGTGAAAAAAAATCAATTTTGTGTGTCCAAGTGACACTATAATAAATATTGTTTCGATAATATTTTTGGATAAAAATTTACAGATTGATGCTATTAGATTTTCTGAATACTATGGTACACATAAAATCTTTAGTTTAAGACTTTTACTTTACAATTTTTATACTTACTAACATAAATTATATTTTATCTATATAAAAGTTTTATTTTAAGGTTCAAAACCATAGACTGGACCAATACTACTTACAGTTTAAATCTAGAGTCTCAGTTGGGTTCAAAATTAGTTATTTATTTTCTATTTTATATTTCCATCTATTTCTATTTGTATTTATACAAGAAAAATTTCGAGGTTTACAAATCCAATTTTAGGAATTCAATTCTTATAATCATTTCTCTAAAATTCAATTGAAATCACTTCACTTTTGACAAGGTGATCGATTCATGTCTTACTATGTCTTTCTTCTTTCCTTATGTTTTCACAACTATCTGAATTTTTCAAAAGTTTATGAATCTTAAAATTTAGAAAGGGAAACAAAAACATTGTTACAAAAAGCACAAACATTAGACACTTGAAAATTAATCAACTCATTTTTTAGAGTATAAAATATTATTAAAACCCAACTCAATGTTTTGGGACCTACAAAATCAATGGATTGGTTTTGTTTGCTGCAATCATTTGTGGAAACAAAAAACTAGAAAAGTTCCAAAATATAATTCATTCTCTGGTGGATCTCTCAGAGGTAGGATGTTGTTCACTATCCTTGGTTTGTTTTAAGAACCATTTATTTAGCCGTTCCAAGGCCCTTTTAACTGTGAAAAAATTGGAGTTGTGTTATTATTCGATGACAGCAATTCATTTCAAGGATGTTAACTACTTAGCACGTGAACAATGGATCTTGAAACTCTCTTTAAATTACCTGTTCATCCCAATTTGTTCTCCATGTAATGAATCCTAGCACTGAAGTTTGTACCGCTACTCCAATCAGCATTCCAATCCATATACCCTGTAAAATCGAACCAGCAACCTTAGAGACTGTTGAGGAAACGTATTCAGCATGTTAAGATATGTATAATCACTTTGCATCGATTCATAATTGGCCTTAAGTAATCATATCGAACCAAATCCATGAATACTTGATCAGATTTCATTGCTAATGAGGGATGATTAATGAGTTTAGCATAGTATTTATTGCTACAAAGAACAATGTAATACAACAATTGTCTTACCCTAACTTCCAGCTTCGCAACGTATGCGAGAACAACACCAAGAGGGACTCCAATCACATAGTAGGAACAGATATTGACATAGGCAACCATGCTTTGCCTCCCAGAACCCACAGCAATACCTGCATTATGACGATTTAGATAAGAATATTGATCGGAAGTAATTTACTCCCGACTGTTCCCAGGCTCCAAACCAAAAGGGAATACCTGAAAGTACTGGTTGCACACTGTTGAGTAAAATAGAGAAGGCAAGTAGGACAGAGAGGCTTGACACAGCGTGTACAACATCTTCATCACTGGTAAACGCGTAGGCTATATCATGGCCAAATACTAAGCATAGGATCCAAAAGATTACTCCTATGGAAACAGAGGTAGATAAAATGACTTTAATCGAGAACTTAACAGCTTTGGCATCTCCACGTCCCAATTCATTTGATACGCGTACACTGTGCATCAAATTAATAAGACAAATCAAATCACAGCGTAGCTACTTGTAAGTTGGAATAGCTCTGTCAAGAAAATTCGTAAATATCAGGAGCTTAATCATTAAGTACCTTGCTCCCGTGAGGAAACCGAGGCATATCATAAATTCCCAACCAGAAATGTTGAGGCTAAAAGAAGATAAGCAAAATCAATTAGCTCTGGTTGGTTTAATGCGGAAAGAGCATATGTAAACTATTCACAGGACCTGGATGTTATCTCACCAAATGGAGAATGCTGAAATTGCAACCGAGGCATTTGACATGTATCCTGCCAATAGGACTAACACAGCATTGTACCACAACTCCAAACTATCATAATTCCACAAAACAATGATGATAATTAGTGTAACGAGAATAACTTGTGACCTTTTATGACCAGATACTCAAGTGATTAAGAGATACAGTGTACAAACAGGTCAAAGGTTCCAGTTTCTCTATTAACCTTTGTAAAAGTAATATAATTCATACCATTGCAATAATTGCATCATCAAGAAGGAACAAAAGGAACTTCTTGCATCTGCTCATTTTTTCTTCAGACATTAAAAAGCAGCCAAGGCACTTGTCGCCCTTTGATCTAAATTAGTCTGATGAGATATATATTTGGATAAATCATGAACAAAAATTTACTTCTGTAACTGGATTTTGTCATTATAGTACTAATTTTATTTCCTTTGTTGCAGTTGCAGTGATTAAGCACTCAAAGAAAAGAGCAATTAAAATGAAATGCAGATGGGCAGATGGATTTACACTAGCATAATTCCGGAGGATACAGAAAGCTTTATAACAGGCCATAAGTCAGCAAATGCAGCCGTGGTGAACCCTTTCCAAGTAGTTGGACACCAACCTCCAAAAATATACACAAACTCTCCAATTACCACTAGCCAACTTGATATATTCATTGCAATCATTGCACCAGGGATCCCCCAATCAAATACATAGACAAGTAGCCATGATAAGAAGATGTGAATTATGAATGAGCCCGCAGAAAGCCATGCAACGATAAGGTTCTTTAACTGGCACTGCAAGTAATTCTGAATGGTCAAACTGAATACAAAAAAGTAGAGCATCGGAATGAACCAAAGGGCAATATATCCAGCAGCGTCTGCTATTTCATCCTCTTGACCTATTAGTTTGAAAATAGGTCCTGAGAAGACAAAGACAGGGACCAGGGCTGTTGCAGTAATCAGGTCGATGATCCAGGATCTTTGCAGGTATATACCCAACATATGAAACTGTTGTGCTCCAAATGCTTGCCCACACAATGTCTCGGTTGCACTAGACATGCCCAACTGCAATATCAAGATCTTTTCTCAAAAAAGCAACATCTTAAATATGCCTGCACATTGAATTCCGACTCATGCCAATACCTCAATTTCAATTTTTATATGTTTTCTATACATATTGTTTATTGTTCTAGATCCTAACATATGCACATGAGTATATGAAGGTTGTAGCTTACAATTATTCCATTTGCAAATCTAACAACAATGGTCTGGACAAGTGCATAACCAGAAAGCTCAGTGGCACCAATGTGACCGATGAAAGCCTGAGTTACCACAAAAACCCCGAAGGAAGTAACTCTGGCCAATATTGCAGGAAATGTTACCCTCCACATCTTCTTTGATTCCTGTAAGAACCTAACTCTAAGACTACTGGTTTCATTTGATTCATTTTGAAGAAGCCTTTCCTCCATGACTGTCAACCTGATACAAAAACCCGAAGTCTAAAAAGCTTATAGAGATAGTGCATATAACGTTATGAAAGAAACCAGTTTAACTCGATGCGCCCATTCAATATGGTTAGAGATCCAGGGTCAGAAGGGTAGAGTATAAAGAAACAATTAAGTTACCAAGAAGCAGAACTATTAGATTATGCAATATATTGACTCTGTTAAGTCCATCATTGTTAGAATGAGAATGATGATTTAATTAGAGGTTAAAACCAAAATAAATGGGGATTAAATGCCTCCGCTATTTTAGCTTCTCATTAATCATGCATATTTATTATGAATTATTATCATGCTCTTGTTTCTGTCTAATCATTATTACACGACAGACTGCATGAAAGTAAATCAGCCACACGCATGAGAGTCCAATCTCATAGGACCTAAAACATTTGACAAGCGCACTAGATAGTTCCTTTGACTAGTAGTTCCCAACAAACGACTCCTTTTTTTACAAACCCAAAAGTAAGGCAAACGAAAAGGAAAAGATTCTACTATTACAATCTAAACAAGGTTAATATTGGTTGTTTCACCTGTAAAAGTTGCTTATACCATAATACTATATGCCCACATAGATATTATCAAACACGTTGGTGAGAAATAAGTGAAAGCGGGGAAGAAGAGCTTACATAGATACTTTTAGAAATAGTTCTAAAAGTATCTTCTCATTCAACTCTTTCCACTACTCCAAAACTTTATAGTGTACACAAAAGTGGTCAGAGCGCTCGATATGCTGAAGAAGCTGAAGAGGAGGTAGACTTCTATAGCTGGGATTTTTCTACTCTTACTTTCATTCTTAAGACTATGGAGACCTGACGATAACTGAAACCGAGAACATGTAGATAATATATGCGTGTGTGTGTTACGTAGGTTTTTAAGACATTGACTGGCATTGGAAGTGGTAAGGCTCGGCAGTTCGCGACTTGGCATAATATAAAATAAACACTCTATCCATCCATCGTGTACTAGAAAAAAATATTTACATTTAAATATATGATAAATTCATTTTTTACAGCCGTAAAGAGAAGTAAAAAAGAAAACTTATAGAAATTTACTATAAAAAGTTTTAAATTAACAAATAATATCTACTATCATATTAAAATTATTTCAATTATGGAGGGAGTGGTTATTATTTTGAAAAAGTACTTATCGAGAGAGCGGTCACTAATTTAAAAAAAAAAGTTACAATTTTATTTTTATTAAATAATACATATAATATGAATTTAAGATACTAAAGATATCAATCCTCCTTTTTTTACTTTAATAATATAAATATAGATAGCTGGCGTACGATCTTACTGTTAGTTGTACGTCGTTGGATGTAAATTAAAAAAAAAAAACCGGATGGAAGCCCCTTTCTATTTTTTATGTTGTACGGTTAAGATGACAAAGGAAATGAAAAAAAAAAAAAATTAACAGATTAAAATATCCTTATTTTACCTTTTCTAACCTTGCTTTTAGCCCTTAGGGGAATTTTGAAATTTTACATCACTTTATATTGGTTTTCACCATTTTTCTTCAAAAATAAATAAAATGGTACTGATACTGATTTTTTCGCAACGTTAGATTTAAAAAAAAAAAAAAACCTATTACTAAAATACAACATTATTAAACTTAATTACTAAAATAAATCATAAAAAGCATGTTAAATTGAGCTCTTTATAAAACTTGCATGTTGGGTATGCGGGTCACAACATAAATCACATGTTCGGTGTGTAACTTACCTATCTTTTTTCAAGTTATTTGTGTCTCACATGTTAAAGGTGCAATTCAGGGCTTGTCTCACATATTGGATATGCATGATACCTCCATCGAAAATAATAAAGTTTCTCACACATATGATATTTAGCATTCAACCAAACTCCCACTTTCAAAATGCGATTTTAGTGGTCTATTTTGATAATTAATTTGTCAACCATCCTATTTTAGTAATTATTTTTTTATAACAAGATTATATCATCCTTTCACTCAACAAAACTCGACTTATTTGTCTTGATACCTACCCATTTCAATTTTAATTTTAAATTTTAAAATACAATATGTTTTAACCTACCATTGATGAATCTTGAACTAGCTCGGGAATAGCAAATTTAGTTGATTCCGCTCCTTAAAACCGCCTAATTCGATAGTTTAGGAACCGCTTATTTAAGAACTGGCTAAACCGATAGTTCTTATGATTTCATGCCAATAAAATAAAATGAAATATTTATTTCATGTGAATATGAAATATTATAAACTATTTAAATTATGTTCACGTGAATAATAAAAATTTATTTTTGATTCATGGCATCTAGGCTCTGTTAGTTTTAATGAAAAGGTGTTTTAGGAAAACATCTTTGATTTTTCCATGTTTGTTAAATGAAAAATAAGGCAATTATTCAAAACATTTTCCCTTTTCTTTTGCCATTATTTTTTCTTATTTTGGAAAATTGACTCATTATAGCTAATTTTTAGAATAATATTTTATGGATTATGAAAACATAATTCATTTTTCTATTGATCTGCAAGCTCTATCTATCAATCATAAAGACACTTATTTTTAATTTTTTTGTCTTTTCGTTTAATCAGATTTATTTCTCATTATAAAATAAGTAGTTTTTTTATTTTTATACTTAAAATATATGTGTTGTCTTAAAGTTATGCAAATAGATGAAAATTATTTTTATAAAATTAGCTAAACATTTAAAAATATGCTAATTTTCAAGATAACCTTTTTAGGAAAAAATGTTTTCCATTTTTAAATAGTTTTTTTAAAACAAATGGAACCTTGATATGTTGTTATTAACAACACAAGCAAGCAATATACTTGAAATCATGTGTCATTGAGTTTATATAAACTTATAACCAAAATGAACTTTTCTTTCTTAATAATTTGAGACTTGTTTGTTTTATAGGACTTCTTTACATCTTGAATATTTTATAGTCTCACATTGCTAACATAACAACTAAAAGTGCAAGTAGTTTTATATAAAAAAAAAATGCACAACTATAAAATTTATTTTTACTTGTGGTGTTCACGGATCGGTTAATCGATCCGTGGCTCTATTTTTAAACCTAACCTAATGATCGGTTTTTTAATATTCCGATCCTTAACCGATCCATTATAAACGGTTAACCGCTTAATGGTTAACAATTTTATTCGATTAATTTATTCGATTTTCAGTTTTTAACCATTTACTGTAATTGTTTCAATAAATCAAATTAATAATTCCAATAAACCTTATTTTTTAGCTTTTATTATAGAGTTTTTCTTTAAATTATTATATATATATTATAAGAGCTAAAAAAATAAAGAAAATCAAATTAAGAAAAAGGGGAAAAACAAACATTTGGATGTATCATTATCAATAAAACCAAATCAAATCAATTACCACATTAACTCCATCAAACATAGGATAATAGTATTTTAATCAAAATCCAAGGAATATTAACATATGTAAATTATATGTATATGTGAATCATATGTATATATATATATATATTTATTTAAAAATTATTATATGTATATGTAAATCATATATATAATATATTTATAAATATTAAAACAGTTAACCGTTAACCATCGGTTTTTTATGGTTACAAACCGAAACCGAAACCAAAAACAAGAAAAAATAAAAACGTAATCATAAACAGAAACCAATGGATCGGTTAACCATATTTTTCGGATTGATTTTACGATTTCGGTTCGGTTTTTTCGGTTTCATCGGTTTTTTTTCATACTCCTATTTTTACTAAGATGGTATAAGCAATTACTACTAGGCTAATATTCTTTAAGTTAAAAGTTTGTTTTTCATTTTTTTTCTTACTTAATTAAGTAAAGTTATTTAATTAATTTCTTAAATTTTTTTTTCATATTCATAGATTCTCAGTTCCAAAGGAACTATAATCAAATCGTGGAACTATTCTTAAGAACTGGAATTTGATTGGCTCCCACAAATCTGGTTTCAATTCTACCAATTTCAAAACCTAAACCAATGGTTCAAGTCTGAATTTGGAGCCAATCTATCCTTGACGATGTCTTTGTCAAATAAGGTATTAAACTCTTCATATTGTTTTAGAACATGTATAGTAATAAGGACCTTATTTTTTCGTCCTAGTGCCATTTTAGCATCCTAAGGATCTTTCTGTTTTAATAGCATGTTCAATGAGGTCTCACTACGCTTCATATTATGAAAGAACTGCCTTTTAAGGTTTTTTACATGGAGGTAAGAACCTTCGACATTTTTATGTTCCTAGGTATCATTTAAACCTAAAGAGTTGTCTTATATTCTAATTTTTTCACAAAAATTGTCACGCCCCAAAAGTATCCTATACGACAGTACCACACTCGATATTTAAATCAAGTATGACAACCTTAGTCATTCCGTGAGTTTAGACACCAGGGTAAGGATTACGTTCACCATGTGGGGACCTACTTTGATTTGAAATAGCTAAGAAAACATGCATAGCGATAAGAATATAAATCATAACAGTTATAACCAGATTAATATATTACAAGATCTAGGGGCATACCCCTGTCAAAATATCAAGAGTCAGGTTCTCAAAAGTCTCTTACATCAACAACATATATATATATATATGAGTAAGGAGAACCAACTAGAAGTCTATGCCTAACATCTAGGTCTCAACTTCTTCAAAAAGCTCCTTAAATTTCAAAAGATATACCTGCGGAAAGTAGCCTCTTGGAGATAGCCATAAATAATTATATGTAACAGGAAACTATAGGGATATAAGCTTAAGCTTAGTGAGTTCACTTCCAAATTAAATACTTCATCATACAATAGGGCAAACAAGTTATATTATCAATCATATGAAATGCACAAACACGTGAGCATACAATACATAAGACTTTTTGGGAGTCCTATGATTGAATGAATTTACACCCTCCATTCGGGGTTAGGTGTTTCAAACCCATACGACCATAGATATCAATTTTTCTCATTTATATAGTGGTAGATTCAGGTGTCCACCTACTCACAATTTTGTAGTTGATACAAGTGCCTACACCACTTCCATTTTAATTCAGGCCATTCATGCCAACATTCGAGTTTACAGGCCTCTCATTGCTCAGCTATTACGCCTTCTTCCTACAAAGGTATAATAACAAATATAATGTGACTCAACATATGATATGCATGGTCAATTTAGCTGTAAAATCATGTCATATTAATTGAGCGGATTATAGGCGATCATAGATATTGCAGATACTTCAATTATATACTACATCATACCAGTATTCATAGCACTTTCCATTTCGATATTCTTATCATCAATTCAACAAATAGAATTCACATGCGCATTCCAATTTTATCTTGTCCTAATCCTAATGCCACTATCATTACAAGCATAATCGTAAACATATAATTTAAAGATAGTAAACTCACATTGCCATTGCGCGAAAATTCACTTAATCGTAATAGTCCTCGGGAAGGTCTAATTAGTCTCCCAAGTCTCCTAATCAAAAGAAATAACTCTAATGAGTATTTCTATGAAGTTTGAGTGAACTTATAAATTCTATTCTAACAAGTTCATCAAAGTTCGCCTAAGAGAAAATTCAACTTAAAACGGCCATAACTTGGTCATTTTAACTCTGAATGTCACATATTATATACCGATTTCTACCTATTTGATGAGAGCTATCTATTACTAAAGTTATTCCCATCAAACAAGGTTGTTTGTCCATGAAAAGTAGGGTACAGAACGCCATACGAAATTCCCGCCCCACAAATCAATTCCTAATTTCAATCCAAGCATCATTCCAAAGTTTTGATAGATACTTAGCTATCATTATATCTTGAAGACTCTTTTATATACATATATAACTCGATATCATGCATGATTCATGGTGCTAGTAAATCTATTTCTTTATGTACTTAGACAATGCTTTATAGATGTGTAAGACACTATTTCCTAGCTTGTTTCTACCAAATGCATTACATGTATATGCATTACCTATAAGTTATTATCATGAATGTCATGAGATGAGCTATCTATATGTATATCCTCAATGATATATGATATCAAGAATTCTGTTAGAAAACTTTGCTTTGCAAAACTTTTGAAATTACTATACTTAAGAAAACTAGTTTTATTTTTTGCAAAATCACACTTGCATTTATCAAAACTCAACCTTGATGACCTATACGCCCAACACCTTCATTATTTTAAAAAAAACTTCATTTTGGAGTTGGAAAATAGATGTTTTCAAGGGGTTTACCTAGTTACGAATTTTACAAAATTTTTAAGAATAAAAATATTGTTTAATCTATACTTTAAACCTTTCCTTGTTTTAGGATTATCTTTGATAAATTCATTTATCCTAATCAAAATTAGGACTTTATTAGATGTGTTCCCTAGGACTTCTATTTTTCCATTAAAATCCTCAATTTGCATTTGAAATAGGTGTTTAAATAGAGGTCATTTTTAAATCCAAATTTTGAAATTTACATTTGAGATTGTTTCTTTGTAAAACTCATTTAATCTTTCTAAAACTAATTCCTAATCAAACCTACTCCTTAAGGCTTTCATTTCTTTAATAAAAATTTTGTTTTAGGGTTAAAATAGTTTTCACCTACCAAGCTTTCCTTATTAAGAATTTTAAGTTGGTTGTTGAGATTGAAATATAATGCTAACTTAACTTTTGTAAACTTGTCCTTGTTTTAAAATATCTCTTAATAGATCTAAGCTCACTCATCAAAACCACTCATTTATGATACATATTCCCTAAGCCTTTCATTTTTAATGCAAAATACCATTTTGAAGTTGAAAAATAGCTTGTCTATATAGGTTCTTTTTAGATCCGAATTTCTAAAAATTATTTTTGTTGAAACTAAAATAGATCTTTAGCTTTCTAACCTTTCCCCCACTATTGTCATACTACTATAAGCCCTTTATGTACATAAAACAAAAACCCTAAGGCATTTATGAACTCAAAACAACTAGATATAGTTTATTATACTAGTCATAATGCAAATGCACTATGATCATTATGTAGATATGGTTAAATGATGGATAAATATACAAAACATTAATAATAACAACATAACTCAAAAACAAAGCATAATAATAGAAAAACAACATAAATAGCAAGATCTACAACATTGTGATGACAAGGATCTCACGTTCAAGTATTTCTACATCCCTAACATAAAAGCTCATGGGGATTTTAAAGCGAAATCACACATGAATGATTTTCATTAATGCTTTTAATGTGTAGGGTATAGATCTATTATCTATTAGATGTGTGAAGTAAGAAAACCTGAAGGAAAACAAAAGTGTGTGTGTGTGCGCTAGAAGGAGGGGGTATCACGGCAATCAGAGGGAGAGGAGAGGAGAGAAATTTTTTGCAAAAGTTTGTCTTAGAGAGAAAAGAGAGAAATGAAAAGTGAAAGGTATAAGAAGTATTTATGTGGAATGGATTAGGGCTTGTGTAATAAAAGAAGAAATAAATAAAATAAATTGAGAGGGAAAGAGGGAGGGGCGCCAGCTTCATCGAGAGAGAGATGTGTGTGATAAGTTTGTGTAATAAAATTCAAATATTAAAAGTATATTATGTAATAAAATGTATTGGAAAAGTAAATATAAGGAAAATGATGAAATTTTGTAAGAATAAGTTGTAAAGATGTAAGAATAGAGTATAGGTGGTTATACTTGTGAATAGGATGATTAGAAATCAAAAAGTAGATTAGACAAAAAAATGGTAGTAAAGAAAATACGATAAAAGGCTATAACTATAATTTTATAACCCGAAAAATTATATAACCGATATATTTGGAAATCTTATGAAATTACGAATCTAAAGGTACTAATAACATATTTTTAATATTTCGAGCCCCAGGACATGCTTTTCAAAGTCTATATCCGATTGGGTTCGAATTTAGTCGAAAATTTACTAATTTGATATTTTTAAGCACCCTAATATTATTACGAAACAATCTACACTCTTCACTCGTATTTCGACTTCTTAGTTTAAGAACACGAGATTGCCGATCTAAACTGCTAGGTTCCCTGAGAATTCGTTGACTTAGGGTTTCCAATTGACTTTCTGGTTTAAGGTTTGAAACTCGATGTTACTCTAAAAATTACGGGTTACAAAAATCTACGCCCAAATGACCCTAAAGAGTTGTCTTATATTCTATTTTTTCACAAAAATCCACGCCTAAAAAATTATATTATATTATATTTATTTTCTATTTTTTAAAACAGTAAATGAAAAATAAATCCATTTTCTAGTTATCATGTGATTCCATAAGAATCTTTCTCCTTATAGATCTCTTTATTTTATTATCCTTCATTTTTGTTTCCTAGGTATCATTTAATACTAGGATAAAACTAGGTCAAATTTTGGATGAATCATATGTATCCAAACCTGACCCGCTATCCTATAGGATTTATCAAACCCAACACATAACCTTATAAGGTTTTTCATACAATATCCAAACCCACCCTATAGGGTTTGCTTTAAAACCCGGAACCTGACCACCCGATGACTATTTTCTTCCAACATATTTTCAAATTTTAATAATAAATTCAAGAGAAACCAATGCTTCTAACACACATTTTCCGTACCAAAAAAAAAATGCATGTGGAATAATAAAGAATATGTGATATACCACATCATGATTCAACAATTAAGCACATTAACATATTACTTTTGTTACCATGTCTCATATAAGAGACTTAGACCAAGATATAACATCTTAAGAACATAGTTAAGTTAAATCTTTTGTGTGTATTTTAGTTTTAGAATATGAGATGTGTGGAGTGTCGATGAGATGAACAAGGGTAAGGGTTAGGATTTAGCAACTTTAAGCTGTATGATTTTTTTTCTTTTTTTAATTTTGTTATTAGGTCTATTATTTATCGAGTATTTTATAGGATCCAAACCCAAACTTATAATCTCATGGAATTTTAACACGTATCCAAACCTGACCCTAAAACCCTATATGGTTCAAACCTATAGGGTTTTTAGTATATTGGACAAGTCACAAAACCCTATAGTGGCTCGATCGATTGCATCTATATTTAATACATTAAATTATTGTCTATTTAATTATTTATTTATTTTATTGATTTACTTTGAAATTTGTCAAAAAATAGGAAAAAAGGAAATAATTTTTTAAGGTATTCATGAATGATAACAAAAATTGAAAGAGTTGCCATAATGGTGTATACCATAAAATGAAGGTCCTTATGTATGGAATTGTGTTAAGGATACCATTAAACATGTTCTAAAGAACTCTTTACTTTATTAAGGCCCCTCATTCTAGGGGGAACCTTCAACATTTTTGGGTTATTCATAAACGATCCTAAGAATTTGTCTTGTATTTGTAAATTTTTTTGCAAATATTGATACTAAAAAATTTACATAGTATATATTTATTTTTTTTATTTTTTAAAGTAATAATGAAAATAAAATTGATGTTAAAGTTGCCATGTTGATCCTTAAAAATCTCTTTATTTTTTCTAAAATTCTTCATTTTTAGAGTTCCTAGGTATAATTTAATACCTTAAATATTGTCTATTTATTTTTTTATTGATTTACTTGACATTGTCAAAAAATAAGAAAAAGGAATAATCTATTAAAGTCCTTACAAAGGACAATAAAAAGTTGAAAGAGTGTCACAATTAGTATTGCAAACAAGTCGAGTACTCATATACTCAAGCTTGACTCA